>JAUPFP010000002.1:6091389-6471389 GCA_036925085.1 Brachycybe producta
TTGGCTTATTCGTTATTGTAATGTTTAAATCCTTCAAATATTTCCGCTGAGACAAATCTAGCGTGGTTTGTCTTATAAAACGAATTAATGTAAGCCACCCCATCCCACCCTCAAACTCCAAAAAGCTCCAATCATTCTTCTGAGTAACAATTATTATTAGCAAAGTCATTTCTTTCATTGTTGGGGGATTTCTTTTGACAGTTGAGGTGTTGCCTTGTAGCGGCGTTCACCTTTGACCTCTTACACGTGTGACCTTTACACAAATCTTGACCTGTGTCTAATTTAAGAAATTTGGTGTTTTTTTTTTTTGGCTGTTGTTGTTTACATCCTGCTGTGTTTTAATCATATGCCAACGAATAGAAATTAGTAATTGTTGTTCTCGATTTTGTTGTTCTTGTTGTTATATTGTGTATAGGGTCTATCACATAAGAATATATGAGTTGTAAAATTTGCAACAAAAAATATTTGTGGTCTACTTGGCCTAATTACTTTTTTTTTAAATAAAATAACAAACATTGTAAAACAGAATTTTTGTACTTATGCGGTTGACCAACTTACTGAGCAGAAGAAAAAAAAAACAACAAAAAATATGAAATTATTGGAACTGTAATAATATAATGGAGGGTCAGTTAAAATTTTATTTTTTTTTTTCTGTTCACTCTTTTTGTGAGCGAATTGGTCATAAAGTTAGTTATTTGTTCAGTTGAAAGTTTTTTTTCTTTCTTCCTTTTGCTGTGCAATTAGTTTTAATAATTTCAAAGAAGCAAACTTTTTACAATCAAGAATAACGGTTTTTTTTTGTTCCTGTGGTCAATTTTATTTTCTTTTTAGTTAAAATTAATAGTTTGGTTTTTTTTAGTAGTTTGTCTATGAGTTTATAGCTCAGGGGTTCACATAAGTGACATTAAGGCCAAGATCACACATGCAGAAAAAAAAAGTTACTGAAAGAAATTTTATCTATGGGATTTGTTCAAACATGCCAAAAAAAAAAACAAGCACGAAGTAAAAAAAAAATCAGAATAAAATTTCAGTTATATTTCTGCTTTCCGTTGCGTTCAAGGGTTCTTGCACATTCCAACAGAAAACGTTTCAAGAAGAATAAAGAAGAGGGAGGAGTCACAAAAAGAAAACGCTAATGACGCCTTTCTATTACAATTACAATTAGTACTCTACTAGCAGCCAAATAGGCCTATTGCAGAGGGACATAAAAGTCCACATGCAACATTAAGCATTGTCTCACAATTTAAACTCACAATTTTACTGTTGTTGTTTTTATTAAATTCAGCCAGATAAATTGAAATTATTCAAATGAGATAAATTCTGTTTTTAACAATCATTAACTTGAATAACTTCATTTATTTGGCAGAAATTAGCCAGAAAAAAAGATGAAATTGCTCCTTCCAGCCACCCAGAATTAAGTGTTATCATCAAGCCAATAGAAAGGTGTCATTTAGACGCATCTTTCTATGGTTCTTCTCCACCTATTCTTTATCCTAACTTCTTCTATTAACTCCAGATTTCTTTAAACGCAAAGGAAAGCAGAAACTATGTTCTAACTTTTTATCACCATTTCTTACGCTTGTGTGGTCCAGGTCTCGTAATCAGAAGTCTGATATCTAATGTCATTGAAGCACAGGTGGAAAAATCACCTGTCCACTTCGCTAGCTTGACCGGATTAGATTATTCATTGTTGCCCCACATTTTTGTGATCACGATTTTTTTTCTCTGGAATAATTTAAGAAATATCAGTATTCAAATGATCTCAATCAAAAAGTAAAAAAATCCACAAAATTTTACAAAAATTGTTAAAAAAACAAAAACAAACAATAGATTCTAATTAGTCCAAGCCAATAAAAACACGCAAAATCACAAAACAAACCTGCATTTTATAGGATTTGTTTTTTTAAATTTTGGAATTCATTATTAAATAATAAATTTTGAAAACAATTTTCTTATTTAATTTATAGAGTAGCATTAAATTTAATTTTTTTTGAAAAATGCAATATAATTTTGTAATAAATAAATACAAAAATGCGTAAAGGCCAAATTGTTTATGCAAATAAAAATTGAAAAATATGCCAGATTGTTTATAAATTGAGCATTTTTATGCAAATAAAAATGTATATTACATAGCAAAAGCAAAATTAATTACATAAATTCTGAAGCAATGTATTTATATTCACGATTATCAGCAGGTAAAATAACAGAAATGAAAGTATTTTGAAGAAATAAATGAAATTATAAAAACTTATGCAAATTTTCAAAAATTTCAAAAAATTTGTTCGTTTTAAGCAATTTTATTTTTGGTTAATGTGCAAGTTTTTGGCCTTATTAATAATGATATATTACTAAAAAAATTTGAATTTATAAAACTCTAAAAAAAAACACAATTTTGAAAAAAAAAATTATCAATTTAAAATAATGTTTTACTCAATTAACTTTTCCGCAAATTAATTTTTTATTGTTATCACAAAAATGACTATTCCTATCAGTCAATGTATGAATACTCATTCGAGTTATTCAACATTTTAATGCACCTGTAGAAATTAAGAGGTGAACAGATTTTGGGCGTTTGAAGGTTCACATTGACAATTGCAGGTTTTTACCTTTGCCATGATTTTGTGACCTCCCAATACTTCTTATTAATAATAACCCATTTTCACTATGGCATTATAATGTGACACTGTGACACTTTCATTTTAAAAAAAAAATATATAATATACATTCAATAAAAATGAACAACCATCTGCGGCCCGACCCTCCTCCTCCTCCTCCTCCGACACCCATTCATTGAAATTTTCCAATACTGAAATCTTTGAACCCAACAACCTGTGAGAATTTTTTTTCTCACAGTTATAACAAATTTCTTTTTTTTTTTCTCTCTGATTTTCCTGTTTCTAATGTTTTGAATGTTTGAATCTTATATAATGATATACATATTTATGTATAGATCCCATATATATCGAGAGCGAAAGCAATTCTTTTCCAGAGAGAGAGAGAGAAAGAGAGACACAATGTGTGAAAGGGAAAGAATGAACAAAAATGTCTGGAGATTTTTTATTGTTTAATATTATATTTGAGGGGTTGAGACCCCTTTGGACCTGTCTGGCCCTCAAACACCGACCCGATTCGGACATGTATACAACTCTCAAAACTATATATGATGTACACTTTCAAAAGAAGTGAAGAAATTTTATGAGGGGAGGAGGAGGAGGAGGAGGGTTAGGAAGGGAGGAGGGGAGAAATCAGAGAAGGTAGGTACATCAATGAGTATATAAAGGTAGAAAAGAGGGGGGAGGGGGATATAAAGGTAAGAGGTTGGGGGAAGAGATTTTAGTGACCATGTGAATACAATCTAATAGGTCTTACTATGTGGTCCTACTACTAACTAACTAGATTGCCAAAAGACATGGCGAGGGGTAAAGGCAAGAAGAAAAAGTGGGGGGAGAGGTAAAGACTAAATAGTGGAGAATGGGGAGGTTAGAGAGTTTCAGAAGAAGAAGAAAAAGTAGGGGGAGGAAGACGTTTTAAAGAGGTGTAGGAGTAAGGAGAAGAAGAAGGAGGAGGGGTAAAAAATGGGGTAGGGTGAGAAAAGATAGGGTGTTCATTGCCCCCTGGTTGTAACTATTTAAATCTACCCCTCACCCTCTTTTTGTGGAATATTCACCCCCATCCGACCCCGAACTTCAACCGCGTTTCACATGTTAGACTCGAAGGTCGTATTCAGAACATGTTAGCCTCTGTGCCCTCGTCTACTTGGTTTCTTAACCCCGTGTTACCCCCTCTGTACCCCAGGTCTCCATAGCACGCGTCTTCTCCATATGGTAGCTCTGATAAGAAAGGATATAAAAATTGGGGATAAAACTAGAAATGTCGTTTATCTGAGCATTTCTTGGGGATATTGTGCTCAAGTAGTAGCAATTTTTCGATGACATTCAAAGAAAGTAAAAAAAAAAAATAGAAAAATAAATCCTGAATCAATTAAAAAAAGTCTAAATATAATTTTATTAATTTTAAATTAAAAAATCCAAAAGATTTATTGCTGTATGTTATTTTCTAATTAGTATAAAATGTTTATTTTGAAAGATATTGGAAGTGAAATTAATTCTTTGTGATTCTTTTTTTTTTACTCTTCTAGCTTCTAACAAATTTTGAATTGCTTCTGAAAAAATCCAGGTGTCGGATTAAGCGCCAAATAGAACAAAATGCCAAATAGAATAACTGTCAAATGTTTGGCGCTTAAATCAGTTTAGCAATTATTTAATTTGGCGCTTAATTAGTAAGACCAAAAATTTGCATAAAATTCACAAAACACGTAAGGACAGTTATAATCCCTTTGTGATACATTAGGATACTATATGGTTACTGATAATAATCCGTTTAATCTAAATTAAAAATGCATAATATGCACAAGTAAGTTGCAATAATGTTTGAAAATTTTCATAAAAATGCACAATTTCACTTCTTTCTTTAAAAAGATTTTTTGGTCAGAAGCAAATGTTATATTGTAAATAGTTATATCTACAACTGAATTATTTACGTTATTTAATTTGTTATTGCTTTCGGTGATTGCAACTATAAATTGCTTCAGATATTAACGTTCTTGCTACTTAATATAGATCTACTTTTTATTTGCGTAAAATAAACGATTTTCTTGCATACTTTTTCTAAACAAATAATTTGCATATTTTTTAATTTTTAATTGCATATTTTTGAATTTTTCTTTGCATATTTTGGAATTTTTTCATTGCATATTTTTTGAATTTTTAATTGCATATTTTTGAATTTTTCAATGCATATTTTTGAATTTTTTATTGCATATTTTTTTGAATTTTTCATTGCATATTTTTTGAATTTTTTATTGCATATTTTTTGAATTTTTAATTGCATTTTTTGAATTTTTCATTGCATATTTTTGAATTTTTCTTTGCATATTTTTGAATTTTTCATTGCATATTTTTAAATTTTTCTTTGCATATTTTTGAATTTTTCATTGCATATTTTTGAATTTTTCTTTGCATATTTTGGAATTTTTTAATTGCATATTTTTGAATTTTTTATTGCATATTTTTTTGAATTTTTTATTGCATATTTTTTTGAATTTTTAATTGCATATTTTTTGAATTTTTTATTGCATATTTTTTGAATTTTTAATTGCATTTTTTGAATTTTTCATTGCATATTTTTGAATTTTTAATTGCATATTTTTTTGAATTTTTAATTGCATAAAATTTTTGGCCTTAAAATCACCAAAAATCACTTCTGTTGGAAGTGCTTTTTTTGATGCTCATAATGAAGATAAGGAATAAAATGTGTTTTAATATATATACCACCAACGAATTTAGTTCTAAAATTATGAAATATTGTTTTGTGTAATTTCATATTTTTAACATCTGTATTTTGAGGAGGGTGTGTTTTTCGAATTCTCAATTCAAAACTTGAAAACTCAAAAGAGAATATAATATGTCTTGTTTTTTTATGTTGTTGTTTTACTGAAACTCAATTTATTATCATGTGTTCGGTGAATTATTTCTTATGTGGGTCTGCAAAATGGGGGTAAAAAAAATTATTACAACCGGTACAAATTTATTACCTGACAGTAAAAATTAGACACCTTTTGAATAATAGCAATTGTAATTAAACACTGAACTTTCTAACAAAAGCAGAAAAAAAATATGTTAGAAATATCTATAAGTTGGTTATATGCATAACAGTTTTTAAAAGAGGGGGGGGGGGGGGTGGTTATTTAACGTTAACTTTTTCCCAAAAAAAATAAGTCACTTTGACTTATGGGCATTTTTCATATAAATAAATACATAATCCATCTTTCAACGATGTTGAGCATTTTTTTTTCTCTCCTGAGAGCTCTCTCTGTATTATAAGCTTGAGAGAGAAAAAAAAACGTTTAGCGCTAGCATTTTTGCACAATGGTAGAGAGAGAGAGGCGTACAATATTTTAGTGTTTGTGTGCCGCCGCATTTATAGCTCACAGCGGGTTCTTAAGCCGCGTATAGATCTACGTATACTAGACGAACCGAGACTGAAATGTAACAAGTTCGTCTAGTTGAGACGGCCTTGCGAGCGCGACACGAGCGGGCTTGTTTGGCACTTGTTCCGATCTGTCACCTGTCTGTTTTTGCAACGGACACAAATGGATTCGCAATACCAGTTGGAGACAGAAACGAGACAGAAAAGCTGCTCGCGAGAAATGAGATAGTAAGAGATCACTATACCTCGTTTGCGCGACATGATCGCGGGACACATTGTATAGCAAGCATTCTTTACATTACAGGCTTGGTTTGCCCAGTGTATGCGTGCCTTTAGAGGCGACTGATTAAGGTGCCGAATTGAATAAACGCCAAACTAAATAACTGCTAATTTGGGGGGGGGGGGGGGGGGCTTTTGTTAGAATTTTCGTTTAATCAGTTTGGCATGTATGGAAACTTTTGCTGCTGGCTGTTTATTACTTCGATTCATTAAATCTAGTCAAGATTACATTGAATTGTTAAACATAAAATTAAAAAGAAACGTTGGTCACAAAGCCACACATCTTTCTTACAACCATTTTCAAATACAGGAAGAAGGTTCTCCCTGCTTTTATTCTGGAAACAGGATGTACTACCTGAAACAATAGGGCACAATGTGGTGTTTTCTAAATTTAAAACTAGAAAACGCTAAACTAGAAAACAATTCTATAGTTAAAGATTGCTCAAGCATAGGGCCTAATGATTATTACTATTTTAGTAATTGGAACTTGTATTGACTCTTAATAATAAGGTGGTTTGATACCATTTGATGTTTGTTCAGTTTAGCGTACGGTTTGTTCATCATCAATATGGTGTTTTGTGTTCTATATTTGGTGCTTCATCAGTTTGGCATACATCTGCACCATCTTCTGATTGGTCATTGGGTCATGTGAGACACGGCATGCCATTACATGCAGTTAGTCTTGCCCCGGTTTTATTTACCCCTGCCCCATTTTGTAATCATCTGCTGATGTCTGCGAAATACTTTCTTATTTAAATAAATCCAACCAGTAATCTTCAGTTGACAAGTTGCGAGATAAATGAAGAATTGTTGACAAAGATACATTATGTACAGGCTTATGACACAAGTGGCGCCTATTATACAACAAATGCGTTACTTTGTACAATGGGCGCCAATTTTGCAGCCATTAAAGTAACCTCCAAGGGTCAGAGTTGTAATATATAGAGATTACTCAGGATTTCTTTTGAATTAAAGACTTTGCGCGCCACATTTGCATTGGACACCCACAAAAGGGATGCCAGAAAACGCCAATTTTTTTTTTTTTTTTTTTCAAATTTTAGTACTATTCAGAGTACCAAATTCATGTGGCTCAGAAAGGTTCAAGCCTCGAGTGAATGCCACTTTCCATCTTTGTAAGAAAGTGGGGCTCACTACGTGAGTCTTCTTGGCCACTAATGGAGAAACATAACATTACATAATTTTTTATCCGTAAAAAGACATAGCACCCTGAAATTTTAAACTCCCACTTATAACCTCCCTCCTCTTTTTTTTTTCTTCTTCTTTTCTGTTTTGCTTTGCGACTTGGTCTAATGAACTCCGAGGCCGTGTAATTACCGTCTTGTCTCGGGTATTTTTTTTTTAATGTAGTTCAACCTGTTGCCGATAAATCATCCACACTTGAAGAGTCTTTCATAAATTACTAATTTCATGCCATGTATAAAATAAAGGGGTGGGGGTGGATGAATGGGTGTAATGACGAAAGAATTTATTATAAACATAATGCAACTATGGTATACCTTATTTAAAAATTTCTAATTTTAACAAATGCTTTCAGCAAAGATATTTTTAGTAACATAAAATATACGTATAAACATATATTACAACTGCTGATTTTTGTTAGATTTTTCAGCATTTTACGTTGTAAAATGTATCAAATTAACACTTGTAGTGACTAGTACCAAGTGTACCTGAGTATGTGGCGAGGTTAGGCCACTTGGTACTTCTGGGGCCATTTTAAATTCGTGAGGACTAAATATCCACTAATATCAGAGAAATCAGCTATTTATCCTACTGAATAGCTTAAATGGTTATTGGAAACTTTTAAAATCTAAAAAATATGCAATTTTTTTTGTTCAAACTTCATATGACAAACTTGTAGCTCTATTTAAATCTATTGTAACAAACTGGTTCTATTTGTGTATTTGTATGTAAAAGTAAATGCATTATTTCAGCTGTAATGAATCTTTTGACTATTAATGGAAATAATAATAAGAAAAATAGGCGCGGGATTCTTCCATCTGTTTTCTCAAAGATGTAGTAGGTGCTGCTGCTGCTATTCATGTGGGTCCACATTTTTATAAAGATTTCACTCTTATTTATAGTAGTCTAGTAGTAGTCCACCAAATAAAAAAAGATACAAATATTTGTGTGTGTGGAACCGCAACTTTGATTATGGAAACCAAGTGGAAACTTGTTGAATGTACAGTATATCCATCTATCTTTCATTTTTTCTTCTTCTTTCTATTCAATTCTGGCTACATTTTCAGTTAACATTCATGGTTAAACACATAGAGAGCCACTGAAGCATTATTGGGCATAGAAAAATAACTACACAATTGCTTCTAGATTTTGGCTATGTTTAGAAAATACATATCTAGGCTAAGGTACTGGTATTTTTAGATAGTTTTGGGATGCATTTTATCAATGCAACCTCAACAAACTAGCTGAGAGAGAGAGAGAGAGAGAGAGAAATAGAGAGAGAGAAATAGAGAGAGAGAGAGAGAGAGAGAGAAATAGAGAGAGAGAGAGAGAAATAGAGAGAGAGAAATAGAGAGAGAGAGAGAGAGAGAGAGAAATAGAGAGAGAGAGAGAGAGAGAGAGAGAGAGAGAGAGAGAGAGAGAGAGAAGCTGAAGTGGAAGTTTGATTCTAGGCCTGGACAGCGCCGCTGCTTGGGTATAAGGCGCCCTTGTGTAAACTCATAAAGGCGCCCTCAACAAGAAAAAGGAGGGGGGATTAGTACAGGGAGAGTGGCAGAGTCTTGCATATACACTGACATTATATAGTCTACTAGTGTGCTCTCTATGGGGCACTTAGAATAGTGCCTACGTTAAGGTATACCTCTTCAGATAAGGCACTAATGGTAATAATAACGTCTTTGTCAGTGCCACAACCAGGAATTTTGTGCCCAGAGACAGAGACTACATTACTGTCAACGCTCCTTAGCTCCCTACAGGCTACTCACACAAATTTGACCCATAGACTTGGCTTTTGACCCATTTTTTTGAATTTTAACAATTCTTAAATCTTTGTGCTTTTCTGAGCTTTTTGGGACTTCTGGGGCCAGTTGAGCGCTTTTTGAAGTCGGAGTTTTGCCGTGCTTTCGCCCTAATGGACGGGAGTGCGGAGAGGAATTTATGAGGTTCATTCCTTAGTCTACCACATGAGCCATTATTAACAACGGATCAGCAGTGAAGTCAATAGCATTATTGTCTCCATGGATAATGTGGCATACGGAGGGGGCAAAACCGCATCGCGGCTCGTTTATAGTGAACGGACATCTACTTAAAAACTACGCGCCGCGTCAAAGACCTAGTGGACGCTCAGCTTTATACAGAAATAGTTGGAATAGCTGTGGCAATTTCGAGCGAAGGTCGAAAATGAACGAGACAAAATTGATCGTCTGTAGCCAGCTTAAGAGTATATATAGGCTTGCTTTATAAACAAATAGCTAAATCATAAATTTCATGATGCCACATTATCAAGAAATTTGAGCATAAACTTGAAAAATAAGAAGACGACAGAAACACATGCATTTAAAATATCTATTAGCTCAAACTAATTTTTTTTTCAACATTCTGTAAAAAAGAATTTGAAAATCAACAAGTTTTCAAGTCAAAATCAATAAAACAGTCTTAAAATGTTATATTTCATTCACAGAAGAAAAAAAAAGCTTCCATAACTCATAGAAAAACTTTTTTTTCTCCCCTGCGTCACATTCATTTGTAATTTGAAACTTATAGATAAGTAATAACTTTTAAAAAAAGCAGCTTAAAATTGGCTGTTTATTGATTTTAACTGGTCGTTGTGCGTTTAATGGTCAGACCTCAATCTTCTCCGAAGAAACTAACTTTATGCAAATGTAAATTTCTACATTTTTTCTTGGTTTTCCATTGACTCTAATGATGAGTTTATTTATTTATGCCAATAATTAAAAATGAAAAACTTTATTTGTTCAACTAATATATTCTAAGCACCAAACAACTTGTGTTATTTTTTGAAAGGGTTTTTTTTAAGCGCCTCCTCCCTCTCCAAACCGCAATTTTTGTTTTTTTTTCTTATACTGTAGTCTGAATGGGAGGTGGGGGGGGGGGGTAAATGAATTTGACGTTGAAACTAGTTTAGATTTTTTTTTATTATTATTATTTTAAACTTCCTTCTAATTTTTATTGTAATTTTTTTTCTTTGCATAAATTTTTAATAATTTTTTTTTAGCATTTACTATGGCGGAAACTAATGAAAAAGCTATTTTCTGTAAAGAAAACAGAAAAGTGTCCTTTAGGGGACAGGCTAAACGTCTGTATGGATGATACTGACTAATCAGTATCATCATAGAAATTGCAGAAATTAAAAGATTTTCAGGCCGATGCCGAGTGGACTCTGCATCGGCCTGAATTTTTTTAATTTCCGAACTATCTGTGATGATACTCATTAGTCAGTATCATCCATACAGACGTTTAGCCTGTCCCGTGCATGGTTGAGGCGTTTTTTTTTTGGAAATTTTTGTTTATAAAAAGTTTATTTTGAAAGATATTTAAATGAAAATAGTAAAAACTCTTATTAATTGAGCTACCCTTCTAGTTTCTAATTTTTGGCTCATGAAAGCCAGCTATTTATAACCATCTTAACATCAAACATTTTTTTTTACTAAAATAAGCATACATAAAGGAAAATATAATCATATTAAACATGCATATATGTGACGAGCATAAAATATGTAAAATATTAAAAAAATAACATAAATTTATAACTTTTCTTTGATTATAAAAATGAAAAGGAAAAAACTATTTCGTGTCGTTTGATGGCTTGAATTCTGATAGTTTAGTTGGACTGAATTTTTTTTAAAAAAAAAACGATTACGTTTGGTCGAAAATAGCCTCAAATACATCTAAACCTTGCAAATGTTGTCATAGAAGTAACTTTTAAGTTTGTTTATGAATGCATAACCAGATTTTGAGGCTAGTTTCCATCAAATGTGATCATTTTTTTGGAAAAATTCTTTTTTGTGTGTGATTATTTTGAGGGGTTAAGAATGGATCAAATGTTAACAAGCCCTGACTCCTGAAGAACCTTGCCCTACTATTTTGTTCATTTTTAAGCGGAAGAGAATTTTATATGAAAATTATGCTGATATATTATGTGTAGAGGGGGGGGGGGTTCTTTTTTTATTTTTATTATTATTATTGTCTCCATCTTTTATTGTTAACTGGTTTTAAGGGTCGGTAGGTCGGTTCTGAAAAATGCAAAATTTCATAAGGTTTTTCGAGACCCAGGGGCCAGTGTCCAGACCTTTTTTCTTGTGTGAAAACGAGACCTCTAAAGACTAGCCAACAATTGTTCCGTAGCTTTCTCTTTTCATGTAATTGACTAGAAGTCGAATAAGGGGGAGGGAAGTTTAGGGGCTAAAAAAGGTTCCAGGGGTTAAACAGATTTCTATACTAAAACATATTCTTCCCTTGATTTACATGTCAACTCATAAAGACTGGAAAGGTCTCACGATGTTAAACTTCTTTTTAAAGTTTTACACCTACATGTACCCTCTATCAAGGGTCCTCCCTTCACCCTCTTATAATCCAACCGTCACCCCTCTTTTTTTTCTACCTCCCTCCCCCCTCCTTCTACAACTAGGTCCCTAACTTTCTTCTGGTTCTACATTTTTGCATTGGTTTCTATGGTAAAAACTGCGTTTAACCCTTTCGTTTTCTTTAGAAATTTCTGCACCTTATTTTCCTTACTTTCTTATGGTAGCCTATTGTTAAAAAAAACTTTCATATTTTCCTATTCAAATGTTAGGGCTATGGAATTTCAATGTGAAACTTGGTGGTGGTGATGGTGATGGTGGTTTGGTAAGGTAGTAAGAGTAGATAGGCTTACAGTGGTTGGCATTGTGTTATGCAGGGTAGCTTCAAATGTAGCCTCTGTTTCTTTGGATGGAAAAATAAATGTTCGATATATCGGTATCGATATTAGCTGTGATTATTATTATTTTCACTTTTGAGATTAATAAAAATTATTATTATTATATTGTATTATGTTATATTATATTGGAAAAATTTAAAATATTGTCATTTTGAAAAATTCAAAAACATTTGTGTAAAAAATAAAAATCGAAAATTGTGATTTAAAAATCTAAAATATTATTTTATCAAAAAAAAAAAATTGAAAATTAGGGAGAAAAAAATTGTTAAAAAATCATGAAATATTTCCTATTTATTTTATTTTATTTTTTTTTTTTTTGATATTTTCGATTTTCCGATAAAATATTTTACGTTTAGCTTAATTTTTCATTGTTAATTTTGAAAGATATCATGAAAATATTTTTAAGTATACTTATGTATTATTCTAGTTTTTAATAGACTTCTAAAACCTGTTTATATATAATATACCTTATATATATAACTTGAAAATGCAACACAATTTTAATGTATAACCATGGTTGAATGCTTCAATTGTTTCAAGAGCTATTTATTATTGTATTATTCACGATGATATATGGTTAATAGCTATTTAATGCTTTGATGCTGCTGTTTGTTGGTCATTTGTGCGCTTCAGAAATAGATGCTTTATCAAATCTTATCATTATTTTAATAATATTATTAAAACTTCTTTTGATTTTGCGTGTTTTATCTTATTATCATCATTCATTATCTTTCTGTCTATTCTTAGGACTTC
This sequence comes from Brachycybe producta, assembly GCA_036925085.1. NCBI lineage: Eukaryota > Metazoa > Arthropoda > Diplopoda > Playtdesmida > Andrognathidae > Brachycybe > Brachycybe producta. The sequence continues at coordinate 6,104,327 of JAUPFP010000002.1, forward strand.
TGTATTAATTATAGATTTCAGTATAGATAATTACAGATAGATTTTCTTTTTGTTTTCTACCGAATGGACAAAAGATAATTTTTTCTTTCTTTTTGTCTTTCATTGATTGCGATAACCCATTATCTCTTTAGAAATGGGTGTTATAATTATAGGCCCACTTTGAGAAGGGGGTTTTTAGTTGTGTTTTTTTTTTACTTTGAAAGCAATCAAGTAATAAACGCAGATTCGAAGGTTTTTAAACAAAAATGTTTGCATTGTTAGTTATATTTTTAAAAAAAATAGACAAAAGAAATGATAACAATAGAGAGAAAAAAAAATCAATTGAATCAGAAATTAATCATTGCAAAGCTTATTATTGAAGTTAGAATCATTAGTTGTCACTCTTGACTGGAAAAGTATCAAGAAGAAGAAGAAAAAAATCAATTCCTTTAATTATAATTACTTCGGCCCAAAACTTTAATGCAAATAAAAGTTCAATAAAATGTGAATTGTTTTTGGAAGTTAGTACAGTTTATGGAGAATAAACCAAAAGAATGCAAAATACATGTTATCAAAAAATTATCTTTAAGATGTTTTATGGTCAGCTGAGCCAGAAGAGACATTGAATTTTATTTTTATGATGTTTTTTTTTATTAAACATTTTTTTTACGGAAAATTTTTTTAAAAAAATCTCATTATTAAGTTTATTTTTACTTATAGTTTTTGCTGCATAAAAATCCTAGCTCTAGTAATGACACAGTTAATGAAACCTTCATAAAGTCAAAATATCTATCATTGTTATTTCTTGTGTTTTTAATCTTTAATTCCCTTCATCTGTGAACGTGCCTCTTATTAAAAAGTGGCAATGTCCATATAAGAAGGGGGCGGCTGGCTCGCTGGCTATACGTTTGCATTATGAATTACGAAAGCCGTCATCATTAAAATAACGAACGGTTTTGCATTTGGATTCTTAATTATGAGAATCTTTTTTTTTTTTCTTCTGTTTTTGCTACCTAATTAAAAGAAAGAGTGAAAAATTAAGGAAAAGTTTGGCGTTGAATCAAACCGCTAATAAGGGAGAAAATAGAGGGGGTGGGGTGAGAGGGGGGGGGGGGCAAAGTGATCGCAAATGCATTATTATTGCTTATGGGCTGAAAAAAAGAACAATAAAATTTGCTTAATTTAATTAAAATTATGAAAATGAAAAGCAACTCAGTAAAGAATAAGGATTACATCGGGTAAAAAAGCCACTTTATTACTTTTTTGTTTAAAATTTGGAGTTAAAAAGTGGAGAAAAAATGCAAAATTGCAACAAGAAAAAAATGCAAAAACGGGCAAAAATTGAGAATTGTTTAAATGCTCTGAAAAAATATGACCTCCGGAGGGCTCAAATGGTGACAGGAGGACTATACGCTGACCCCAAAAGTCCCAACAAGATGTAAAAATTCATCAGTCGGGTAAAAATTGTTTAAATGGCCTAAAAAGGCTAATTGTGGACTTGAATGGAGCCAGAAATTCCCAAAAAAATTTTTTAAAAAGCTCTTAAATTCAACAAAGTTTAGAACTAAAAAAAATACAAAATATCAAATATATTAATTACTTTGATAAACAGCGAAATTCAATAAAATAGAAGAAATCAATTACACTGTATATTATTTTGTTTTTAAAACAAAGAGTCCATTTCAGGAAACACACAAAAGTACCATTTTCTAGCTTAAATGCAATTAACTATAACCGTGATTATGTAACTGCAGTTAATTTTTGTGGTTGAGTCGAGGTATTGTTAGGAAATAATCACACAAGCATTTAATAAAATCCCATAGAATTTCACTTTGTAAGGAATTTAACAGAAGCGCCATATATCTTTCAATGCAAAGAACCATAGACATATTCTGATTTTTTTTTTATTTCTAATTCTAATTTCTGTTGGTTTAACGAGTGTGAGTCTTCACTAATTCTTCTAGTTTCTAAAAGTTGTTTTCAAAATACATGTTTTCAAGTTCAATTTTATAGCTAAATTAAAAGAATATTTTGATATACTTTTCTTTAAATCTCTCAGTACAAGTTTGAATGGTAACAAAACAACTAACAAATAACTTCTGGTTGTCAACAAAAACAGATCAATGAAATTTTTTAAGATGAAAAAATGCTGAAAAGGAAGAGGAGGGAGGGTGGGTGGGAATTAAGTAGTCTTCTATATAGACCTATAGGGTACAAATAAATAAAACATGAATAGAAAACTCAGCCTAAATTTATATTTCACTTCGTTTGTAAGCTGTTTTTATAGTCCTATAATTTATAGATGTTGATTGAAGATTTTCTTATATCTATTTTTATACAATTATAACTTTTTTTTTTAAAAAAAATAGACTAGTGAAATTAAAGGTAAAAAAAAGTAATTCATTGTTTCACGTTCTTTCATTCTCTCTCTCTCTCTCTATAAATATATGATAATCATTCATTTCCTGTGTTTGTGGTTTCATTATAACAACTACCTTGGAACATGTATATTACACACATACAGTACACACACGTATATTATAATATTTCTTAATATACTTTGAATAAGGCCATCTCACCCCCTCCACCCTTTTTTTATATCTAATTAGCATATTTAGCTGATGTGAAAATGAATACATGAACACGCTATTAGACATACAATTTTTCTGCTCTCTTATGAGATAGATTATCACAAAGAAAGATATCTAAACTAAGAACAAAAATGATCTCCTAATTATCTTATTTAATATCTTCATATCATTATTTTAGATTTTAATTGTAAGTCTTAGCACAGACAGTTTCAGATAAGAACATTTGTTTTAAAAGCAACAACTTCTATGAAATTAATTCAAAATGTGTTTGAAAAATAGAACTGAAGATGGCATATAGGTGCCTCTCCTTACATACGTGAAGAAAAGCATAGACTAGACAATTAGAAGAAGAAGAAAAAAACGTTTCTGCTACATTTCTGCTTTCTTTCGCGTTAAGCGATTTTCACAGAATTTCACACATTTGTAACTGACATTCAAAGACATTTTTCAATGGATATAAAAAGAGAAAAAAGATTAGGAAGAGTTGTAAAGAATTATGCTTTTGAAGAACGCCCATTTTATTTTCGGTCTCAACATGCAGAAAAAGCTAACTAAAAATGCGACTAATGATAGAATTTATTTAGTTTGAAAAGAAAGTTGCAACAATTTCTGCTTTTGTTTTCTGCTTAGTTATTGACAAATAAAAATAATTGAATTAGACTATTTAAATTAGCTAAATGTCTATTTTAAGTAACATTTTCACTCAGTGTTTTCTGTATGTGGGGGACCGTGGCAGAATAGGAAAAATTGAAACAGTTTCTCATTTTTTTGTTCTGTCTATACGTTTCTGCTAAAATAAATAGAATAACATTATTTAAATCAGACAAATTCTGTTTTCAGTTGGCTTTTTTTCTGTAGGAAAGGTGAATTGTATTTGATGGCGCACTGTAGTAAGGCTACTTATATAGTTTTTATAGATAAATATTTTTTTTTTCTCCATCTTTAAAACTCTTTTTTTAAGAAAATGTCTTCAGGGCCTTTTAAAAAAATTGCTTCAAGTAAAGAAGAAGAAAAAAAAAATACAAAGAACTTGAGTTAACCTTAGATTGGAGGCGGATTCTCACTTAAGTGTTGACATCCGTTCAGTATGACCCCAGTTGAACCTACTCTCAACAACAAAAAAAAGAGAAACTTTTCAAATCATTCCGGCAACAATAATAGGGATATTTCTCTATACATGTATTATGTATTAAATATATATAAAAAATGGAGTAACGAATCCCTGTGTTCTTGTAATTTACTTCGACTTTTCTTATATATATTTTTTTTAAACATTTAAAATGAAGATAACTTGCATTTTGTGTGCAGGAAACTCAGAAAAAAAATTTTATTAGGGGGGGGGGGGTATATTTAAAGGTATATCTTTTATAATGATACGTCATTTCAACGGTTTAAATCTTATGTTATTTTTTTTTTTGGAGGGGCTTTTTTTTCTTATTATTATTCTCGATGTGGCGTGCCATCGTTTTAAATATATGTTAAGAAAGAACGCAACTTCTTGAAGAAAATAAAAAAAAAATGACATTCAGAATGAGAAGGGAGAGAGTGAGTGAGAGAGAGAACAATCAAAGTTTTTGAAGTTAGAAAAAAAAAAAGAGAAATATCAGGATTATTTTAACCGTAACGCCATTTTTTTTAAAAAAATTGCAATTTTGTTGGGGGTTGCAATCATAAGATAAGGTTTTTTTTTTAAAGAAATATACGAAAATTGATGATAGATGTAGATGATTACTGAAACAATTTGACAGAAATAGTCAGGGGTAAAAAAAAATTTAACAAATAATATTTTAAGACTAGTTGTGGGGTAGAAGTTTTGCATGTGTGTGTTTTGAAATTGTGAGTGGCTTTGGAAGATTTGATATAAATTCAATGAGAAAACTTGGCACTTGGCACTTGGAACTTAAACTTGAACCCTTATGAGTAGAGCTGTAACTAGGGTCAGGCGAGTGAGGCAATTGCCTCGGGCGCAAAGTTCAGGGCGCGGAAATATGGGCTCAAAACAACGAGAATGGTAATATTCAGGGGACACCAGTTTTACATTAATACCTTAAGCAAAAAACTCCAGGGCGCAACAACATAACTAGAATGAGGGCGCCAGCTTTATTCTTGTCTCAGGCGCAATAAAATTAGCTGCTGTAATTAAGGCGTTGCTAATGAGTAAGGTTCCAAAATGTGGAGAGAAATACTCGATTTAGGGGTATATTTAATAAAATGTGTTTTTAAATCTTTGTTTTGAGAGTTTGAAGTTCTACAGTTTCTTCTGACAATGCATTTTTAGGCTACTTTTAGACTAAATAGTCTCTCTGCCATATGCCTCTTGGATTGCTTTCAGAGGGACTCAAGTTGTAAAGTGTCGTGACACACGAACCACGTTTAGTGGTTATGCAAAATGCAGTGAACGTGTTGCTTCTGTGCAAAGGTCCGGCGGGCTTTCCATAGCGATTCCGTTCAACCGCAGCCCAGCCACCTCGGACAACATTTTGCATCTGAAGACCAAAACGACCACCTTTTAAAATCTGTGTAATGTGACTGTGTTGTGCAAAGACGTGTATGACCTTTGTACGTGGGCGACACGACGCAGCTGTTAAAGTCGACCACTAAAAGTGGCTCGTGTGCCAGTTAAGGTCCTAAATGTGCATGTTTTGGAGAGAGAAAAAAAAACATCTAAGTAAATGCTACAGGTGGTCATATTCACATAGAGATTTTACCACAGTGTATTTTACACAAAATACAAGTGCATTTACATTTTTGGTGACGTCACGTCCATTGATGGCTATGACCATGAGGTCACAATTGATGCAACTACTGTACAGCTGCAGTAATTTCCAGATACGAACAATATATTGGATCTACTACTACTATAGTTGGCAAAGTGGTTTTATGATGATAACGTTAGTGTAACATGTGTCTTTTGAATGTTGCTCCTGTCAAGTATTATAAGGTGGCAGGCAAAAAGTCTTGAGAGTTGACCAGTAATTGTTGCAACAGCTGTCAGAAGTGTCGATTTTTTTTATTTATACCGTTGACACCTGTTACAGTTTACCGGTCAAACTCTCTCAAGACACATTCTGACACATCGTTTACTTCCAGACACAATCACTTATTTACTAAGAACCAAAACTTTTATGCAAATAATAATTCAAATAAGTGCAGTTTTTATGCAAATAGATCTAAACAATTATTTATTTTATTGAAGACTAATTGAAAGTCACAAGAATTTAAAGAATCTTAAAAATTCTTTAATCTTTTTAAGAACTTTTTACTGGACTTTTTTGAGTATTTAATTTTTTTTTTTTCGATATTTGATCGTTTTTTGAACAAACTGAAAAATCAAAATAATTTCTTTACCCTTTGTAGAATTTTGTTTTCACAAAAAGTTTTTTTTATTGTTGAAAGAATGCAAATTTTCGAAGATTATGCAATTTTATGCATTTTTATTTATGGTCAAACTAATTACTATTACATATAGAATATCCCAGGTCTGTGTGTATGTATGTATGTAGTGTATGTGTGTGTGTGTGGAGTAACACTGTACAAAACCCTTGAAGCACGTCGGAATTTATATAAATTTAAATAAATGAAGAAATGAACAGCTTTTTTTTTCTCAAGGTCAACTATATGTTGCACCCTTCCCATCCAAGAACCCCATGATATTAAAATGGAGACGGGGAAAGGTTGGAAAGTGTAGAGGAGGGGGGGGAGAGAGAGAAACGTGGAGGGGGGGAAGTGGAAGGGGGTGACTGAAATTGGAGAGAGGAAAAGATTGGAAAGTGTAGAGGGGGAGAGAGAAAAACGTGGAGGGAGAATAAAGTAGGAGGGGGTGACTGAAATTGAATTGAAATAAAAGGAGGAAAAAAGGAAAAAACGACGCGCATGCGCACAATTGCCTGTGAATTTTGCTCCCGTCATTTATGACGGGTTACCCCACTAGTTTTATATATTATGATTAGGGCTCGGATTTTGATGCAATATCAACGTGAATGTTTCTCAATATGTGGCCCAAGTGCCAATTGTGAAGTAACTAATAAAAAAAAAAGTTAAGGCTAGAATTCTAGTTGACAACTGATAGTAACCAGACATCTAGCCTATCTAACCAGCATTTTCTGATTAGAAAGACCATAATTGCAGTTACTCTAATGATGATGTTAATGATGATGATTACTTCACAATTGGCACTTGGGCCACAAATTGAGAAACATTCCGGTTGATATTGCATCAAAATCCGAGCCCTAATTATGATACTTATATGCTATTGCACTGTTTCTAAAAAAGGATTTGAAATTATCATTATGGAATGCGTTTTTGTGTATTTTGAGCAAACGTTTGAAATGCAAAGTTTTGAAATATGATGGTATAATAAGAATATAGGTGTCATTGTGTTTAAAGAATTAAAAGAAGAAAGTTGTTTCTAGTGACATTTAATGTCTTGACATTGAGCTCTGAAATTTAAATTTTCAAATGAAAAAAGTTTGCGATTTCATATAGTTTTATGCATTTCTTAAATATGATGATAGAACCTGTTTATCTTGATAACAAGTTCGATAATCTTGAAAAATTTCAAAATGTTGCATTGTTTTTTTGGCGTTGTCTTCTTCTCCTCTTTTATTATTTTAGTTAAGATTTTTAACTTCAAAAATGTTTGAAGTCACTGACAAGGGTCAGGCACACGACATACCAACTTTTTTTTAACATTATGGAACTTGTTTTTGTATGTTTTTTTTTTAAAAAGAAGAAATAACCTCTCTCTAAAATAACATGACATCATTTATCATGTGTGTGTATGTGTTGTATGAGAAACATGTGCTAGTTTTTTTTTTTGTCAGAATTTTCGAAATGTGTAGTTTTTCTGAAAGAAATTTGATATTGTGTAAGGGTGCGTACACACTAGGCCAACGAATTCGTTGGCCTTCGTTAGTCTAGTGTGTACGTAGTAACGAACGACACCCAACGCATTTGTTTGCCTTCTCTAAGTTTCGGTCACCAGTCGGTACATCAAAGGGTGTTCGTTGGAAGACCTTCCGTAGTGTGTACGGGGCCCATTAGCACCAAGCAGTTCAGTGAATGTGGACGGGGCCATCCAAACGCCAAGCATTGGCGACCCAACATTCGATCGAATGCGTTTTCTGTCATTTGTTTGCCTACTGTGCACGCACCCTAAGACATTGGTGTTATTTATAAAGTTGAGCATGTTTTCACGAGCAGCTACTCAAAAAGAAGCGGAGTAGATGCTCAAGAAATAAGTACATGCTCAATTTTTTGTATGAATAACGTTGCCTCAATGGAAACGGAGCACATACTTTGTTAACGTAAGTATGTGCTCTCTCTGACATCATAAAATTGGTAATTAGCCGATTCACAAAATGTGGAGTATATACTCATTTTCATTCTTACGAAAAATTTAAGCACAATTAAGCAGGTGGTCCGGACCATAACATGAAAAGGTTAGCTCTCATGGAGGTTGACCATCTACTCGCATATTTTATGATTACTAACACGAGCACCTGCTCCAAAAACTTGAGCAAAAGAGCAGGTACTCAATTTTTATTAAAAAGTACCCATTATCGAAGTTCTTAAATTTATAAAAAAATGTCTTCAAACTGACTGTAAATAAGAAATGAATGAAAAACAAGTAATTTATTTGAAATATTGTATTTCTAAAAAGAAAATTTAAAAGTGGTTTTAAAATCTAAACACTCCTCGAAATCTGATTATTCTGTCTTTCAGTAGCAAAATTGAGAGACAATAAACTTTTATAGTGTATTATAAACTAGAAGGGTAGCTCAATCACCTAAGGGTGAATTCATGTGATATCTTTTAAAATAAACTTTTTTATGATTTGGAAAATGGCCTAACTTTTATGTAAACAATATTTTTTTAAAAATCTTTGTCTATGAAAAGTTTTATTTCGAAAGACAGCAACATGAAAATATTATTGATTGAGCGCTATTGCCACTTCTAGTTTCTAAAACACAATTCTACTTTTGTATTGCTTCTTAAGAGTAGAATAACCAAAGTTCGAAAATGAGATGTTCATAAAAACATCTTAAAGGAATTATAAAAAGAGATTTTGGGTGGAGCAGTAAAATGTTTACAAAAGTTTTTTTTTTCAAAAAAGAAGAAAAAATGTTGTGGCTATAAATTCTGCTTTTTTTTTAACAATGCAAAATAATTTTGAATGCACAAAAAATCTTTCTAAGAATTAAATATTTTTCAGGTTTATCTTTAAAGAAATATAAATCTTTCTTATGAACATTTGTTTCTTTAATGTCAGAAAGACATTTGGGAGAAGCAGCAACAGTAGATTGAAACTTCAAAAAAAAAAAAGGAAAAAAAAAATGCAGGTGGTCACTACTACTATTGAGTGACCAATTCTATATCTTCATGTATTTAAGACACCCAATTCAGAAATGGAAACTCGAACTCGAAGCCTGGTTCTCACATACATAATTCATGAATAGAAACCAAGAAGAAAAAAATGTCTCTACATTTCAGGCTGTTTCACATTATAGGGATACTCACACTCCACTCACACAGTGCTTGCGCTACGATTAAATTTGAAAGAATGGGGGAATCTATGGAGAGTGTTCGCATTGTGGCGCGAACGCTGTGTGAGCGTAGCGTGAGCAGCTCTATAATGTGAAACAACCTTTCTGCTTTCCTTCGCCCTCAAAGAGTCAAAGGATCTCGCACATTACAATAAAAAATAATGAAAAAGAAAGCCATAAATAGGAATGTGTCTTAAATTCGCCTTCCTGTTGGCTGCTCATAAAATGTAATTCTGTGTAACAGGAAGAAACAATTTCACCTTTTTTTCTACCTGATTTCTGACAAATATATAAAATATAATTGTTTAAATTAGACAAATTCTATTTTTAGTTGGCTTTTTTTTTCTGTATGTTGAACCTAAGCCTTTAAATTTATACCCTCTGGACAAGGTTCAACCACTTTACACCGTTTTTATTGGGCACTCTTGAATAAGGTTTTTTTTCTTCTCTATGATATGGCTCACAGAGTAAATTGAAGTGCCAAGTTCCCTTTCATTATTTTGGGTCATAACCTTTTTTAGCATGGGGAGTGATTAACAAATTCGTCGTTTCCGAGTAGAATAATCTGGTCTCCGGCGCATAGTGCCCACACATTACACTATATGGGAAAATCGGTTATTTTCTCTCATTGGCAGTCATTCGAAAGTTAACAGGACTGTAGAATATGAATTTGGTCTTTGGTTCAAAGCACCTGTACACTTGGTACTCCATTGTTGGAGATAGAATAGGTTGATCAGGAATCGGACGATATTGGGTATCTGCCATATTAACATGTGACAAATATTTGCCAATTACACCACTCGTGGGAGACCAGCTTAATGTATATACACCCATATATACCAGTTTTGTTCTTTGGAAGAAAACAAAAACTTACAAATTGCTGACCTTCACCAGGTGACCTGGAGGGCATAGGCCTTTGGGTGGGAGTACTTATTTTCCAATGGCCACTTTTTTTTATTTTCGCCCCCGCAGGTTGCCCCCGTGTGCACGAGGTGCTCATCAGCCGCCCTTTTGACCTTTTTTTTTTAAAAAAGTCTTATCCATAATTTTTTTTTTTTGAACTTGGATAAATTGCAGGGGCATTTGGCGTCACTCAGGGTTTTTACAACGATAGTATGTTGTATAAGTTGTAATTTTGGGGTGGATACACACTCAGATTATTATTATGATTATTGAAGAGTGAGTTTCAACATGTTACAACCCCCCCCCCCCCCCCCACCACCACCACCATTTTTAAATTTCTAGTGTTTGTTACAAAAAATTTTTCAACATTATAGACATTCAATTTTGTGTTTTATTTGCTGTGGTTTTACTGCATAAAACGCAATGTGTAAAAATTAAAAATTACTAACAATTTAATCTATCTAAAATAATTTACTATGAATTTGTAAATCAACAGATTGAGTGGCTCTTTGGTGCCATTTGAATATTGAACATGATTGAATGTTTTTTTAGTCGAAATTGGTTTTAAATGGACTATGGGCAAATTAACTTTGGATTAATTTCATTTGAAATGCTTTCATTTTGTTCTGGAACAAGTTTTTAGAATGAAGCCCAAATTCAAAAAGAACTTCAACTTTACTTTGAACACTAGAATCATTGTTCCAACATAGAAACCCCCTGTTTTCTTAAAAACCCTTGATGAGCAGTGCCAGATTACCAAATAGGCAAAGTAGGCACCGGTTTATGGGCCCAACGCCTTTTAGAGGTCCCGCGACAATGGATCAAAATAATATTGATTTGATATTGAAAGAAAATGACAATCAAGCTTTCTTAAATTGTTTCCAGAAAATCGAAAAAAATGATGACAAAAAATAAATGAGGAAAGTGAATGGGGGGAGGGGAGGGGCTCCACAGGGTTTAATCCAGCACTGTTGATGAGAGTGTTTCTTTGTTAAAGCACCAGCTAAACCAGAGGCTTCAATTCAAATTGATGATTTCTTTACAATTAAGTTGGATTTAGTGGCGTGCTGAAGATGAACATTTTGTAGATGAAAAGTGTCACGGTGGCCATAGGTGGCTATGGTATAGTTTGCACTACATGTCATCTTCGCCTACAAAATGTTGATCTTTAGGCGCACTGCTAAATCCGCCTTTAGGCTTTATTGTTAGTCAATTTTTTAAAAGCAACTTAAAAAAAAAAGAAATTCAAATGTTATAAACTGGAATAAGCAAAACAAATTAATAGTTTAAAATTATATATCGATCTAGATCTGTATAAACATTTTTTTTTGAAGTTTATCTTTAAATTGAAACTTCAATAAAATGTTTTATTTCAAATAAGAAATTTTTAAAGTTTGTTTTTCTTTTAACTCATTCATTTGTAAAGTTGCTACTCAAATGATCTGAGCAATTTTTGTGTTATCTGCAATGGCTTTGGGAAGCAATAAAAAAAATGTTGAAACATAGTATAATAAAGGTTCATTAAGTATTCCAATCACATCTGGTGGTTATAATTAGGTCTAACCTCTCATGCATAGGTCACGAACCATGTTCTTTATGTGTGTACCACTATAGACAATATGGCCATAACAATCATACAAGATACCATAAAAAAAGAACATACTGGTCAAGTATTTTAATTTTTGAGGGGAAGAAAAAGTAGAAGAGAAGGAGGAAGAGGAGGAGGAGGAGGTGGGATGATGGCGGCGGCAATAATGCACAGATTTTTTTTTTGTTTTCTAAGAACAAAATTGAGGAATAGTTATTTTAGGGGGTGGAACAAACAGGGGAGCACAAGGGTGGAAATAATTTTTGTCTGGAGTTGTATATTTAAAATGTAAAATATTTTAAGTTAGTGATGTTGTTGGCAATGAAAAATATTTTTTTAAAAAAGTGCATCCATCTTTCAAGAAAAAGTTTTAATAATTTTTCAATGGGTGGTAGTGTGTGCCTAAGGTGTGAGGTCAAATTAACACTTCCAACCAAATTCTCATCTCGAATGGTGGTGGATACTTGGGACTGGATTCCGTATGCTGTAAAATCCAACTAAAATTTCGACTGAAAATCGAATTTCTCTAATATAAAAAAATTTATCTGGCATATGAAGTAGGAGAGATTCTGCCACACACAATTACGTTTGATTAGCAAATAGGAAGGTGTATTTCAGGCACATCAGTCTTTATGGCTCCTTCTCCTATTAGAGTCTATTTCTCCGCTTCTATAATCTCAAAAATGTTCTTGAAGTGTTTTCTATTTGTAGTGTCTTAAAACATGACAGAAAGCAGAAATATAGATGAAAGCTACTTTCTCATTTTATTTTGTATTTCTATTTCTGTTTTCTGCTTTTTTGACTGAAAATAGAATGCTTGTGAGACGCATGACTTAATACTTTGCCACATTTTAATATATTCCCACAACATCTAACAAGTTGTAGTCCAAAATTGGATTGAAATACAATGAAAATAAATCCAGTATATAGTGAACATACCAGTAGCCAGTGGCCACCGATATGGACTCATCATTACTGACCACAAACACTTTTTTCTGTGGTTTTTTGCTCCTCCTTAACACTTTATTGACACTTTAAAAAAGGCTAATTGATAGCTTCGCTGCTATTTTGCAGCTTCACCCAAATTGCCACAATGAATCCATGCCCAGAAGCATAGGTGGATAATATGGGCACCCATTGAAAACCCCATTGAAAACCCCAAAATACCCATTTGAAAAAAAAAAAAAACAAGCTCACATAGGGGACATTTTTTTCCACCTCCGACTCTACTTCTCCAACTTCTACCTATATTTTACTCACTGGACACTCAAGGTGTCCAACATGTGTCTCTCAATACATCCAGACAAACACCTATGTTCACTTTTGTCGGATACACATTCACATATACAGAAAAAGAGTGGTTGTGGGGTGTTTGAGGGTCGGAGAGAGGGGTAAAAAAAAAAGATATCCTTGTCATAATGATGGTGATTGTCTGCGGTTTGGCTCTTTTTTTTTTTTTTTTTTGGTTGCCTTCCTCATTTTCAAGAGACATAAGCTGGGTCATAAATTGTGTGGCTTTTGCTAATTATTTCTCTGAACTTCTTCATTCTCATGGTTGTAAAACACAGTTGGACATTTGATTTTTTTTTTTGTAAATCTCTTTATTCTTGAAACCCCATACAGGGACAAATACTGTAGGACAACACTGAGGGTTTTTGTGTATGTAAGAATATACATTAGCAACTTAAAAGGGTTTTCTGAGGGTTTTGAGTGAAGGAACTATATTGTCATTGTGAGTCACAATCAGTTGCTTCTCAAGTAAAGTGGAAAATTATCTTATTTAATATAAGCTTTAAATATAGTTTTTTTTTTTAAAAAAAAATGACCATATTCTATTAAATTGTCTGTGCCCGTCTCAAATGATTCCATTTCCAACGACGGATGGAGGTGGAGGCTACAGTATATATACATGTATGTAGTACCGAGTGTATCCACCAACATCCTCCTATATACCACCAGCATGCTGTAAGCGCATTACCTAGAAGCATTGCTAGCCTCCATCTTCTACCCTCAGTGTCGTTTCAGTTGTAATCGTTTCAGATGGAACACACTGCATGAAAATGATTAGTCCCTTGGTTGCTCTTTCGTTTCTGTATTCATCGCGCTTGGCAACTGGTGAATGAAAAATGCTTGTTTTAGGGTTTAACTAACCATAGCCCCTATACAGTATGTTGCACTTCACAGTGCCCACACCATTTGTATTGACATGCATCAGTAGTAGAAATAAAGTGGCCGATCAAATAAGCAATGATCACTGCTTATAATTTTTTTTTCTGCAATAAACTGCAATAACTTTCTTACATAATTTGAAGGACTTTCGCCCATTAGTGCTTTTTTGCAACACTACTGTGTGCAAAAAATAAAAAATGTCACATGTTTTACGATTTCTTACTGAGATTTCATACTTTGGCTGTTTTCACATTATTTGTCATTTTTTTTTCTTGCAATATTCACAAATTTCAAAAGTAAGGAGGTGTTTTGTGAACAGTTAGGTTTTTAACTCTGGTTTATTTTGCGTCTCAAGAGGAAACTCGATGGAAAGTGTGTTTTGGAAACTAGAAAGGTAGCTGAATCACCTACGATTATTTTCATGTTGATATCATTCAAAATAAACTTTTTATTGACAAAAATTAAAAAAAAAAACATTGTCTGCTTAATTAAAGTTGCATCCTTTTCAAAATGACACGAAAAGCTTTATTGTAAAAAATAAATTAACATGAAAAGATTTGAGCTATCCTTCTAGTTTCTAAACCGCTTTTAATTTTCTTTTGAGTTTGCTATATACTGAAAAAGAAAAATAGCCAGAGTTTGAGGAACGTTTACACTTTTAAGTAGAGTAATTTTTAGCCATTAAGAGTAGAAAATTTAACAAAAAAATAATATAGAAAGTAGAAAATTTTCAAAATTTCGACAAATTCATAGTTTAGAAAGCTTATTGATGGCGTTACATTGTTATATTTATCTTGCTGTTGAGTGGCTCTGATATTAAAAAAATATTAATCATCTCATAATTATTTTTAATTTGTCAATCTTTTGCATCTTATTTTCAAAAGTCGTGCTATTGACCTAAAATATTGATTGGTTATGTTTTAAAGAATGTATAGTATTGATACATAGAATTATATACAGTGGAACCGTGACCAGAATATTTTTTTTGTTAAATGAAATTCGTATTAAAAGAATTTCTGAAGCTATTCTAATGTAATCGACTGAAAATATATTTCGTGTTAAACGGTTTCTATGTATGCCTACCTATATAGTACACATGGTGGTGTTTATACGTAGATCTATAGGTGGGATAAGATGGGTGATATCATTGCAGGTGGTAAAAGCTTAAGCTTCCTGCCTTTCATGTTTAAAACTTATAATCCTTTTATTCCTAGGATCATTGAGTCTTTATTGTAATTGAGACCTTTTTTTGCGGTAGAAAGATTTCTCAGGCAATATGACGGGAAAATCGCATACCATCTTAAGACCCATTGGCCCTAACCACAATATCTAACTGTTCTTTACTATACAGTGTCAGAATATGCCGAGTTTTTTTGCTCGTCTCTTAGCAAATGAAGCATAAATCTATTTTTTTTGTGTTTGTGGTTGCAAATTTAGTTTCTGGTCTTCAGATTCTTTTCTTGTCTTGATTTTTTTTTACGTATTTAGAATTTTATATTATGTGGTCAACACATGTGGTCACTAATCTTAATTCGAAATCAAGTTTTTTTGGATTTAAAAAATTGCAAAACGTTTCTTTTGGGGTTTGAATCTGCAAACTAATACCAAGAATGAAACCAACAAATCCTTTTTTTTAATTGGATTAGATTTTTAAGACTAGTTTTTATGATTTTATTACAATTTTTTTTAAATCGGAATTTGTGTCCAAGTTGACTCTTATTTAAGCCACAGTTGCAATTTATATATGAAGTTGAGCAGCTGGTAATGTATTTGTATGTGTGTGGTTTATGGGAGGAATCGGGGCTTGGATCCCACACTAGATGTCGCCTTTTGTCAAGCCCAATTCTAACTCCAGTCTCTTTACCTCTCTCTCTCTCTATACATATTTTCTATTGATAGGATTCACTATGCATATTATGGTTTAGGGCCCCTAAATTATTATATTAGAAAACCTTATGAAACAAATTATGCAAATTTTGCAATCAAAAATATGTTATTTTTCAATATATATATTTGAAATTCTTCCTTACTTGGGGTAGATCTGAAAATTAAATTTTTTATGGGCTTATTCTAAAATGTTGAGGTTTTTTTTAAGTGTAATCGCCTCTCGAACTCTTTTGTTATTCCGTCTTTCAGGAGTAAAATTAAAAAAAAAAAACTTCAAAAATATTTTATAAACTAGAAGAGTAGCTAAATTACTATGGGATATTTTAATGCTCACATCTTTTAAAATTAACTTTTTGTTCAAGTTTGAAAATGGACTCAGCAATAAGCAAATGATGTTTTATTTATTTATTTTTTTGCTATAAAACGTTTATTTTGAAAGATGTGAACTTAAAAATTTTATTTAATGGATTTATTTACCCTTCTAGTTTATAACACACTTTCAGTTTTTCTTTATTGTAGCTTTTAAAAAGCAGAATTCGAAAATTAGCTGTTTGAAAAAAATATTAAGATTTAAAACAATGAAGAGAAGTTTGTCTTGCCGTTATGTTTTATTTTAAGCTAAGCTTTATTTAAAAAAAAATTATAGCGGAGTTTAATTAAAAATTATTTTAAAAAGGCCAACATCTAAATTAGTAACAAAAATCGATCTCTAAACGTAAAAATACAAACTCAACAATAAAACGAAACGAATAAAAACAAAAAACAAAAAACTAAAATTTAAATAAATTTCATAAAAATCATTTTTATTTAAAATATAAAAAATATACAATTAATGAAAGCTTAAAAACAAATGAATGAAGTTATATGATATATAGTTATCAAAAATAAACAGTTTGAAATAATAAATAAAAACCCCTTATAATGAGTGACCCCGCGTGATTCGACCAGGTTAAAGGTCAACGTTGACGCGCGAAAGTGGATTCAACTTTGCCCGCCATAACTGCCCTCACTAACCCTTCGCCACACGCAACCCTAACACATGCCGCACTTCCCTAGCTTTCATGCCGTCAGCAATTGTTCAATCTCCATATAAACATGAGCAACGAGAAGGAGCAGCAGTGAGTGAGTGGTAGTAGCGATGAAAACGACGGTGGCAGCGAATGCAGCGCCGGCATGCGTCCAAGAAAGCAAGACGAGGTCAAACCTCCCCCCCCCCTCTAACACGCTCCCTTCCTTTACAAACCCACCCCCCCCCCCTTTTTTTTTTGTTGCTCTCAATCATTGAGAAATTTATTGCGGCCTCTGCTTTCGGCCAATGGGTTGCCACCTTTAAAACCGCCTTACAAAAAAAGAACAACCTGATTGGCTCTTGCTGTTGAGCTGCGTGATCTTTATAGTGCAAGTGGCGTACGCTTTGGTAAACATCAGTACAAACTGAGCGCAAGGATATCATCATAAAAAGAAAAGAGAACGAATATGTCAAAGTTAGGTATATAGAAAAATAAAAAGAAGAAAAGGTGGCCAATAGGAAAGCGCGGAGGAGTTCACCTAGTCTTGCCCCTTAATGCCTACAGGGCACGACCACTCGCCTTTGATTATCACTCACTAATAGGCTTCTTGAACTCATATGACACTCAAGGGTACCACCATATGAAAAGGTGTACATACATTTATACCATGTTGCCATGACGACCTTTTTTTTTTTATATATATGTCGACAATTCCAACAGTCAGTGTCATAGTTCAAAATAGCTGGTGCTTGGCTGTTTGCCACCAAACGCCAGTTCACATCTAATCGGAACGGAGGTGCATACATTTGCTCCTCTCGCGCTTTTCGCTCTCTTAGTCTCTTTTTATACTTGTAGTATTATATGGCATCAATATAAGTCGGGGGTATAGTTATATACGTGATCTCTTATGTCAAGACAGTGTCAGTGTATGAGGAGGCTATATGAGTGTTAGTGTACGCGGAGTGCATGCGTGTATCATATATGAATGATGATGATGACTTTTTTGCTATTCGCCTGAACCTCTGAGCCTCTCCTCCTACTTACTCGAGCACTATAGGCAAACAGGAGAGAGGACCACGAGGGCTGTGACTTTGCTTCTTAACATATGCCAAAAGTGCAAAGCGCAACACGGGCGCCGCCGCCACCACCACCACCAAGTACTATTCACCGTATAACAGCGTTCTTTTCTATCGCTCTTTTTCTCGTTTTTTGGTGCTCTTTTTCTTCACTTCTCTTATTGCCGATATTGAGCAGTTGAGCTTGTTCACCTACGACCGTCACGGAGTCAGAGAGCTGTATCACCCGCACCCGCCCTCCCCTCTCTCTTCTTCTTATTATTATTATTGAAAAGACGACAAGAAGCGAAGCAAAAGCAAGCAGTTCTTTTCGTCTGTACGGGGTTCGTCTTTCAACCTTGCATCCGACCGAAAGGTTTTGCCCGTGTCTTCATCTCATACATAACGACACTGCTTGCTCTCAACCGCTGTAAAGTCGCTCTTTTATGCCGTGAAAAGGTCTCAGTCAAGTGGCATAATCTTCATCCAGTACGTGACTTTGTGCGTGATCGCGAAGTCACATTCGCTTCTTCGTGCGCGCTTTTTTTTGTTGTTGTTGTTGTTATTGTAATCTTAACTTATAAAAAAAAATAATTCCACGCGTGGGGACTTTTTATGTTTGTCTTACGGCTAATTTTTTCTGTAATCGTTTAATACGACTTGAGAGGTCGTGCCCTTTGAGGATCGTCGGGATCATTTAAGGGGGCGTGATCACTTCTAGTAAAAAAAGGGGTGGGGTGGAGGTGACACAGGGTGGGTCATCCTCTTTTGATAATAAGTAAAAAGCCGTAAAAGGAGGAGGAGAAGGCGGCGGAGAAAAAAAAAAAACGAAGGAGAGCGCGCGAAAGTAAAAAGGTCAACAACAAAAAAGCCTAGCTGTGATCTCGGGTTCGGAGGCCACGCTGCTTCCCGCCCACAGTATAATGGCTTTGGCCGTTTGGCGTGATCCCACAACGGGAACCGCCACGGCCACTGATGACTTATCGCCACCCGGTGGTCCCGTCATCGGTGGTGGTGGCGGCGGCGGTGGTCACGCGCAGACGCAAACGTCGCAAAATTCTGATAAACAACAACAGCATATTGAATGCGTTGTGTGCGGTGATAAAAGTTCGGGTAAACATTACGGTCAATTTACGTGCGAAGGTTGTAAATCATTTTTTAAACGAAGTGTCCGACGGAATCTCACTTATTCATGTCGCGGTAATCGGAACTGTCCCATTGATCAACATCATAGGAATCAATGCCAGTATTGTAGGCTCAAAAAGTGCTTGAAAATGGGAATGAGAAGAGAGGGTAGGTGTTACGGTAAGATGTTTTTTAGCAGGTTCTTCCAACTTATTTCAAGACACGACGTTGACGTCACCACGTCTCTCGGGGAGGGAGGTTTACGGTCCTTCTCCCCGTACTTCAATGCATCATTTGCCGTCAGATGTTTTTTTAAAGCGGGTCGTATTTTTTTTTCTCTCTCTTTCTTCGTAAACAATTGATGATTATGATGATGCATTGAAAATAAATGTTTACGGATTTTGTTGTTGGTTTTTTTTTTGGTGAGAATTGATGGTCAATGAACACGTTTTATTTGTTTTGTTGGTCCACGCGTGTCTTGAAATGGCGAAGAGTTTGAACAAAAAATTGGTCACGGTAGACTGACCACTTAGATCATTTGGCGACTTCCACCACCTTTTTTTTGTTGTTGTTTTTGTTTTTAATCCCCTTTCTTTATAAAAATCAAAACCCTCTGGACCTGTTTTTTTTTTTTTGAAGATAATATCTTT
Source organism: Brachycybe producta (assembly GCA_036925085.1). Classification (NCBI taxonomy): domain Eukaryota; kingdom Metazoa; phylum Arthropoda; class Diplopoda; order Playtdesmida; family Andrognathidae; genus Brachycybe; species Brachycybe producta. The sequence goes on from JAUPFP010000002.1 coordinate 6,123,829, forward strand.
ATTTTTTAACATAAGTATGTTAAAAACATAGAATTTGTTGTCTCGGAACCAAACTAGAAGTCTCTCCGAAGTATTTTTTTCTTTTAGCCCTTTAGAGGGTATTTTGAGGGTCAACCAGGAGGTCCTATATCTTATTTTGGGACCTTTGTTTTTAAGGAATAAGACTTAGAATAATAATAATAAGCGAAATCTTATGAGTTGAATAGATTACAGACGGTTTATGAACACAGCTGATTTTCGAGGAGCAAAATGAAGAAGAGAAACTCGAAAAATGTTTTAAAAACTAGAAGGGGTAGCTCAATCAGTAAAGGGATATTTTCATATTTTTGATAATTTATCAAAATAACTTTTTATAGCCAAAAATTTTAAAAAAATATAATATATATTGTCTGCTAAGCGTCGCGTCTGCTTTAAAGTAGGGTCATTTTTCAAACTCAACATAAAAAAGCGTATTTTGAAATATATCAACGTCAAAAAATACCCTTAAGTAATTGAGCTACCCTTCTAGTTTCTTAAACACTTGTCGAGTTTCTCTTCATTTTGCATTTTAAAGACAGAATGATTAAGAGTTTTAGCCGCGTTTACACTTTAAAACCACTTTAAGGGCAGTAAAGTGGTCAGTTAAATAATTTTGAATGGTCAGTTTTGTAAAACATTGGGTCCTTAAAGTATTAAACACGGTGTGAGCCTTTAAGCTTAAATTAAGTTTTTAGTTTTTCTACTTTTGCGATCAATTTCTCGCTAAACACGTGGGTTTCTCTGTTGATTTCCCCGCGGTTTTTTTTGTGAGTTTGTATCAATTTCTGCGCATTTTTTTTTTGTCACTAAGTTGTGAGACAAGATTTCCAAGCCGTATAGTCGTTAACAAATGCGGTTTAATTTCGCGTTTTCTTTTTCTTCTACTATACTTAAAACAGTGGGGAAAAAAAAAGCATTTTTTTTGGGATATAAGAAAATGAGGGGTTGGGTTATGAAGTAAAAAAAAAGTGGGGGTTTTATATATTTTATGTGTGTGTGAGGGTCTTATTTAGAAAAGTTTGTCTTTTCCGTCTGGTAGCGCCGCCGCGCTTTCTGTTTGGACCCTCATAGAATAACACTAGATTCGGGTTTTTTTCTCGCTTTCTTCTTTCTCGTATCCACAGTTTAAGAACAACCTGGCCATGTGCTTTTTTTTCTATCTCTTTCTCTCTCTCTCCCTCCCCTTTGGGTTTTTTTTGTGTGCTTTTTCCCGCTTTCTCGAACGGTTAGCGTTGTGAATGTCTGCGGCACATCGCGCATCCAAAGACCGTCAACGGTTTTTTATTATATAAATGTAGATAATCAGGATAGGAGTTGAGATTTTTTATGGTTTGATAAATTTTATAAAAGAAAATTAACAATTTTTGGGTAATTTTTTTAAGAAGAAATTATCATTTTTTTTTTTTCGGTGAGAAAATTTAGAAGAAAAGTCAGCATTTTATTACGATTTTTCCAATAAATCATTTAATTTATGGGGAAAAAAAAAATTTGTCAATTTATTTTGGATATTTTTTAAAAAGTAAAATTGACAATTTTTATTTCAGTATTTTATGAGAAAAATAAATTTTTGTGTACAAGTTTTGAAGTAAAATCAACAGTTATTTCAGTTATTTTTAAATATAAAAATTAGAATTTTATTTCAGTAATTTTGTAAAAAGTTTTTTGAAGAAAAATCAACATTTTTTTTGAAAAACTGAAATCGACTATTAATTTTTATAATATTTTTGTAAGAAAAAAAAAATTATATTATTTTGGTAATTTGTTTGAAATTATTTGAGTAAAATCAACCAAACTATTAATTATGTCAGTCTGTTTGAAATATTTTAAAGAAAAATCAACAATTTATAAGAAAATACAATTTTATTGCAAATTTAGAATGTAAAATCAACAAAATTGGGTCGAGGGCGAAATTTAAAATAATTTCTTACGCTGAAATGCGTAAAAAAAAATGCACTAAAATCCTAATTCGTGCATAAATATGCATAAATTATGCATAATAGGAATTTGATAATAGGTTTTTTTTTTTCAGTTAATTTTCTTGATTACAAAAGAAATTGTTAAAAAAGAACCGGTGTTGTAATTTGTAATTGACATCGGGAATATTCTCTTGTTTTTTCTTGTAATTTCAGCCGTACAAAGAGGACGTATTCCACCGACACAACATCCGATTCCCGGTCAAATGGCTTTGGCCAACGGAGATGCCCTTAACGGACACACTTATCTATCCAGTTACATTTCACTGTTACTGAGAGCGGAACCGTATCCGACATCGCGTTACGGTCAATGTATGCAACCGAATAACATTATGGGCATTGATAACATCTGCGAATTGGCAGCGCGTCTCCTGTTTAGCGCCGTTGAATGGGCGCGTAACATCCCTTTCTTTCCGGACCTTCAAGTAACGGACCAAGTGGCCCTGTTGCGGTTAGTTTGGAGCGAACTGTTTGTGCTGAACGCGTCTCAGTGTTCGATGCCGCTTCATGTGGCGCCTCTTTTGGCGGCGGCTGGGTTACACGCGTCGCCCATGGCCGCCGATCGAGTTGTCGCCTTCATGGACCACATCCGAATTTTTCAGGAACAGGTTGAAAAGTTGAAGGCCCTTCATGTCGATTCGGCCGAATATAGTTGTCTCAAGGCGATTGTACTCTTCACATCAGGTAAGAACTCAATGATCACGTAATTTTTCTTTTAAAATGTTGTTAATTATATTTTTTATTAATTTTTATATATCATTATTTTAGACGTTTGGTATAAATTTGCATATTAATTAAGAGGGACTCATGAGTAGTAAATTGAGAGAAACATTTGTGTTGATGTCAAATTATGGCCCTTTGCTTTATAATAAGGGCATTTGTCCCCTCTGAATTGTTTGTCAGTGTCGAAGATCATTCTTATGGGTGCGTTCTAACGCACTTAAGAGAGGTTTCTAATGTATGAAGCGCCATTCATGTAAAAAAAAAAATATGCTGTCATTTTTTTGACGTTTGATGGAATTTTGACATGAACCCGCGAGCTGCTGCGAAGGAGCCGAGTAACTGAACGCGCACATACGTTATTTAATACTGTGGAAACCGCTTAACACGAAAAATCGGATAATACATGAAATAGAATGTTCTGGCCGATCCTTCTTTGCAAATTAATACAAAAATTATTTTAACACCGATGTTCGTTTAACACGAAAAAAATATATTCCTAGTCTTTTCATTTCGTGTTAGATCTGAATGGTTTTCACTGTTTTAGGAACATTAGTTGAATGCTTATTGGGCATTGCGTAGCACTTTGCTTGATTATTTAGGGTTCGGATTTTTATGCAATATCAAGCAAATGTTTCTCAATCTGTGGCCCAAGGGCCAATTGTGGAGTGACAATTTCGTTTTAGATCAAGCAACCTTTATGGTTTTTTTTTTCTTCTTTTTTATTCAAAAAACACTGGTTAAAGTCTAGAAGTTTTAAGAGTTAACAACTGATAGTATCTAGACATTGAGCCTCTAACCAGCCATTTTGATTAGAAAAAAATAAAACCAGCATAATTGCAATTGCTCTAATGATGATGATTACTTCACAATTGGCATTCGGGCCACAGTTTGAGAAACATTTGCTTTTGATATTGGATAAAAAAAAATCCGATATGCAAAAGCTTTTCCCCGACTATATTGATGCTACAAAGCTGCTTGCGGGGAGGACCTTACGGATTTTTTTTAAACAAATTTATTAAAATACAAAAATGTTGCATAATTTAAACAAAAGTTCAATTTATTATTTAGTGATTTTGTTTTTGTTTCTGTTTTTTTTTTTTTAATATGTTTATGAAGGGGTAGGTGGTTTAAGAGGGTGTTCAGGGGGTGGGTGGCTATGAAAAGGGGGCTGTCCGAAAAAAAGGAGCGCATATCTTTCAAGCCCCTGGCGGTGTTTTTTTTCTTCTCTCTCCTCAAAAAGCCATTGCCCTTTCTGCTCTTTACAATCCCTCTTTTTTATATTCTTAGCTAAAGTTGATCTCTGTTTTTGGCCAGTTTTGTAATATATATATCCAAGGGGGTGGGTGGCTTAAGCATTGCTCCCAATGCTCAACCCACCCTCCTCCCCTTCTTTACATCACCACCCTTCCTACCCTCTCTCTCTCTCTCTCTCTCTCTCCCTCCTTTTGCAGCTGCATATAGTTCATGCTCGCCGTTGACCCCTTCGCTTATGTGGTCGGTTTTTTTATATATCAGCTTGAAATATTTTTACAACCACCCTCAACCCCCCTCCTACCCTCCTCCCTCTTAGACATATCTCCCTCTTTTTTTATATATATATATATTTTACAATACAAAAATATATTATGGTCAGCCATTATTATTTTTATGCTCTCTTATACAGAGAGCGCCCTCTAACGGCATGATAACATAATACTGTTTGTGTATCCTGCAAAAATTAATTATATAAGTGATTATTGATAAATATATATAAAAAAACAGTTTCTTTCTCTTTATTTGAAAGTCAGACATTTGTTTCTAATGTGGCGCCATCTTTTGTTTAAAAGAAAGATGGCGCCGAGGGTTTTTTGTTGTTGTTGGCTATGTTTTGAGGTATGAATGCGTGTCATTGGCCCTCCTCCTATTATGAAATGTGCTTCGTAATAATACAAATTGAGGGTGGTATTGTTTAAATCTTTTTATGTTATCAATCAGCAAACTTAAGAGAGAAGTTCTTTTTTGTCTTGAGCCACTAGGGGCTAGTTTTGTTTGGCAATGTCGGGCATAGAGAGGGTAGTAGTGCCCATTTTTGGGTGTTTGTTCAACTTTATTGGGGCTTACAAGAAAAAGAAAAGAAAAAAAAAAGTTAAGAAAATGGAACTTTTCATTTGAAATTCAATTTGTACCCTTTAATCAGGGTACCAATATTTAAAAAAAACCCTGTTCTCAAAGGGTATTACTCGAAATAAGAGGATTGCTTTGTTGAAAATCCTGTTCTTGAAGGTTGAAGTTGCTTTTACTAATTGTTGCCTTCTTGAATTTGGGCCTTAGTTAACTGTTCTCGTGAAGAGGTTGTTAAAGGGGAGGGGGGGAGGGTTTCTGCTCTTATTGCTGAATGTTATAGGTACAGTTATGACCATGTTTTTATGGTTTTAACAAGTCCAGAGAAACTGTTATCTTGATTTCTGAGGGTGGTATTATAAGAGTTTTTTTTTTTTAAATTTACATTCTTTGCTTATGTAGGGGATGATGATGATGATGGTTGTAGGGATGACATCCTAGGGTTTAAAGTTTCTAAGGGGCTTTTTTTTGACAAAAGGCACGCATCCCCTCTATAACCTCCTAGGCTCTTCTGTGTTTAGTCATTGGAAGGAGAAAAGGAACATAAATGTGATTGTGGTTTTACAGATGACATCTAAATGATGGGTTTTGTGGTCTGATTTTGTTTAGCCACATGGTTAACTAATAATAATTATTGGTCAGATTTGTTTCAAAAAAGGTTTCAGGATTAGGGATGTGGTGTGGGGGAAAAAAAAAGGGGTGGGAGGGGCTGGTAGCCTGGTATAGGTTACATGTTTAAGGCTCTCTTCTTACAGCTTAATCAACTGTTTACTGTTAATTGGAAAGAATAAACCCTTAAGTTTTAGTCTAGTTAAGTGAGGGATCAGGATATTATCCACTTGAGAGAGGGGGCGGGGCGTATTTTACAACAGTGGTGGAGTTCTCAAGGGTCAATACAGCAAACACTTAGGTGTAAGTTCAAGAGGAGAACTTATAAGTTGGCACTTAAACTTTTAAACCCTTAGAATATGGCTCTTAAGTTAAAAATCCCATGTTTTTTTTCGCTTTAACTCCTTTGTAAGCTTAACTTCCAAAATACCTAAGTCAAGTTTGTTTTTGACAAGTTAAGCCTAAAGTGGTGGTATTCTTAGTCAAAGCTAGTGCTAAACTCATCAAGTTTTCTCTTTCCTTTGATATTTGACATTGGTTTTACGAGCTTATAAAACAACATTTCGATTTAGCAATTGTTAAAAAAAAATAACTAACTCGAAATGCTTCAAATAATTGCATTTAGTTTGCACAAGTTTAGCTTGTCAATTCTAACTTTTCAAATGCAAAAAATGGATCGTGATTTATTTTGTTAATTTAATTGAACTTGTAATATAGCATTTTCAATTTTGGCTCGAAAATGAACGGATCTGCTTGGTCAGAAATCCTCTTCAGTTTTCGCTTTGGATTGAAGGAAACTGGATGGTGTGTGGCGTCGGAACGTGAGAACATACGCATCTTTAGTCAAACATCGTAAAGCTTTCGAATGATGGAAACATAGGCAATTAAATAAATACATAAGAAATGGCTCTTCCCACATGTATGCAATTTCAAAAGAAAACTATAAAGAAAAAAATTAGTAATGGTTTTGTTTATTAAACCGTTTGTGGTGATTTTGAGAGACAATCCAGGCATTGACAAGCCAGAATTGATCATCTGCACACCTTGCTCAAGTTGGAACAACTCGTTAGTTGTTTTACATTTAGGGTTGTGTTGAGTGTGGACCACTCGGTTAAGAGTGAGTTCATAACGGAGTTGATAACTGGCATTTTTTAAGTTGCAAATAATGAATCGTTTCAGTTTCTTTTGATGTTTTGTGTGGGCTGTGCCTAATTTTTTTTTACTAATTGATCAGTTTCCCATCATTTTTGTTCACTGGTTTCTTTACCAGTCCAATAAAGACCTAAATATACATACAGCCATTCAATACAGCCATAAACCTCCATTTTGCCCTTAATATTCTCCCGATTTAAACAGGCAGTTAGAAATAGGAGAGAACTTAAATTGGCTCCGCCTTTGTTATGACGACCGGTAACTTCTAATTGGTTGGTTATGCAGTCTGACGTCACATGCTCCGCCCTTTTCAACGTTGAACCACACAACAAACCAATTAGAAGTTGCCGGTCGTCATAACAAGGGCGGAGCCAATTTAAGTTCTCTCCTATTTCTAACTGCCTGTCGATTTAATGGTTGTATCTCTCAAGTACAGTTTTTTTTTTGTTTAGGTGTTCAGTTTTCTTGTTGCCTGAATGAAGAATTCGAAACAGAAAGAAAACAAACAGAAATCTTAATCAAGATGCATAGAAAAAAGGAGATTAATGTCTAAAGTTCAGAGGTCCAAATAAAAATATCTTATGTCAATAATATTTTATAACAAGGCTTCAAAATGATCGCTTTTTTTATGAAGTGTGTGTATGTAACATTGCGAAATGAGCGTTCTGATTTCTTTTTATTTCAATGCAAACAGATGGAATTTGCTCTTTGACCTTTGGTAGCCACTGTACACGCACACACACGTACACGAGCACAGACAACTTGCTCTTTGACCTCGTTGATTAAAAGTTAAAATTCTGAAGAGCCCTCCTACTTTTTTATTTGCCAAGATTGGATTTTATGTTAAAAAGGGAGGGGAAGGGGGTGGGGGCTAAATTATTTGCGCGTGTTAGGCCTAAACGTCAATTAGTGAAACTTTGGCACTTTTTTATCTTCAACTAAAACACTCCGAACAGAGAGAGGAGGAGGAGGCCTTCAACATACAAAAATCTTAATTTTATTTAGTGTAATATTCAGGGCTCGGATTTGTATACAAATATTAAGCAAAAGTTTCTGAATGTGTGGCCCAAGTGCCCAATTGCGAAGTAATCGTCATCATCATCATTAGAGCAACTGCAATTAGGCTTTTTTTAATCAGAAAAAGGCTGGTTATACCTTGTACACGCACATGAGTTAAATGAATTCAAATTAAATGTGGTTTGGTGAATTATACGAAATCCAAATAAAAATTGACTCTAATTATTAATATTTTAAATTGAAATACTAAAATTAATATTTTGTCAATAGTTTTTATAATTATATTTAAGTATTAACTCAATATTTTGAGATTATTAACTGAATAAAATAAAATTCGGTATGGTGTTTGTTTGTCCTTCACAGGACTCTGTAGAACACATTTATTTTATATATTTAAATTATTTGGTGTCTACTAGGTATTAGAGGCTAGATGTTTGATTACTATCAGTTGTCAACTAGAGTTCTAGCCTCTTATCAGTCTTCTTTTTTTTTTGGTTGAACTAAACAGAAAAAGGTAGATTGGGGGATTTGTTACTTTACAATTGGCTTTTGGGGCCACACACACACAGATTGATAAACATTTTTTGTTGTTGCTTTGATATTGCATACAAATCCGAGCCCTAGTAATATTAAACATGGTTTTTTTTTTATGTTGAAACTCTTTTGTTAAAAAGAATTCTCTCTTTAGTTGAAGTTAAAAGTGTAGAAGTTAGAATTAACCTCATTGAATTTGGGCCTGAAGTGTGTGTGACTTGTGTGTTTATTGAATGATATTTGGGTTCATTCTCAGGGTTCATCTCTCTTTCTATAGATCTTTTTTGGTTAAATGTCGTTCATTATTATATCACATATATATATACACACACACAAGAGATTTTGGCTCGTGTATCAAACAATGACTTTTCTCATTTTTTTGGCTAGGGAGAAAGAGAGAGAGAGAGAGAGAGAGAGATTCATAAAAAAAGAGGGGTTTGATAAAAAGAGAAGGAGGGGGGGGGGGGAATTGAGTTTTAGCTGGATTCATAAATAAGGGACGCAATTTTTTTTTTTTGGCTCTTGTTCCCTATCCTCTTTCTCCGCCTCTTCTTTGGCATGAAATCTCTTGTCTGACCTCTCTCTCTCTTGTAAATGTCAGTATTAAAAAATAAGTAGAAAGAACACTTTTTTGTTGTTGCGAGGTTAGACATTTCATGTAGCAATCTCTAGTGTTATATAAGTTAGAACTACGAAATTCGTGACTTGAAAATAAAAGTTTGGTTAAGGTGGCTGGATAGTTATTTATTTTGTTTTCGTTTTTTTCCGGATGGCGCCACCTGCAGTGTCCATATGTTACAGACAGTTAGAAATCGGGGAGAACTTCAGTTGTCTCCGCCCTTTTTATGATGACGACCGGCAACTTCTAATTGGTTGGTTATGTAGTCTTGAGTTCACATGCTCCGCCCCTTTTCAACGTCGAACAACACACAACAAACCAATTAGAAGTTGCCGGTCGTCATAACAAGGGTGGAGCCAATTGAAGTTCTCTCCTATTTCTAACTACCTGTCCATAATGTTCTATAGAGAGGCGGTCTCGTTTCGCTTTCTCTTGTCTTCCTCCATCACAGGAGGCAGTTCTTTCTGCTCAGCACTAAAATTGCGTTTATCCTGCCCTTTTATAAGCGTCATCAATTTCTAATTGGTTTGTTGTTACTAGGTCTGATGTTTTTTTATAAAAGGGCGGGGCAAACGAAATTTGAATGCTGAGCAAGAACTGCCTGTTTCTCCAACTCGCGGTTTTGAGAAAATGTTTTTCATGCTAACTTTTTTTTTTTCAGAAGATACATTACGGAAAAAAAAAATCAAAGGGTTTTAGAAAGTAGAATATTTGAATTTAATACTAAATATTATTTTATGATGTGATTATCTTTAAAAAAATAAACTTTTTATGACAGGTTTTTGAATGTCAATGAAAAAACCTAAAAAGTTATTTACAAACTGAACTCTTAAAATATTTATTAAGATTGCCATACAAAAAAAAAACTTTTAACGTAATCTTTTACCATTCTAGTTTTGAAAACAATTTCATTTTTTTCTTTTTTTCGTTATGTTGTTTCTTAAATAAAAAAAGTTCGCTCGACGTTTTCGCGTCCACATTTTTCAAAAACTTCTTATGGAGCTTAGGATTAGGGAACGAAAACAAAATAAATATCTATTGAACCACCTTAATAAAACCTCAAATTCATAAAGGAAACTTGTCACTCGGTACTTTTTTTTTATCTTTAACTCCTCTGAGAAGAGAGGGGTTTCAACCTAGAAAAATTTTGTTCAAGATTTTTTTTTTCTATGTTGTAGATCCTCCTTTTCTGAGAGTTCAAAGTGTGCTCAAGTTTAAGTTTCTTCTTCCTTCTTGAATTTGTGCCTCAGAGGAACATAATATAATGAGCATTTGTGAGATGTGACCACTAGCGACATAAAAGTTAGAGAGAAAAACCAATGATGTCACTTTTTTTGTGCTTGGTCAGTGGTCATCTCCAAGCAATAAACTTAAAACTGTAATCGATGTCTCCCTCTCCTCCAACCCCTCTTTACGTTAGTCTATATGGTATTGGGAGAGGGGGGGGGGGGGAAATGGTAACCTCAGATTATTACATTTAGGTTTATCATTGGAATATAAAAAAAATATCCCCTCATTGAATTTTTCGGTTGTAACCACATTGAGAGAGTTGGTTTTTCTCATTAGCATGTTCAATAGGCCAGTGGGTTCTTTTTTTTATCAACTTCGATCTTCTCCCATTTTCTATCCCCCCACCCTTCTTTTCCCCCCTCTTATTTTTGCCTTTATATTCTGGTTTGACTCATTCTTTGTCTAATTTGCATATGATGTGGTATTGTCATTTCTTACTCTTTCTAATGATTGGACTAGAAAGAGAGAGAGAGAGAGTCAGAGTTTGTGATTATTTTAAATGGTAGGATTTTTTTAAACCCAAGAAGGGCCGATGTGGGGGCTGTGGGACGTCCTGTTGGGACGATTGTAAATGTGACGACGCCTAGGCTTGGAGTTGGAGGCTAGCAGTGACATGTGGCCACGGCAACGAATGTTATTTGGCATTATTTGCCTAATCTACCTAATGTATTCCACCAAAAGACACTAAACCATATGAAAAGACAGACAATTAGAAATAGGTCAAAACTTCAGTTGGTTCCGTCCTTGTTATGACGACTGGCAACTTCTAATTGGCTGGTTATGTAGTCTGACGTTGAAAAGGGGCGGAGCATATGACGTCAGACTTCATAACCAGCCAATTAGAAGTTGCCGTTCGTCATAACAAGAGCGGAGCCAACTGAAGTTCTGACCTATTTCTAACTGCCTGTTATGAAAAGAGAAAAGAAAAAAAAAGTCGCTCCCTTCTAAAGTTCACGAGTTTAGCATTAATTTTGACTTAACACTCATTAAGAACTCAATATTGGCTTGTCAATCTTTGAGCGTGGTAATGTATAGATCTACATTATTTTTTGAAAATGTAATGCTTTACTATAATGGGAAACTGAGTAAATAGCAAAAAAAAACAAAAACAAAGAAAAAAGGTCTGCCCACACAAAACATAGAAAATGAAAGGATTGACAAGCCAAAATTGACCGTGTATTCGCAGCTTTAAAGCTAAAAAGAGACCCTATCCGCTATTAGGAGGAAGGTAAAAAGAAATATCCTTTTTGCAATTAGAGACTGGTTAGAGGTTATATAGTAAACCCTACAATGGTACTCCATTTGTAGTGTAATTATAGCCTCTACCAAGTCTTTTTTTTGACTGCAAAAAGCGTGATTTTTTTTTTGTCCTTCCTTACTCATCAATGACCACCAGCTCCTGGTAAATTTAAACAAAAAAATGACATGAAACATCCTATGGTGATCAATGATCATTGATCAAGACATATTGAAGTGGTGGTGGTGGTGGTAGTGGGATGGTCAATGTGCAACAGGCAACTTCTGATTTAATGATGCAAATTGGTCAAATGATTTACTAAAACCATAGAAAATTGGAAATTGATATTGTCATCATGGCTAGAAAAGAAATAATTCTTCTGCATTTGTGGAAGAAGAAGAAGCCATGATGAGAGAGACCAACACCACCAACCAGTGCTACGAGTTGTGTAGTGAGTTTGTTCTGGTTGTGTATCAAAGGTTCAATAGTTCATTGGTCGTAAATAAGAGCTTGGTCTCTTGTAATATATGTGTATAAGTGTGTATAAGTTAGTTATGGTGTTGGAATGATAACTAACTTGATAAGTTTGATAACTATATGTTTCCTTTCTGGTTATTTTCATTGGTTTTCTGATTTTTCTTTCCACAATAAAATATGTCTTGCAGAAAACTACTTGACAATTGTTTGAGTTTGAAGTTTTTTTTTAGTTTTGACTCAAAACTGTGTTGTCAGATTGTGTGCAACTTTTGATTATCTTTTATTTATTATCATCATCATCAAGAGCCATGTTTATAAGTTTACTTTTTTCATCAGGATGATGATAGCCGGCCTGCTAGTTTAAGCTTGAATTTGGAAGGAAATTTTGACCCGGAAAGGAAGGAAATGGTGGTAACGAACCATCAAAAAAGATCTCACTGAAATGCGAACAAGTGCAATGACCATTGGTACTGCATTCATTGCTCACACTTGTTTTTGGTGCAAATGGAGCTTTCCAAACTTTTGCAATATTTGGTCAATACATTGACTATTTGTGACCGGTCAAAATCACTATGAAATTTTAAAGATAATAAATCTTAAATGATGATTAATAGGGTTCGGATTTTCATGCAATATCAAGCATACATGTATGTTTCTCTATCTGTGGACCAAGCGCCAATTGTGAAGTGACAAACCCGTTGAGATAACCAACAATTATGATGTTTTTAAATCAAAAACACTGGTTAGAGGCTAGATTAGATTAGAAAAAAAAGCATAATTGCAGTTGCTCTGATGATTACTTTACAATTGGCATTTGGGCCACAAGTTGAGATACATTTGCTTAATATTGCATAAAAATCCGAGCCCTAATGATTAATGTGATTCAGATTTGCGAGATATAATATGCTCACGAATAGACACGATTTATATTTGGGGCCTCGGCAGTAGGAAACATTCGAGGGACACAAATCAGGTGCCCAAAAGGGCACAATTGTGTTATATGTGGCTTCCAAGTCCCACTTTTTTATGAGAAGAAAGTCTGAAATTGATGCAAAACACTTCACTAATGGTACAAAAAGTGTGATAGGTGCCATTGCATTTCAGAAATGTGCACCGCCACCACCACCACCACCACGAAATCATTCAAAATGCAATTTTTGTTTATGCCGCTCGATGTATCCCATTTGAGGGCAAAAGCCAGAAGCTAGAATGAGGGCATGATTTTGTACAAATATGCAACTTCAAGCTCCATTATAATGAATGTAAGAACGTGCCGAGATTGAGCAAAGGGGCTTTCACTAATGGTACAAAAAGAGGTGTCATAGATGATGATACAACTTCTAGAGGTGTTAACTCTTGTGTACCAAATGTAATTTGTATTGTTATGTGCCACCCGGTATCTATGAAAGTTTGTAATGATGATGCCCACACAGTTCCACCACCACCACCACCACCACCACCATGGCACCCAACCCTCGAAATTCAAAGCATCTCTTTCTTCTTCTCTGTTCCCTTCTTGTCAAGAAAAGAGGGAGTTCCAATTTGGCTTGAAACTCCATCATGAGAGGTGGGGGGGGGGGGGGGGGGGTTGTTAGAAATAACATTTTGGATGAAGTAGAATTTTTTTCTTCATCTTTTTTTCTTCAATGTGTACCAGATTGATGTCAAACTTGGCCACACTCGACCTTTTTTGCCCTTCGTTTGTCTTGAGTCTCTTTCGGGAAGGGGGGGGGGGGGTTATGTTTTTTTTTATGAACACCCATCTTTTTCATGTTAAAAGAAAAACAGTTTTTTTTTGAAGCACCCTGTCCATGTCTTGTGTCTGTATGAAATGTGAACATTTTTTGGTGTGATTTAACCTCATAGAATTGAGTCTTAAATCTTTTAAAGTTTAAAAAACTTTTCTCTAAAGTCTTGTTTTGTGTGTTTGTCTAAGAGAGAGAGAGGAAAAAAAAACACAACCCTCTAAAATTGAAAAAAGAAGAAGAAAAATGGATGGAGGAGGGTTTTTTGTTTTTCTATTTTTTGTCAGTCTTGGAATGTTGTTTTCTGTATTTAAGTACTTGTATGTTGAGTCTTTCTCTTCTTATTCTCTATCCGCCTTTTTACACAACTTCTCCATACATCACATTTGAGGACGTCTTTTTTTTTTTCTAAGACAGAAAAAAAAAAACTGGACAAAACTTTAAACAGAAGAAGTGCAACAGTTTTGTAACTTTTTTTTTGTCCATGAGATATCAGTCTTATATACTATACCTGCTTGCAGGGCCTCCGAGAGTACGGATCTGAGCCATGGCAAAACAATAATTTCGGGGCCTGACAACAGAAAAAAAAAACTGCTTTGCAAAATTGCAACAGTTAACATATTCAGCAGACTTAAGTCACACATTCTACCTGACAGATTAGCAAAACAAGAAAGTTGGAGGAACTTCATAAGAAAAGAAATTGGATTTCTAAAATCTAAATTAAATTCATTTCGAATATTTTTTTTTCTTCTTCAGTTGTATTTTACCTGTTATCTGTGATAACAGCCTAAAAATACATAAACAAAGTGTGCAGTCAAATCGTGTTTGGGGCTCGGACCAATAAACACTTACCGACAAAGAGATTAAAAGAAATTATGCAACAAAATCACATATAACAAAATTGGATAGTAATTTGTAAAAAAAAAAAGGATTCCGACCCGGGTCCTGCAGATTGCACGGGGCAACGGGAATTTGTCCCACTTGTTTTGGTTTTTTTAATATTCTTCTGCGTAGGCCTAACATGGCCTAAGCCCTAAGAATATTTTACCCCCATTACTTTCCGGGACTGGCAACTCGTAATTTGTGTTGAATGGCGATGGATTTCTCTATAACCTGGTGAAACTACAACAGTGCCTTCGGCTGACTATTGTACAATCTCATGTACATGGAGGACACCTATAGTACAACATTTTCCCACTAAAGTGGCGCTGCTGTCACCACTATATTAAGTCTATGGTCACCACTATCGTAACACTAGATTTTCATAGTTGCCAGTCCCGGAGAGTAATGGCGCAGTCACACTAGGCTGGTTTCCCAGCCGCTGGTTGCTGCTGGCTGGTTGTAGTGCTCTAGCAGAATTGTCTGAACTGCTACTAGCAGCTGCTTTCTCCAGCGGTGAAGTTGGACATGTGAAACTTTAGCAGCTACCAGCTGGTCATGTGACTCCCTTCCTGCTGCTGCCATCTAGTGTGAACTTTTTGTTGCTAGTAGTGGCACTATTGGTAGTTGAAACTCCACTGCTTGGGTTGGTTGTTGTTAGAGTTTGTGTTTTTGCAAGACGGTGATTGGATGACTTGCACTGCTAATACCAGCAGTGACTGGACAAGTGTGAACCCAAAGCAGCTGCTGCTTGCTGCTGTTGCTAATAGCCAGCAGCAACCAGTGGCTTGTAAACCAGCCCAGTGTGACTGCGCCTTAATGGTCTAAGGTATTATCTTCAAAAATAAACTTTTTTTTTAAGAGTTGAGACACTTGAAAGACAATGCTTTCAGCTCAAATGGAGAGAAAGTTTTGAAATTTTCAAGCTGCTGAAACAGCTTTATATTAAGTATATTACACATTTACTCTTCTAGTTTCTAAAACACTTTTAAATTTCTTTTTAAAGTTAAGTCTGATGAATGGAAAAAAAAGAAACAACCAGGGCCAAAAATGAGCTCTAAAGGCTTTTTATTTTCTCACACAGCAACAAACTTAACATTTGGCTTTTGTTTTACAATTTTTTTTTTGTATTTCAAGTTAATTTTAAAAGGTTAGCAAACTTTGCAATGATGAACATTAAACAATTTCTGTACTTTCTTGTTGAAGTTTCTTTAGACCTCGTTTTTGAACCAATGAAGTTCGTATTATTTTTAGCTAAAATTGTCAAAAGAAACTTCCAACAAAAAAATGAGCTAAGATTTTTTTTTGTTCTGTTTAGAGATTTGCAACCACATGTTTTTTTTTTTGCAAGATAAAGATTACAACATTAAAAGGTGTATTTTGAAACATTTACACTCAGAATAGAGATGCAGACACGAGGGTTTTACACCATAATAGAAGGATTGGAATTAAGTCGAAAAAATAGGCTTTTTTCCGATCAAAAAGGCTAGAGTTTTCTCAAAAATTAATCATCAAATGTTGGTAATTCTACCTTTCAGAAGGATTATTAAGATAATCTTGAAGTTGTTTTAGAAACTAGAATGGTAGCTTAACTACTCAAGTAGGGTAATTTTCATGTTTTGATATCTTTCAACTATTCACTATTTCTCCTTAAAAAATAGATAATTTTCAAAGATAATCAACATTAAAGTATTAAGGTGCATTTACTAGTGAGCTGAAGATGAGAAATTGTATGAGCTGAAGCAGAGAAATGTTGTACCATCTTATGGTTCGATCTGACATTTACACGTAAGTTGAAGATGGAAAGATTTCAGCTGAAGCAGCAAATTGGAGCTTAAAACGCATTTCCAACTTATATTTAATGTAGTTCCATATTTCAGCTCATGTGTCAGCTGGTGATGTCATCATCACGCGATACCCATCAACCAATAGGAATGTAAAAAAAACGGTATTACATGCAAATGATTATCTTATCAAGGCCACGTGATGTCGACCTTGCGTAATAAAATACATTGATTGAGGTGCTTGAAACTAATTATTATATGTGAACTGAAAAGCTGAGCTGTTTTGTTGCCGCTGAAGATATGGCTAAACACAATAGCTGAAACATATTATGTTCGCTTTTAGCTACTGCTACAATAGAAATAATTTCATCTTCAGCTCGCTAGTAAATGCGCCTTTCTTAAGTGATTGAGCTGCCCTTTCTAGTTTCTAACATAATTTCAGTTTCTTTTTAGTGTTGTTAGTTCCTCCTGAGATGCACAATCACCGTGGTCATCATCTTTACAGAAATAATATAACTTTCATATGATTGTAAGTTGTCATATCCAGCTCATAACTTTTCTAATAAGTCATAAATGCAAAATCATGACAATTGTTGTCATTAATACTACCATTGGTAAGTGTACAGCCATAATATGACAGTCATAAAGTAATAGTGCATACACTGCATAAGCACAGTGACATCTTAAGATATAGCTGTCACAATTCTATGACTTTTTATTGTTGTAATGATTCCCTCAAAGGTTCTATTTAGTTATTGTAGTCTTTCATTGTGATATTTTACAATGGCTACTTTTTAGTGTTATTTTTTTACACCCTTTTGTGATAATTTGAGGAAGATGATGTTGTTATCAAGTCACTCTTCTAGTAACAAATAGCTTATTTGTTTTTTTTTGGTAAGATACAGTATATATGGATCTACAGTATTATGTGTATTTATTTAACTAATGTTGTTTGGTGTTTGTCGTCATCAAGTTAGTTTTACAAGCTTTGCAAAACAACAACCATCAGGATTTTTTTTTTTCCTAAATTATTTTCTAGTCATAAATAATGTCCACTGTATGAATTAGGTTGTCAGTTGCAACCAACAAAAAAAATGAAAACAGGAACACTCCTTCTTTTTCTTCCTACTTTTAACTAAAAAGTTCTTTAAGAAATTATTATTAAGTTGTGTCTCTCCTTCATCTTCTCCTTAGTTATGGATTATTTATTTTAGAAAAAAAGAAATTTGACTTCAAGAGATCTAAATTACAAATGGCGGCTTACTGTGTGTGTGTGTGTGAACGCAAGTTAACTCATTAATTTGCAAACCTACTGGGTTCTCTGCCCCCTCCTCCTGCTCCTCCTCCTCCTCTTTTTTTTTGGGACAAACGCCAAACTATTTTTGAATATACAGTTCACTCATTTGTTACCAAACTTAAAGTGCTGTTAATTTGTTTTGCCTCAAAATCTATTTTAAAAATGAGGGGATTTTTTGCATTTTCTTCTGAGGTTCTTCTCAAGCTTCTTAGAAAAACTCTCTCAGAAGTGGAATAATGGCTGTCTTGAGAGGGATTTAGTGGCGCGCTGAAGACGGACTTGTTTTGTAACTGAAGACAAAAAGTAGTGCCAAGTTGCCAACTATGACATAACCACCTATGGCCACTATGACACAACTTTTGATCTTAAGCTACAGAACGTTTGGCTTCAGCATGTCGCTAAATCCACCTTAATCCTTCCTCGCTAACTTGCAAAGCAGGCCTTGCAAAGCTTCACAACTTCTTCTGCACCAGAGCATGAAGCTAGCTTTGAAATTGTTCAACTTTTCAAAGCTTAGCGGAGAGAATATGAAAAGAACTCTTAAGCTGGGCCCAGACAACTCGTGCTCTTACTCGTACTCGAGCTCAGTGATGTGGCTCGTCGACAAGGCCGAGAAATGTGGACGGACTCGCGAGCAGCGAGCTCTGGCTTCGCCTGGTGTCGGTACATCAAAGAGGTGCTCGTGAAAATGTGTGCAAGTCTTTGGACGTTGTGACACAACATGGAGTGGACTGAGAGCTGTTTCGTTTTTATTTTCTCTCAACAATGATTGCATGATAATAAAACTTGCACTGGTAATCAAAACGTAGTCGTCGCTCATAGGATTCCTGCACGAGTCAAAGCCTCTCTCTCGAGTAGCTGAACTCACAACCCCTCAGTTGACAAGAGCCACGACTCCCACGAGCACGAGCTCCACATGGCAACGCGTGCACAAAAACCGAGTACGAGTACGAGCACGAGTCGTCTGGACCCAGCTTTAAAATTATTAACTTATTAGTGAAACTTGTTGGTACCAAGACTTTTTTAATGCTTTGTTTGACACATCCTGTATATAATGATTGTTTCATTTAATTTCTAACAAAAAGTTAATCTGTGTCTTGTGTGTGAATTTTCTTTTTTTATATATTATATAAGATACCTTCTTTTAAGTGTGTGTGTGTCTGTCTGTCTTAAAGTGAAGTGAGCTTATTATCTGCCGAAACCATTAAATTAAATACGAAAAGAAGAGGGACTTATGTTAATTACATAATAATAGTTTCATCCCCCTCCCTCCACCTCCATCTAAAATTGTAATTGGGAAATTGTATTATATATGGTGTGTTCTATCTTCTTTTTTAATTCTCTTATTACTTTACTTTGCCAACAAAACTATGTGTTAGATATGATAAACATAAGAAAAGCAGGGGTGGAATTAAAAGAGAGAAAGAGAGACACAAAAAAAAGAAAAAAAAAGCAAATTCAGCTTTTTTTGCAGCATTTTTACCAGACAAAATGGTTGTGTTTTTACGCACAATAGCTTTGCAAGTATATTGTGAGAATCCTTTTAATTAAGAGTCAAGGAGAGGTAGCTTAAAGCTCTTAAATTCACGAAGAAAGCTTGGCAATTGAATTTCAACTTGAACTCCAGCTATGCTAGGTTCCAGTTGAAGTTCGTACGTCCTCTTCCCCCCTCCCCCCCGGGGGATATGTCCTCTTGTTTTGGCCCTTAAATTTTTGTCCGGGCGGATTTTTTAAAATATAAGAAAATGTCCGGGTTTTTGTATTTTCTTTTCTGTTTGAAGGCTACTTCAATTTTTTTTTGTTGCAAACTACATCAGAAACAGAAACTTACACATAAGTTTCTGTAATTGGTTTAGTGTAACTGTAATATAATCCAATATATTAGGCCTATATACTGTCATTACAAGATTGTATAATTACAGTTCTCGAGAAAAAAAACATGGCAACAATTTCTTTTTAGACTCTTTTGATTTTTTTAGGTGAGTAGATAGGAGTAGGATATATGGTCAACCCTATCATAGAGCTCTTGTTTTTGATGGAAGATTACGTGTGGAGCAGCCTGTGTAGGGAAACATACATGTAATATCGAGATAAGTGATGTCATTTGTATAATAAACCCTCTCCACATTGAGACAAGTTACACTTGCTAAAAAAAAAAGTGGTTGTGTAACATGGCTGAGATATTATTCAAATCTATAGCCAGAAAAATGAGCGAGTGAAAAAAGCGAGCTGAAAGTTTTCATTGGCAATTGTGTCATTTGTAAAAACTTTTCGAACTTACGGCTTTTTTCAGCATTTGTGGAAGGTTAAATCAAACAACCTTTAGTTTTTTTTTGTTGTTAAGCAAAAAAAAAAAAGCTGGGATATTTATGATTTTTACCGTTTTATTGGTTCAAAAAAATTTGAGGTAAAAATATGGTTTTTTTTCATGTTCATTTGGCATTGACTTTTTAACCTCACTGAGGTGCTCAATGTGTAATGAATAGTAAAGTCAAAATATGATTTGAGACTAGACAAGAGTGAGTGTTAAGAGAGAATACAATAAAGATAGCTGGGCAGAACGAAAAAAAAAATCTCATTGCAGTTAGTTTCTCAACTGTTTTATAATTAAGAGCCACAAACACACACGCAAATGAATTACAGCACAAGACTCCGCGGGTCATTTTGCTGAGAAGGTGGTGGTGGTTATTGATTTTTGCAAACATACTGTATATATTATATAGAGATCGGTTACTCGAGCACTGGAACTTCTGTAAAAACACATTCTATGTGGAGTCTCAGTAAGTGGTACACTAATAAAACTAACTACATAAATGTTATCTATACAAGATCCGAATGAATATATGTTAAGGCAATTAGAAAACGGGATAAACAGACGTTTGCTCCGCCCTTTTTATGACGAACGGCAACTTCTAATTGCCTGTGGTCTCTTAACCAGTGAGGAATATGCCTCCTTAGAGGAGAGAGATGTCCCCCATCAGCATCTAGGGAAAACTTGTGAGATATATGATGATGCCTTCCAAATGAAATTGAAATAATTAAACTTTTTTATTAAATTTTATTGATATCCATTTATTTATGACAGTTTAATTAGCAGCAGCCAATTATATTCCAAGGCTGTGCAAATATTGATGTTTAGAGTCATTCAGTGTGTTTTAAGGTGGCTGAAACTGTTTGGTTTTTAACGTTTAAGATAGACATTCCCCCCCAAAAAATCTTAACTGTTTTCAAAACTAGAAGAGAAAAAAATTATGCTAGACGTTATTTCGTGGCAACATCTTAAATAATAAACATTTTATAGTTAGTTTTGTTTAAAAATGACCTGGTTTTTAGGTTTTTTTCATTCACATTTCATGAAAAACTATTTTCGTCTTTTTTTTTTAAATTGTGATAAAAAATTTAGCATTATCACCAACTATTCTAGTTTCTAAAACACTTTAGGCCTACACCTCCCTGCTGCCGTCTGTACACAGTGGGAATCCGGTGCTACTGTACAAACGGCACCGTATCCGGAAAATTTGACGTGCCAGACACGTATATAAAATAATGTGGCACTGGTTAATCCGGTAAATTTGCTGCGACTGACTGCAAACGGCGGCGAAAATTCTTCACATGGTTCTCTGTGCACAGCTAGCTGTGTATATGGGTAGTGGAGATCACTCTAAAAAAAATTAAGAGAAACTTCCGGAACAAACGAGGGTTGTAGATGAGATCTACAAAGTCCCATTAAGTTTGTACGATTCTCATCGGAATCGGTTTGAGCACGAGTCTACCGGTTCTACTGCTAACTAAGGTGGAGAGAATTCGACAATAGAAAATGCACTTACTGCATGGATAGATTTGGTGGATTAGTAAGGTTGTTGCAATTTGGTAAAGGCATGCCATGCCATACATTGATGTGTTTTGGACAAATAAGAGTCTAATGTTTATTTGTGGTTGTGTCACAGTTGGGACTCTTGATATAAGTAAGACTGGCCTCTATGGGTCGCATTATGGCCCTTGAACACAAAAGTTTGGGTAGGCGGCCTACATCATTCATGCAGAAAAGTTTGAAGTTTTTTGGGGGGGATTTTGGCGGGTGTCGTGTTTAATAATAAGTAAAAAATCTCGTTTGATTTATTTTCTTGCTTTGTTCTTTACTAGAATTATTAGACACTCACTCGCCTTGAAACTTTTCTTTATTTAGATTTCTTGAGAATTATTATTTCTCATCAAAAGGCCATTAAGAACTTCGGTTAATCTGCGTTTCTTTAAAAAAAACTGGATGGAGAGAGAGAGAGAGAACAGTTTAATTGAAATCTGGATGTTGAAATTATCCAAATATAGAATGAATGAGATTGAGAAAAGAGTATAGTTTTTGGCTTTTGTCGTCGACAATGGTAGTTTTGATTACGCAGTTGCGCACTTAGGTGTTGGACTCAAGGAGGAAAGAGTGGACTGGACACAATGGTTTTTTTTAAATAAAGAAATACATGTAGTAAAAAAAAAAGGGAAATAAATAGTAACATGGAGATTAAGGTATTTTATGATTCTAAATTTAAAATGACAGTTCTAAAATGGCCTTCCATTTGAAATGTAAAGGCTGCCAGAAAAAAAAAAATATTTTTCAGTCGTGAAATACCTAGTTTTAAAAGCTCATCATTCATATATTCAAACTAACATCCAGAACTTGGTCTTCTGCAGAGCAAATCATTTAAGGCATGTGTTGTGTCCCATATATACCTGAAAAAAAAGCGTTGTTTTACAAGAAATTGTGCAAAGATTCACAGCAATATTTTAGCTTATTTCTTGCACGGAAATCTTGCCAGAAAAATAGCTACTGTGATCGCCGCTTTAAACATTTATTTTCCAATATATCGTCATGAAACCATGAATTAGTATACTTTTAAAAGTTCTAATGGACTTACTACTTGCTTCTATAATAAAACTGTACAAAAGTGTTAACAATTTCATACAGGAGAGGAGATATGACATACATGTGATTAATAGACTTTAACTGAGAATTCTAATATTGTCAGCTAATAACAATCATTTGAACACTTAATTTTCCAAAATTTAGTTAAAACAACATTACATTTGTATGTAAATTTGAACAAAATGTACGAGATTTCTTTAAGAATATCGACCAAAAAATTCTAACATTTTTAGAATTTTTTTATAAACTGTATGAAGAAAATTACGATTTTTTTAAATTGTCATTTTAAGTATGAATTTAGATCTCTTGTCTCCTTCTACTATGAGATTAGTTGGACCTGGGCCTGGCAGTTTTATGAGCCCTGATGGGCTTTATGAGCCTGGTGGTGGGTTTACCAATGTTCTGCTGGGTGGGTTATACCTAGTACACACCTGATAATTTAAATGCATTTAAATAATAAACGTGTTCTACAGAGCCCCTCTGTGAAGGACAAACAAATTCAGTTAATAATCTCAAAATATTGAGCTAATACTTAAATATAATTATATAAACTATTGACAAAATATCGATTTAGTATTTCAATTTTAAAATATAAATAATTAAAGTCAATTTTTATTTGGTTCCATGTCCTTAACTGGATTCTGCGTATAATTCACCTAATACCTTGTACACACACATGAGTTAAATGAATTCAAATTAAATGTGTTTAGGTGAATTATACGGAATCCAGTTAAGGACATAAAACACCAAATAAAAATTGACTTTATTATTAATATTTTAAATTGAAATACTAAATCAATATTTTGTCAAATAGTTTACATATTATATTTAAGTAATTAACTCAATATTTTCAGATTATTAACTGAATAAACTGAATTCGATATAGTGTTAGTTTTGCCCTTCACAGGGCTCTGTAGAACACAAGTGTGTACTAGGTATAACACATTTAATTTGAATTCATTTAACTCAAGGTATTAGGCGGAATTGTTTGTTTTTTTCAATTTTTACTGTATGAAACTTTACAGTATTGCGAAATTTATGCCAGTTTTTATTTACTCTTTTTCACAAATTCTCAAAAGTTTTTCAATTTTCAAAACATTATTTTTTAAAAAAAATCTTTGTCTTCTAATCTTTTAACTCTTTTTTTTTTCATCTTTAGGCAAAGATGAGGATTAGGCAATATATTTGACCTCCTTTTGAAAAGAATTTTTATATATAAAATTGAATGTATAATAAGAATCCTTGATGTGGCCACTTTACAGTTGGTTTTTTTTGTTACCTCTCTTTAAGTTTGGCATTCATTACCTGGTTATAGATTTTTTTTTTGCTTATGTTGACCAGTCTCCTCACATGAGTAGGTCAGACATCTCTCATTCTGTCTATCTCTCGTATACCTCTCTCTCTCTCTCTCTCTCTTTCTAAAAAAAAGAAGTAATTTGTACCTTTAGGCAAACTGTATGAGAGTGAGGCTTCTTGCTTGTATAATATAATAATGATAATAATAAATTAGTGGGCTTTGTTTTTATGACATAGCCGAGTAATAATGTTCAAATTAGTCATGAGTTGACTAGGAAGAGAGATAGAAAGAGAGAGAGAGAGATGGAGAAGCCAATAAAAAAAAATAGACAGAGACAGAGAGCGCGAGCAGAAAAAGCTTCAGATCTTGTTTGTTGGCAACTCTCAAGTTAGGCCTATATTTTGTGCCTGGCCACAAATTTTAGACCTTGATCATTTTTCTGCATTTTGAGCTTTTGAGGTTTCTTTTTTTTTATTATTATTATTTCTTACTTGCTTTTTTAGAATATTTTCCTTAAGGCACACAACACAGCACTTAAATATCTCTTAAAACTTTTTATATGAAAAATTATGAAGTTATTTTTGTTGTGTTCTCTTCTTCTGATATGTGGCTGCTGCTCATACTTAAGTTTTGTATCTGACCTTGGGGTTTTTTCTTGAAACGTTACTGAAAAATCTCTATTGTGTGGAATGTTACTTAAGGAATACTTTTTTTTTACATTGCCTAATGCCTATTGCCGAGGTTTTTTTTTGGGGCAAACTTTCTCATACAATTTGCCTATTTACCACTCAATTATGCAAAATGGTTTTTAATTTCTACTTTTCTACTTTTCTACTTATCATTTGGAGGATAAACAGGTATGTGTTTTACCTGAATGGATTAGTAATTACTACAATAAAGTGCTTCCGAGATTAGAGGTGGGGGCCGATGGCAAAATGAAATCGGCGGCTGCAGCACGGACCTCGTGGGGCACCGTGCACTTGCATGAAAAGTTAATTTTTTGAACAAAAAAAATCAGGGCTATATCGATATTATCATATCGAAACTACCTTTTTTCTTCTTAATTCACGTGCTTTTGGGCAAAGGGTCACTGCTAATTAAATTGGCGGCCACGTAGCGCGGCCAAAATGCATCAGCGGCGTTGGTGGACGGCGGTGGCTCCCACCTCTATCCTAGTTTTATGAGTTATGACATTCTGAGATTCACGTTTATGGTTTGGCACCGTGCTTTTGGAGTGTTTTACAGTAAGTTCTGTTTTCACGAATTGTTAATTCATAATAAATTGTGAATTTGCGATGCGTGTCCTTTACAGGGCTCTGTAGAATTCACTTGTATTACAAGACTTGTACTTTTGAGAAATAGGTCCTTGGGTCAAAATTATTCATCTGATAAAAATTGGGACAGACTAATCGTAGGTCACAAGGTGACCTACACTTTCCGATAGCTATTTGGAGAAGGAACTGTGGGCCACTCAGTGACCTATGCAAGCTTAATTTAATGTAACCCCCACTTAATCATTGTAGGTCACTCAGTAACCTACAGTTCTGAAGTGTAGGTCACCTAGTGACGTATGATTAGTCTGTTCTGTAAAAATGGAACTGTGGTTCAGTGGTACTTTACGCCAAGACACGCATTTCGATAATGAAGTGCTGAACGCGGCCATGCCAATTTACTATAATTGTTAAGTCGACTATGGTAGGTCAGTTTAGGTGAGAAAATCTCTAACAGCCACTTAACATCTTTAATCAATATTTACTTTTGAAATGGTGTAATTTGAGCTAGAGCTACAGATAGATCTAATTTAAACGAAGTCATTGCTTAAAATGATCAGTAATCAAGAATGCAAGTAGATCATTTATTTTGTTCCTGTAGCGTTAGATGGCGCCAGTAGCCCTCCCCAACTCTTGACTCGCCTCTTTTTTTTTCACGTGGCAAACTTTTAATTGTGGGTCGCTATTTCTGCACGGGCTTACTCTACTTAGACCTATATGTTTTGGGTAAGTTTGTCACACTCTGGTAGTAGGTTGTTTTTGGACACTTTTTTAGAGCTGTAAAACGCATTCTATTTCAACTAATTAGCGAGTGTAGTTTGTCACCCATGAAAGTTGGCGCCACCAACCTTGCATTTACACAAGTATTTATCTATGGAGCCCTCTCAAATAGAATTTACAATTTGTAGAATTGTTAATTCTATTTAAGAAAAAAAGAAGAAGAAAAAAAAACACAATTCAAAATGGCCGCCCTATAAGTTGTCTAAAGAGAATTTCTTTTTTATTACTCTTTTGCGTTAAGAGTCGGCCATTTTGAATTGTGTGCTTTTTCTATGAAAACTGGTTTGAGAAAAGAAGGCGATTTTTTTTGGTTTGGTGTGTGTGTAGGCCTATGATATATTTCTTCAAATATTAGCTAGACTGAGCTCTATTATGATGAGATATCACATTTATTTTTTGTTGTTGTTGTTGTGTTGGTTAACTTGATAATAGCAGCATATCTCTAGTCTCTTAAAGAAAAGAGAGAGAATGAATGAATGAAAGAATGAAATGCTAGTTTGAGAATTTTTCTATTCTTCATTTAAGGTTGTGTGTTGTGTGTGTCTGGGGGTTTACATTTCATAAAAAAAAATATATGGAAAAGAATAGCGCCAAAGGTCGGCAGGTTAAACTGAGGCATCGAGTTCGGAAACATTACAACAATTGACTAGCAATTTTTTTTTTTCTGCTCAAGAAAGAGAAGAAGAAAAAAGAGTTGGCGTCTCTCTCTCTCTCTTTTTTTTTTTTTTGAAAAGAGCTTGTTTGGAATTTTTTAAAAGTAAGCCTACATATAGAGAAGGGGAAAAAAAAAAGATGGCTTCCAACTGAGCTTGTGGGAAGTGTTGCATGAAAAATTACTGAGAAATCATTAATCTTGATCTCTCTCTATGTTGTTTATAATTGGAGTTTATTATTATATATGCTAGCTAGAGGAGAGAGATAGTTGTTATAATAAGGGTTGCATGTAATTTGTCTTAGCGGAAGTGACGTTTTGATACTGTTGAAATAAAAAAAAAATATGGCGGCCATTTCTTAAAAATCATAAATGAAGTTTTTTTATGTCAGGGCAATGGTCATACATGGCAGAAAAAAGTCGTCCTGACAATGGAATTTATCTATTTGAATAAATTCAATTCTGTTTGTCAGAATTCAGACAGAAAAAAAAGCTGAAATTATTTCTGGTTTATTTCAGATTAATTAATTATTAGTTATGTCTTCTTATTTCTTCCTTTTTTATTAACTTAGAAACTCAGAATTCCGAATGCAGAAAAAAAAGCAAATTGAAAATGCGACTGAAAATAGAATTTCTCTTAATTAAATCTATTTTAATTATTTTTGCAAAAAAAAAAAATAAGCAGAAAAAAGTAAACATTAATAAAAAAAAACTTATTTAAATGAGATAAATTATATTTTCAGGTTTTTATTTTCATGGTTCCTGGTTGTTATTGACCCATTGTGATTTAAAAAAAATTCTAATAAATCATCATTTTCAGTTACGTTTTAACTTTTCAGTCAGCGTTTTCTGCATGTGGGTTATTTGAACGCGAAGAAAAGCAGAAATATAGAAATACAGTTGTTGTTTCTGGTTTTTCATTTCTTATTGACGTTATTGTCTTCCTTTTTGATGAAGAATGTCGGATCCCCTGGTTGGTTTGTTAGTGGCATACATTTTGGTTCAAATGTTGTGTAAATTTTTATGTTTTTTTCAGTAGTTTTGAGGTTACTTTTGTAAAACTAATAAATTTGTTGTTTTGATTAGCACTTTTGTAGTTTAGTTTTTTTTTTATGTTTGTAGTTTTAGTAATCTGTAGTTAATTACTTCGGAAGTTGGGTAGCATTTTTTTTGCTTTGTGGTTTTGCTGATGGCATTTACAATTTGGAGAAGAAGCTGAGGTGGTGGTGGTGGTGGTGGTGCTACTTTCAAGGTTTGTTCTTTTAAAGCTGAAAGTTTTGCAGAAGTTTTTTTTTCTCTATTATTTGGTTTTTTAAATTTCAAATGTTATTTCAAATCTGTCCAATGGTACCTTGCAAGAAATTTCAACAACTTTTCTAAAGTTTTGATGCAAACTTATTTTTAGAAGAAGAAGAAGAGAAAAAAAAAATCAAGGTTTGTTAGAAACTAGGATAGTAAAATACCCTGTTTAGACGAGATAATTAGAACTTGAATCCTAAAAATCGCAGTGACTAGTGTTCAAATGAGACACTTAACTGTGTTCACATGAGAGAAATTAACAACTAAACTTTTAACGACAATAAAATTAAACTTACTAATTCTTTGAAGTGTTTTACATGCACCAACATTACCTACTAAATTAGGGTTGTGACTACTACTACTACTAGGCTTGCCACCCTTACTTCCTTTGTGGAGGACAGTCCTCCATTTGGATAAAAATGTCCTCCTCCTCCGACCAGGACCGTCCTCCACGAAGGGTAACATGTCCTCCACACAATAAATTATATAAAAACTTAAATATGTTCGTGGAGAGGATGGTCCTGGTCGGTTCTTCCGAATGGATCCGACTGTCCTCCACAGGTGGCAAGCCTAGTTGTGACTTTCAAACACACGACAAAGTTCGATTCGCTTTTTTGCAAAAACAAAAAAAAACCCCCCCTCCACTTGGATTTAGCAGTTAATTTTTATATTGCTTATTTCATTTACCTACTTATTTCAACCGTTTACATATGAAGATATCCCATGTGACTAATAGGCCCTATCTAGCTAAAAGATTAGCAACTAATTTCTCTCGTGTAAACATAGCTAAGCGAGTAATCTACATTATATATAAAGCAGGCATAGAAAATTCCATCACATAGTGAAGTGGTGACCGCCATCTTGATTTTGATTGAATCAAATAGGAAACTTGAGTTCCTGAAAGTCAGTTATTCAAACTTGAGTTCCTGAAATGTTATAATAGTGAAGACTTCTTCGTCATGCATGGGATTTTCTGTTAATAAAGGAGAAATTTTTATGAAACTTTAAATAAATTTTAAAAAGTCTGATTTAAATCACACATAAATCCCATTTAAAAAAAAAGATTTTCAAAATCCACTCGAGAATGAATATCCATGAAGTTATTCAGCTACCCTTCTAGTTTTTTAAAGTACATCCAAGTTTTTCTTTGTTTTGCATTTTCCGAAAGACGGAATAATCAGTGTTAAAGAGAGGCGTTTTCATTTTAAAAACTGACTTAATTGAAGTTATTCAGTTTTTTAATTCAGTTAAAAAAATTTTAGCAAAGTTTCAAATTGTTTTTAAATTTTGCTTCTAAATATTTTTAATGAAGTAGTAAATCACACAAAAATGTATCAAAGTCTTTGGTTTTAATTTTTAATAAAAGCCATTGTTTAAAAAAAAATATCATGTTTGGTGGCCATTTTCTTGAAGCAAACTTCCGGTTTCATATTTTCTTTTGATTTTTAAATAAGTGAAAAACATGGGGAGTTTTTTTTTGTTTTTGTTGGGGGGGGGGGGTGTCTTGTTTTATCTTATGACAAAACCACTTTTGACATAAAGTAAGTTGTGTGTGTCATTATAGAAAGAAAGAAAAAAAGCATACAAATTTGCAGATGTGTTCATTCATTGACTGAGCTCTCAACTCGTCGTTGTCATGAGGTCAGATTTCACAATTAGTGAATTAAAACCAAACTGTTAATCAATGGAAAAAAGAAGTAAAAGAGACGAGAAGAAAAAAAAAATCCACACATGGAATTTTCTGTTAGAAAAATTCACTTCCTTTTTTTGTCTTTCAATAGGATGATGAACTGTTTTTCATTGTTTTCATTTTTGAACCTCATTTTTTTCTTCTTCTTCTCTTCGTGTCAATACTTAAGTTTTTTTTTCTTCTATATATGTAATATTATTGTCCCACACTTTACACGCTA
Source organism: Brachycybe producta (assembly GCA_036925085.1). NCBI lineage: Eukaryota > Metazoa > Arthropoda > Diplopoda > Playtdesmida > Andrognathidae > Brachycybe > Brachycybe producta. The sequence goes on from JAUPFP010000002.1 coordinate 6,153,407, forward strand.
TTTCAATCATGACCCTATCCATTGTTGAAGGGTTTCTTGTGTGAAATCCAACACACAATTTCAAACAAAACATTAATCTTATAAAACTCTCTTTAAATTTTGAAGTAGTAATGATTTTTTCTTTCTTTCTTTCAAACTATATCTACTTTTTTTGTGACAACAAGAGACAAACCTACGTAAAGCTCATAGATCTGGTCGACTTCATGGGCTTCTTGGGCCTGGTGAGCTGGACTCAGTATGAGGTTTCCATGAGCAAGGGTTCCAAAATTTTTGCACAAAGTTTTTTTCAAAATCAACTGAAAGTTATTTAAGAGCGAAGAACACGTGATGAAGGATTCTGGATGCTAAGCCGGGATTACACTGAGGCAACATTGTGTAACATGTAGCTTGCGACATGACGCACAATGTTTCCACTGTTACATGCTATAAGTCTGACCCGTTCAGCATGTTGCGCGTTGTCACCATTGTTTCCGATCCTAGTGGCAGAACAAATAGATGACACAATGCCATCGTAACGTTACACCTGTACAATGGAGTGGTCAGACGATCACATACAGTTGTAGCTTCCGGTATAATGGAAATGTCGCATGCTGCAAGATTTTTTGTTGTGCTACACGATGTCACTTGACACAATTTTCCTCGGTGTAATTCCGGCTTTGGTATACTGGGCCGGCCCGTAGGGAGAGAGGAGAGGCAGTGAAACGGGCGACTCGGTCGGGCAGTACTTAATTTTTTAGCTAACTCAGCCTGTTAGTATGTCTGGAGTTAGATCTAGAGTGTAGGCATCTTTGAAAGGGATTCAGGATGTCTGAATGTTGAGATTCCTGTGGACAGAAAGGACCTCGGAAAGGGTTTCCTGATGTATGGATGTTTTTCCATGTTTTGAAACATCCAGACATCAGGAAACCCTTTCTGAGGTAATATTCAGGATGTAGAGGGGCAGGAAGAGCCTCTAAAAGGGATTCAGGGTGTCTGGTTGTCTCTGTATTCCTTCTAATACAGTTTGTGCAAAATTTTGGGCTTTTTAGCAATTAGCAATTAACTTCAATAAATATGGGGGCTTTTAAAATGAATAAATCAAATTCAATTGATTTATAAAAATTATAAAAGCAATTTGATTTATTTATTAGAATAATTCTAATAAAAAAAATGATTAAAAACTCGAATTAAAATTTAAAAAAACACATATTGGGTTTATTTTTCAATTGACTTCCTCTTTCCTTAGTTAACGTTGACTTCTAATTCTAGTCATGCTTTTTACTACTAGTTCTCAAAATTAACTAAGGAAATTTTTGCTGAATGTCCACTTTTAATTGGAAATTTAATCCCCAACAATTCACTTTCACATGTTTTTTTCATAAGAGAGTGAGTGAGAGAGAGAAAACTAAAATGTCAAGTGGGTTTTTATTTTCATTTTCTTTTCGCAGGTTATTTATTATCCATTTAAAAAAAAGAGTTTTCACGTAATTTCTTTTCAAACAAAAAGCGGAAGTGAATTTATAAGAAGAGTTGGAGGGAGAGTGGGAGGACCACGTATCAAAATAAATATATGGGTCGTGTTGGGTCTTTGGAAGTGGGTCGCTAGCTCAAGAGCACGACTCTTTTATATTTAAATTCGAGAAAATAGTTCTATAGGGGCTGATGACACTCTTGAGTGTATAGAAATGTGTGAATATTTCATGTAATATTGGGGGGGGGGGGGGGGGTTACTCCTGGATAAACCACTTAAAACATATTATTTAAACTGAAATATGGGTTCCTTTTTTTAAGTTGTTGAGTTTAAAACAGGAGATTAAATTCCCCTTTTAAATCGTCTTTATGTGTCAAGAGGCCCTTTAAAATTCAAAGTTGAATTTTTTTTGTATATATGTTAGCACGTCTGGGGGGACGGTCAAGGGGGGGACCCTTGAAGAGATTAGGGGTATTAACTATTAAGTTGTGAAGGTGCGATTGCGAGCATTTAGAAGTTATAACAGTTTTAACTTTAAGGGAGCCAGGAACTTCATTACAGAAAAAAATAAGACTGTCATGTGACAGTAAATTGTCATATATTGCTCATAACCGTGTAACAGTCACAAAAAAACTTACAAAATATTATTATGACAATTATTGTCATTATAGTGTCATTGACTAGTTAGTGTAACAGCATAAAATGACTGTCATAAGTAAGGAGTGACATCATAAGATATAATTTTCACAGTCTTATGACTTTTTTTTTTCTTCTGTAACGATGCCTCAGCATTGTTACTTGTTTCGCAGTAAATTGTTATAGGGTGGCGGATTTTTATGCAGTATCACGAGCAAATTGTTTCTCAATTTATGGCCCAATTGCCAATTGTGAAGTAATATCACCATAATTATAAGAACAACTGCAATTATTGCTTTTTCTCATTAAAAAAGGCTGGTTGGAGGCTAATGTCTGATTACTGTCAGTTGTCAGACTAGTCAAGGCTAAAGACCCTAAAGTGCATTTATACCGTCGAAAAGCGCTGACCGATCCTGGTCGGTTAGAACCCGGTAGAAATGCATCGGCAACCCGAGCCGACTTTCGGCAAACCGTGGCCGAAATTGGGTTGACTTGGGTCAAAACTGGCCACGGTAGCAATACGTTGAGAACGGGTAAAAAGCTTACTCCCGCGAGGCGTTAAACCCCGGGAGCATCGATGACTTATTTGCTTTCTGCAGCTTTTTATAAAGCTAAGAGAAACTAGAACGTGTTTTAGAAACTAGAAGGATACCGAGGTAGCTCAGTCACTTAAGCGGTATTTTCATGTTGATAAATCTTTCAAAATAAACTTTTTATTATACAGTATATACGGTCTTCTTAAACTTTTAATGTTTAGTCATTTTCAAATTGACATAAAAAGTATATTTTGAAAGATCTATCAACATGAAAATACTGTACTCTTTTAGTGATGGAGCTACCCTTCTAGTTTCTACAACATATTCAAGTTTCTCTGTACATTTTGTATCTGAAAAGACAGAAAGAATAAATCAAAAGAGTTTGAGAGGCGTTTTACACTTTAAAACGACCTAAATAAGACAAACAAAAAATATCTGCCTTAATTATTATCAATAATAATTTGAGATGGAAATTTTTTCTTACTTATTTTTTATTAGGCTATGCCCCCTAAAGCCCCACCCTCCCATTTTTTTTTTTAGGTTGAAGTGGAGTAAATGTAGGCCTTATAATAATGGCGGCGGCGGCGGTGGTGGTTAGGTTTAGGTGGCGCGGGGGTGTTTGGAGGTCATGTCTTTTATGCATTGCTCCGTGTTGGAATGTGGCCTTTATTTATGTTCCATTGTTAATATCCCGACGGGAATCCAACAATGTTTTTGACGCTTGGCGTTTTGGGGCGGGGGGAGGTGGCCCCTTTTCGCTTGTTTCTCTTCTTCTTGATGGGGAAGAATATGAAATTTGCTAGTTTTTTTTTTTGGTAGACTTGATTTCAGCCACTATGTTGGGCAGGGATTCTTCGGTGCCGTTTATTCTGAGACTTCTTGGCCACATTTTAAGGCCTAAATTCATGAAGGACACTTGTTTTTTTTAAAAAAAAAAAAAAGGTTAAATGAATTGAAATTGTTCGAGCAATTTCAGTGTTAGAATTATAGAAATCCGTGGTGCCACTGTCACATAAAGTGGTCATTTTTCGCAGACCTTTGATTGCATACGGGGTGTTGAAACGTGTTACTGCCATGGTTGAGTCCGGCCACAAATATCGCCGGACGACTCTTTGTCAGTGATGATCGAGGGTCATAAAAGTGGACCCGCTCTAATAGCAGCAGGCTATTGTTTTGAATGGTGGTGGTCTGTGAGAAGCAAGCTGTGTCATGTGCACCCACTTTGCGCCATCACAAAGTGGTCCTTGTGAAGCTAGTAGAAGATATTCCTAAGGAATCATCATACAAGTTACTATAAGTCGTATTCGTTAGTAATTAGGGCCTTGGCACACAGGCGATTTTTGAAAGACGAAGTTGGCTGGGCTGTTGTCGCAGTGTATTTTTTATGGAAGGACGACAACTTTGGCACACAGGCCACACTTTAAGCTGTGTGCCAAGGTTGGGTCTTTCCGTTGAAAATACATTGTCTCGTGGTGTCGGATCTGAACTGACTTGACTGAACTTCGTTGTTTATCCGCCTGCAAAATATGCTAAGAGATGAGATCTAGATCTGAATGGTCAAGAGAGAGAGAGATCATGTTCGTCGCATCCGTCTGAGCATGCGTAATGACTTAACTATGACTTTTATTAGAAATATATATAGGCAAACAATAAAAACGCAAATGAGGCAAATAGTCAGTATTGCGTTCTCGGATCAGTCTCGTAGTCGAGATCCTATCATGAATGTGGGTGGGTGGGTACCTTAGAAAAGCTTGTTGAGAAGTACAGTCAGTACTTGGAAGAAAAAAGCCTCCAGGATTGACAAGCCAAAATTGACAATATTTATAGCTTTTTGATGTCTTGTTTTATTTTTGCTTTCTCACTTTATTCAAAAGAAAAGAAAAGAAAAAAAATTGCCAAGACTTTTCGATTTACCCTCGTAATCATTCTTTGAAATAAAAATATGGTTAATTTAAATAATAAATTGGAAATATTATTTCTGTATTTTGCAATTGTGTTGTGTCCTTGGCATTCTTCTTTATTGCTGTTAATGTTGAGCTTGTATGTCAGCTAGCTCTCTCTCTCTGCATAGAGAGATAATTTACACATGTGGGTTGTTGTTCCTCATCAATATAAAATCACATTTGAGTGACCAGTGGTCATTTTGAGGGTAATAAATTAATAATTATCAGATGAGAGAGAGAGAGAGGCTAGTAAATGGATAGGATAGAGAGAGAGAGAGAGAGGCTTTTTGATCAATGAACAAAAAGCGGTTCAAGGAAAAAACTCATTAAAATTAAAAAAAAAAGACAAAAACAAATCACGACAACATTTTTTTTTTTTCTTCTTATCAACTTTTTTTTTTGTTGATTTGTTTTTAATGAGTTGTTCAATTGATTATCATTAAAGCTTTATTTTAATGAATATGATTAAAACCGGTTTTATTATGCGCCTATTTTTCTTTTTTGATTGGTGTGTCTCTCTCTCTCTCTTATAAAGATTGTAGAAACTTTATATGAAAACAATTATCTTTTTAAGTTTAATTGTTGATGTTTATTTCAATCATTTGTTGTTACATAAAATGGTTTTTTACACCTTTTTTAAAGCTGTTTTTTCCATTTTTATCTACATAAAAAGTTAGTTACTCAGCGTTTTTTTTTTTTAGAATCATATTCTTCTAAAAGATATGTAAAAAAACATGTTAAAAACTAGAATCGAAATTGACTGGTTTAAAAAAAAAGTATCATCATGTTGATAAACCTTGTGTAATGGCGCAGTCTGGTTTAAAAGCTGCTGGTTGCTGCTAGTTATTAGCAGCAACAGCAAGCAGCGGCTGCTTTGGGTTCACACTTGTCCAGTCACTGCTGGTATTACTGGTCATCCAATCACCGTCTTGCAAAAACACAACAACCAACCCAAGCAGTGGAGTTTCAACTACCCACTAGTGCAACTACTAGTGACAAAGGGTCCACACTAGCTGGTAGCACACTGGTAGGAGCAGGAAGGAAGTCACATGACCAGCTGGTAGCTGCTAAAGTTGGACATGTTCTACTTCATCAGCCACTGTTAAAATCACTAACCTGCTTGAGAAAGCAGTTGCTGGTAGCAGTTCACACTATGCTGCTAGAGAGCTACAACCAGCCTAGTGTGAATGTGCCATTATGTTTGGAAGAGAAAATGGCTTTTTTTTTAGGGGAAATCAGCTATTTTGTTTACTGCTAGCCTCTGTGTACAGGTCGGTTCGCCTTATTGCATGCAATAAAGTGGTTGCTGGCACATAATGATCGCTTGTTCCCTCTCTGCTCACTTATACTGAGCAGAGAGGCAGCATCCACTTACTACTGTTGCCAAATACCAATTTGGTGTGCGGTGGTGCTAGTTTAGTGTCACCAGGAAGTTCGCAATAGTTGCTGGAGACTTTTGTCGGTTGCAAGCTTGCATTGTTGCCTAATTTGCGCCAGGCCTAAAGTTGCTGTCAAGTCTCTCATGTCGCGAAATTGCCTCATAGAGGTGCGCGTGCTTTGTTTTATCATAAATCTATCTGGAATCACAGTTACTAATTCCAATCGTAAGTAATTTTGCCAGTCTTGCAAAAGACAAACAGCAAATTACTGACCAGTATAGCACTTCATCTATGATGATAGATTTTGACAGAACTGATTGGAGAAAAAAAACTTGTTAGTGTGGACACCCCTGAACTGCTGCTACAACGTTTCTTTTTAAACACAATTTTGGCTGCACAGTCATAACTTGAGTAACAAAACGTTGCGTGTGGACCGGGCTTTTTTTTTTACATTGTCTGCAGGGAAACTTTCAGATATTTGGATATTTAAATGTTGAAAGATGAAAAATTTTCATGTAGATCTACAGAGTAGTTTGCGTGGGCCCAATATTTTTTAAGCGCCCTTAATATTTTAAACTAATATTTAAACTCAGTAAATCAGGTTAAAGATTTTTCGGATGTTCAAAACCATACATTTTTTTATTTGTGGGTTAATTTTGTTTAGCAAGAGAGAGAGAGAGACTCAGATCTATATTTTTGTTTTATCTTAATTTAATTTGAATAATGCAATTTGAAGCCCCCCCCCCCTCAACAACAACAAGATGGAAATAAAATAACTTGTTTCAAGGGTTAACTGTTGTCGACCTTTGATTTCTCTCTCTCTCTCGCTTATTATTATTATTAAAGTGAGCTTCTATAAACCGGAACTGAGCAAATTGTCTTGTTCTCAGTAGGGGGCAGCTCTGTAAAACTTCATTCTATGTATTCAACACTCGATTTTGTGGGTGAACAAGTTATTTTGTTTAGGCCATTTAGAAGAAGAAAAAAAGCGCTCTGGGGGTAGATCTACATCATAAGATTTTAATTCAAGGGCAACCACTTATAACCCCTTAGTCCATCATCATCATCCATTCACTTCAATCATTCTCTCTCTCTCTCTCTCCCTCCTCCTCCCTTCTCTCTTTTACCAATGATCTTTTCCTATTAAATATATGGGACATTTGGAATGTGGAATTTTGATATTCCTTCAACCTTTTTATGAGCAAATCAGCATTTCACGGAATTAATTTTTTTTTTTTTTTTTCTTCTAATCATTTGTGGGAGGAAATTTGTGGATATTTTAGGTGCCGTTCAGTTTCTAAGCAGTTTTTTTCGAAGTGCTGCAAATGAGCATGCTATGTATGATGAATGATGATGCACCTTTGATGTCAAAATTTCACTAATTGATCAAAAGTTGAATTAGATCTTAATTCATATATGGAAAACAAGTGACCTAATTTTTTGACATAAAAGGGCGCGCATCATACATGTTAGGTTTTTTTTTTAGCAGCTTAGACCCACTTCACTCGGAACACTTGGGTGTCGCCACAAAGTAGCTCCACATAATGCTTGATTCGGCTTGTTTCTCAATGAACACTTTTGTGTCGCCACAAATGACATATGTAGCTCCACATGGTGGTTGACATGTAGCTTGCTTCACATGGACCCCTATTTTTTTATACAATGAAATTTTTTGTCAGTGACTCAGTGTATTCCACTGATTTGACTTTGATCACCATTGACAAACAGGGGCAGTGTTCGCCACTTGTGGCTGGATTCGCCCACTTTTCGCCATAGTAGTGGCTCGTGTGAATGCTCCGCTCCGCTCCATATGCAATCAATCGTCTGCTAAAAACAAACACTTTATGGGTCGACACAGGAAAAAGTGGTCTGTGTGAAGCGGACTTTAATGAGTACTCATTAAAAGGAATTTTGGAACTTTGTTCAGAGGGTTCAAGTTGAGGTTGTAGTGCTTATTTCTTGAGACAGGCAATCTGTAGACAGCTTCAGAATTTCTTTGGCTCCGCCCCTTTTATGAACGTCATCAATTTCTAATTGGTTTGTTACTGGGTCTGATGTTACATTCTCCGCCCTTTTTATTTCTAATTGGTTGATATTTGGTCTGACGCTCACAAAAAGGCGGAGCCAAATATAATTCTGAAGCTTCTGTCTACAGATTGCCTGTTTTCTTGAGCACACTGTGCAGTAAATTTTGTTACATACTGTAAAGTTGACCAGTAATCTTATATATATTATTGCCGGATGATTTTTGATTGGTCAATCATTTCTCTCTCTGTCTCTCTTGAATGAGCAGCTTATCATGATGATAAATTGCAATAATGTTCATTGTTGGAGAAGAAGAAGAAGAAGAAGAAGAAGAAAAAAAGTATTTTGTAATTGAGCGCGCAACCCTTTTATTTTAATTATAATTACACGTCTCAAACTGAAGGCAAATTATACAGCAGAACATAAACAGTCAATCTTTATTTTATTAAAAAAAAGGCAAGAAACTGATTTTTGCTTCTTTGTAAGTGCTTCTTGAAAAGTTATTTAAACTTCAGAAACAAAAATCTGTTAGTTTTGAGAGAAAGTTTGTTGAATACATGAGAGAGAGAGAGAGAGAGACATTTTGAAAGCGTGGGTGGTATTTTTTTTAAAAAAATTCTAATATTCTTGGCAATAAATCAAATGAAAGTTAAAAAGGTAAAAAAAGGAAAATTAAAGGTAGACACACACATACTGTAGTCATGAGCTCACACAATATATGGATGGATGTCTGTCCATATGTCATGAATATGCATTTGATTGTTTGGTGGGCAAATTCGTGCCCACCTGCTCACAAACAAATAAGCTTTATTTTTTTTTTTTTAGAAGTAGGACATGAGGATATATGCTAATTTTTTATTTGATGTTCTCAACACAAAGAGTTGTGTGAGTCAGAATCAGGAAAAAAAAAAACTTAACACGAAAAGTCACGAGGAGGGAGTTAAGCGGCGATCAACATTGGTGATAAAATTGCAATGTGTCCTTCAATTAATTGCCAATTGACAATTGAACTCTTGAACCCTCTGGGTTCTAGTATAGAAAAAAAAAACTAGAGGTGGGACGAATCCTGAAAGGTTCTCGAATCCGAATCCTGAAAGGTTCTCGAATCCGAATCCTGAAAGGTTCTCGAATCCGAATCCTGAAAGGTTCTCGAATCCGAATCCTGAAAGGTTCTCGAATCCGAATCCTGAAAGGTTCTCGAATCCGAATCCTAAAAAGTTTTCGAATCCGAATCCTGAAAAGTTCTCGAATCCGAATCCTAACAGGTTCTCGAATCCTTCATATAAGAATCCTATAATATTTATTAAGAAGATACAAATAAATGAAATAATATTAAATATTAAATTATTAATAATAAAAAACACAGTGTGGCACTCAGAGGGTCGCGCCACAAGGTGATGATATTGGTGATCCGGGTCCGACCACCGAAATGGCAACAAACGCCGGTTTTTTTTTGTTAGTGAACGCTTCTATTGGACGTCAATGGAGTTACAACTAATTTTAACAAAGTTTTTAACAGTTTTTTTTTTTAGGTTAGGTTAGGATTCGTAAGACGAAAAAAGCGCGAAGATGATTCGAGTTTTCGAATCTCGAGAATTTGTCAAGATTCGCGGGATTCGAGGATTCGAATGGGATGGAGACATTCCTAGAAAAAAACTTGTGTTTTCTTGAGTATGTTAGAAACCTGCTCAGAGGGTTTTGAATTCGAAGTGATCCAAGTTTTTTCCTTCTTGAAATGAAACCTACAGTAATGTAGTCTTGTGTATATATGCCTATATGGATAATATGGTAACCCAGTAATCTTTTTGGTGTCAGAGGTTAAGTCATTGCCTTCTTGTTTGCGATTTTAGTTCAGAAAAAAAATTCCTGCTTTCAAAACTAGTTTTCAGAGTTGGACTTGGGACAGTCAAGTGTGTGTTTGGTTGCTTTTTAATTATTTCTGGTGGAAAAAAAATGTCTTTTTTTTTCTTAAAAAAATGAATTAGAATTTCATACGGATCTTCCGTGCCAAAGGAATCCATCTGGATCCATTCTTTATGGCTCCTCTCTTCCTATCCGCCATCCTTCTATAAAGTTAAAAAGTCATGTCCTTTAGTGACAAGAAAGCAGAAGTGGAGAAAGAACTACAGTCAGAAACATACAACAGAAACACACACAAGAAAACCACTGCAACAAAAGAAATTCTGTTCTATTTTCTTTTTCTGTTCTGCATGTGATTGTGAACACACAGGCAGAACAGAGAAATGCGACACGCCGCCATCCATTTATTGTGAAACATAGACAACATGTGTCTTTTTGAGTCTACAAAAAAATGTTTTGATGATGTCATCATGCAAGCTACAATCCTATTAGTTCATTTATAACAGAAAGCAGGAATGCATTTGAAAACAGAAGAATTGTCTTGTTTTACGTTTTCTGCATGTGTGTCCCTGCCATTACTCTAATTAAGATCTATTTTCTGTTTTCTACTTCTTGTTTTTCATCATTATGCATGTGGGATTCAGGCCGAAGTATTTATTTCAAATTGAAGTCTGATTAGTAGATGGATGGATGGATGGATGGATGGAGGGAGTGAAAAATAAATTCATTTTTCTCGCCAATATTTTTGATCCCATTGATTAAGTTTGTTATTTGGTCCATTTAGAAAGAAAGGAAAGAGAGAAAATAAAAAAAAAACCGATGATGATGATGATGATGAATAAAATAAATGGAAGGTCCATCCATGGAATGGGGAGGGAGAGAGAGAGAGGCTTGATGTTGTTTATTTTCCCCTTAAGATAGTAACTTTTGGTGTATCTCAAGAGAGATAAGAAGAAAAAAGCACAACAAAAAAAAAACAAACAAGAGACTTGACTGAACTGAATGAGATCATAAAGGGCAACATTTTTGACGGCTTTTTTTTTTGTCTCTCTCTCTCTCTATATATATATAACCAGAAGAAAAAAAATGATTGATTTTGCTTTAATGGAATTGTGTGTGTGGAACTGAGAATATATTTTTTTGTTTGTTTCAGCTTTTTTTTTGTGTTGTATTTCTTTTTTTTCGCCTTTATTATCAATATTATTTGTGTTTATAGACACTATTACATGTTTTAGTAGTTATTGGGGTGGTGGCAGGGTGGTTTGGGGCAATTGAGGGGGGGGGGAGGGGGCACCACCTCTAAACTGAAGAATTGACCTGTTGGCGAATTGGGTGTGCCACTTTGAAAATTTGTTTATTACGTCAAAAGGGAAGAATAACTTGATTTGAAAGCTTTTATTATAATAATAATATGGGGTGCTTCCAAGTTACAGAAATTGATAATATATACAATGTCGACTCAGCAGATGGCGCTGTGTTTAACTCTGATGCAGGTTATTATTTTCTGCTGGTGTTGCAGAGACAGGCAATTAGAAAACGGGATGAACAGAAGTTGCTCCGCCCTTTTTTGTTGTTGTTGATGAACGGCATCTTCTAATTGGTTTGTTGTGTGGTTCGACGTTGCAAATAGCGGAGCATGTGACGTCAGACTATATAACCAACCGATTAGAAGTTGCCGTTCGTCATAAAAAAGGACGGAGCCAACTTCTGTTTATCCCGTTTTCTAATTGCCTGTGTTGCAGAGGTGGCTTTCATGGTTGGTTGCAATTCATCTTTGTTGATTTCATCTTGGCTGATGAAAGACTGTGTTTGATGGTGGAGAGGAGGCTATTTATTAAGCTAAGGCCCTTTTTTGGGATACTAGCACGAGTAATTTAGTCGTATTTCATAAGTACTGTACATGAGAGCTTGAAGAGTAGTGTGGGAAGCGCTTTGTTGCTGGAGAGTTAAGTTCTCTCATTCTCAACTCGCAGTTAGATTTTAGACAGTTACATTCCGGGACTGACAACTCGGAAAATCCAATGCTTGGGAAGGTAGCAGTGACAAAGGCAAGTGTGCCCAGCATTAAATTTCGTTTGCCCCGCCCTTTTATGACGTCAGACCAAGTAACAAACCAATTAGAAATTGATGGCGCTCCTAAAAGGGAGGGGCAAACAAAATTTTTGTGCTGGGGGGGGGGGGGGGGTACACTTGCCTGTGCAGCATCAGCAGTGCCAAGATAGCGGGAAAATGTTTTACTAGCATTTAAGACAAAGTGGATGTCGGTTCATAGGCTAAATGCTTAGTTGATAATAAAGTCGCCAGAAGGCGGCGCTGTTGTAGTTTTCACTATCTATGAGGTGATGCCAGAACAACCGTCGCCATATTCAACACATTACGAGTTTCCAGTCCTAGATTGTAATGGTCTAAGGTTTAATATACAAGAACACTGGTTAAAACAAGGATTTACTGTTTTGGAGCCCGTTTCGAAGGTCTTTTTTGGAGAGAGGAGTTTCCTAAGTAAGTTCTCCTTGGCACGCAAAGCACATGTTAAGTTTTCCTCATGAATTTGGGCTTTTTAAGTTTCTTGACAGCAAGCATTCCATGAACTTGGACAAATAGAAACTCGAAACGAGTAGCTCTTTTCGAGGAAGAACAACAACCCGGATCACATGTTTTATATGGTCCACTTATGTCCTTTTTTTATTTCCAGATGCTTGTGGACTTTCGGATCTGGCCCACATCGAAAGCCTTCAGGAAAAGTCTCAGTGCGCCCTCGAGGAATACTGTCGGAGTCAGTATCCAAACCAACCGACACGATTTGGCAAGTTACTCCTTCGGTTACCGTCACTGAGGACGGTTAGTTCACAGGTGATTGAACAGTTGTTTTTTGTGCGGCTTGTCGGCAAAACCCCAATTGAAACGCTCATTCGAGACATGCTCTTGAGCGGTAGTTCGTTCAATTGGCCGTATATGTCGACTATGTGACTAGCGCGGTGGCCGGCCGGATGACTGACCGAGAATCACACGGTTGTTCTATAAAAAAAAGCATGATGATGATGATCAGAGGAGAAGCCCATCTCAAAGGTGTGTGTGTCAAATGTGTGTTTGTTTTGTGCTGCTGAAGAAGACGAAGAAAAGAAAGCCCCACCCTCTTTTTTAGTGTGCCCTTCCCCCCTTCCCCAGCTCAGTGCCCTTTCGTTTTGCTCTTTTTTTTTTTTGCTCACTCACTTTGCCCATCTTTTATTTTTTCTCTCTCTTTTTCTCCCAATCACTTCTTTCTTTTCTTATTGGTCATCGTTATCAAATGAGCACATTGTTAATAATATCAACACCCACACCATCTACAATACAGTGCGCCCCCCTCTCTCACTCTCTCTTCAAAAATGGGCGCACACACACACGAAATGGGCGGGCGTCTTTAACTTCGGGCAGCGGCCAGCCACCCTTAACTAACTTTTTTTTAACTAACTACTTAATATTAACAAAAAAAATAGCACTTTTTTTTAGGAAAAAAAAAAACAAAAGAGAAATTTTTTTGTCTTTGTTGCACTTTGTAATGTGTTTGTTGTTTGTTTTACACACCCTTATATTATATAGCACTTGACCTCTGATCTGGTCAAGCTTGTTTGTTTTTGTTTTTAATCCTTTTTTAACACCTTTTTCTTTTTCTGAAAGTTTGTTGAAAACCACTTTCAGTTTCTATCTTAACCACCAACCAACCACACCTATCTTATGTTAATTAACCCCATAAGCAGAACCACAACCTTTAAAAAAGTCATTAGAAACAAAGAAAAAACTGCTTCAAAAATAACAACTGGTCAGTTTTCTTCATTTAACTGACCAGTGAGTGTCCACTAATGAGGGATGTTGATTTCGGAAGGGGTTTCTTTTTTTTTTTTGGTTGTTTGTTTTTGTTGTTACTAATAATGGGGGAAACCTTGTCTTGTTTTTTTTTTTGTGTGTGGTGTCTACATAAAAAATAGGTGTCGCTGTGAGCGTTTTTTTAAAAAAAAACATCTTCTTTCTAGCCCTCTTCCTCTGAAAAGGAAGTAAAAAAAAATTTTTGTAAAAAATAATATATTTTTTCCTTCGGCCAATCACCCTCTCCAAAAAATCTTTGGTGCTTTTCTTTTTTTTTTTAAAAAAAAGGGGTTTTTCTCTCTTGTCTGTGGAAGTGTAGTTTTTTCTGGTTGTTTTTTTGGGGGGAGGGGGAGCTGCTGCTGCTGCTGCTGCTTCACAAGTCAACAAGATGGGCGCCCCCCCTTCTTCTTCTCTCTCTTTCTCTCTCTCTCTCTCCGCTCTTTTTTTCTTTTAGAAACCGACATCTACAGCGCCATCTAGTTCGTGTGTGTGATATATATAAAGTGCGTGCGTGGGCGTTGAGAGAGAGAGGGGCCACACGAGAAAAAATAAATGGGTATATTTTGTGGTGAGTGCTTTTTTTTAGTTTGTTTTTTAGCTTATTTGTTTTTTTTTGTATTCAACTCAAAACAACAACAACAACAGCAAAAATGAAAGATGGTGGATGATAGATAAAACAATGCAAAAAAAAATAACAAGAAAAGCTACAAACGGAAGTGGCGAGAAGTCAGCCATTTTTTTAAATAAATAAAAAAGGCAGCCATTTTTGAAACAGAAAAGGCAGCCATTTTTGGAAAAGAAAAGGAAGGTGGTCATTTTTGAAAACAGAAGGGGCAGCCATTTAAAAAAAGGAAAAGGGAAAAGTAGGCGGCCATCTTTGAAACAGAAGGCAGCCATCTTTATTATATATATAACAAAAAGGATAGGCGGATTAGTTGTTTCTGAGAGAATCTTTTTTTTTTTTTTGTTCTGAGCTCAGAGAAATAAACAAATGGGGGCATTTTTTGTATTCCAATATGAACATCACATTTGTTGTTTTTTTTCTAAACTAATTATTAATTATTATTCTTGTTATAAAGTAAAATACGAAGAAGGAAAAAAAAATGAGGAGTGAAAACATGTACATTGTATGTAAATCTGTACTTCTATTATTATTATTATTATTATTATACTTTTTAAGTGTGTATTATGGTCGGTGTTGTTTCTATACAATGTACATGTATATATTATAAATACATATAAAATGTATCTTATTATTATTATAATTGTAATCAAAAAAAAAATTTGAAACACAAAAAGTTTTTATTATTATTATATATTTGTTTTAGGCTGCTATATATATATATATATTTTTCCCCCCTCTCTTCCCCCCCCCCATCATTCTTTGTTAATTCACAAATTCCCATCATCACCACTATCTTTCTTTATCTCTCTTCCTTGTATTATTATTACTACTACTACTATTACTACTACTACTACGATCACAACGCCCTCTATTGGCTGTATTCTCATTAGTCTTGAAATGAAATTTCTAGTAATGTGAAGTTACCACAAACAAACAAAAAAAAGATTGGAAACAGATTTTTTTTTGTTGTTGAAAGTTTTCCTAATTTGAGTTCATGAAATGATGGGGTAAAAATTTTGTGTGTTGCCATATTTTGCAAATGGCCGCCAACTTCTATTTGAAAAAAATCATTTAAACATTGTCACCAGGTCTGTGTTGAAATGAAAACGTTGCCTGAAAACGTTTAACTGATTTTATCGGGTGTTGATTTTCAGGAAACATTTTTGATCAGATACCATTTTTTTTTTTCATAAAGTGACATTTAATTTTTCACAATTTACATTATGGTTTTATGGCTGACGCTATGGCTTTTTTAGTATTTTATTTTATGAAAACAGTTTCATTTTACAAGTAATAAGAATAGCCATTATTGCTCTGGTCTCCAATGTGACTGACTAGCCGACAAGCGACTCAGAATACAGGTCAATACATTAATGTAGATACAGTGAAAACAAATAATCAGGTTTAAGATATTGCATTACTAGAAAAATTACAAAAAATTATTATATGGCGCACTTTTTTTTAGACTCAAGCAGTTCCGGCTTGGTCACCATGTGCCGTGAAACTGTTTTGGCGGCGCCTCCCTAGACTGAGTTTTCTTTGTTAAGAATTTTCTAAAGTAAATTGTTCCTTTGTCATAGGTCCTTTGGACTGCTGCTTGCAGAGTAATTATTTAAATTCAAAAAATGACTAAATATTCAAATTCATACTTTACAATGGGTCGGGCACAGGCCTAAATGACTGCGTGATCACTCCTTACAGCCGGCACTGAATGGGCAATGTTATAAAAAATGTTGACTTGTCTAAACACGATCTGTTTGGCCGAGATCAGGTATGATGAAATACCTAGTATAGCCGTCTAACATGTTGCATTCTGTTTTCCTTTTAAGATGAGTTGTTTCACGCACAGTTATTCTATAAATGGAATTCAAAGAGCAATAAGCGCTAAAATATACTGTCCATCCACTGATAGATTTACAAAACTTAATTATGAATCCTTTTATTTTAAAAAAATATTTTCAAAATGGCCTCTTTTTTTTTTTTTTTTGTAAAAAAAATTTTAATGGGTTAATTGCGATGTGAATAAATAATGCCTTGACACGTATCAGTGTCTATTAGGTATGATTTTAGAACATTCTGATGATATTACGTCCTAAAGTTCGTAAAATAACAACAAAAGAAATATTTGTACCGTGAGTGACTTTTGACTCACTCTGTATTTCCGGTGTTTTATTTATTTTTTTTATTTTTATAGATTTTTTTTGTTTAATATTTTCGAAATTTCAAAATTGTATTATTTTTTGTCGCTTTTTTATATGAGAATATAAAATATATGCAAATTGGTCCGGAAATAGACGAGAAATTATTCTCACACAGACACACAAAAAAGTGGGAAATATAGTTTCCTCACTATGAGGTGAAGCTTGATGACGTCAGAGGGGTTGCCACAAAGCTTAGGAAAGGGGGCGGGGAAAAGGTTTTGTTTTTGTATTATTTCGTTATTAATTTATTATCTCTTTTGAATTTGAATAATTTACTCTCTGCAAGCAGCTCAGAAGGCCTAAGACAGAAGGATAATGTTGTCTCACCCGAATGATCCCACAAAAGATGTATTTTTTTTTTTGTGTCAACCCCTATGACGTCAAAGGCTTGATCTTAACAGTTGAGGCAACTATACAAATGTGGCAACAAAATCTCTACTACAGCAATTGCATAAACTCTGCTTTGCAGGTTAACAGCTTTCAGGGGGTCAATTTTATATCTTTAATAATTCTGAACTTTTCTTTTCTTTTTTGCTCTTAAAATTCTAATTACTTGAGATTTTCAAAACTAGTGAGAGTACAGTTTCAGCACTTCATTCATTCATCTTGTTGCACCGCATATTTTAGGTTTATGACAATAAATAATATATATTCGAAACAAACAATGACCACCACAGTTCACCTTTCAAAATCACTCGCTACGCTCTCGTTCGTTATTTAGAATTTTTTTAATTTTGTTGTCACGTTTTCACTATGCATAAAAGTCACCATGTATAAATAAATTGCACTGTGGCACTAATTATTACATATTTTTTTTATATATATTTCCGCCATTTTTTTACTACAGTTATTTTTTTATAATTTCAAGCAAACAATTTCCGGTGACAATTTTTTTTATATTATTTTTAAGGACATGAATCTTAACCCTGTGAGTTCGAAGTTGTGTATGACCTCTTAATGACCTGCATATTTTTTAAAAAAAAAAGAAAGAGGTCCTTAAAATGGATATTTAATTTGTTATACTCATAATACAGGAAGAAAAAATCTCATTGATACTTAAGAATATTAACTTTTTTTTAAGTTTCTGGCTAATGTCCTATTTTTTTTTATTTAAGCCAATTGGAAAAAGAAAAAACTAAACTAAAAACGGGTGAAATTTATAGAAAAATATCTCATTGTTTGTCTTTTTCACAATTTTTTTTATAGATAATTTGCACTTTTTATAAATCTTAAGTTAGCTGTTCTATTGTTCAATGCAAGTAGTGTATTGGAATATTTGTAATAAAAAGAGCCAATGCAAACACCTAATACCTAGTACACACCTGATAATTTAAATGCATTTAAATAGTAAACGTGTTCTACAGAGCCCTGGGAAGGACAACAAACAATATCTCGAATTCAATTTATTCAGTTAATAATCTCCAAAATATTGAGATAATACTTAAATATAATAATATAAACTAATGACAAAATATTGATTTAGTATTTCAATTTAAAATATTAATAATTAATGTCAATTTTCATTTGGTTCCATGTCCTTAACTGGATTCCGTATAATTTACCTAAACACATTTAATCTGAATTCATTTAACTCTTGTGTGTACAAGGTATAAGGGTGGGTCCAGACTCCAGATTAGAACAGAATATGTCTGCAAACATGTAAAAAACAAACATGTTCGTTGTTCTGTTTGCGGTGGCCGGAGTGTCAAAACGTGTTCGCAACGTGTTCCCAATTTGGTAACCTTGGCTGCTTGTCAGAACAGCCAATGAATTGGAGGAAGTTTGGGGAAATGTTTGCCGAAACGTTCAAAGCTACTCCTGGCTCGAACACGAACATCCTTCGATGTGACCAGGACAAAAAAAAACCGACAACGGGGTGTAATCGCAGCAGAACAGAACAACGAACAAAGTTTGTTACAGAGTTCGCAAATGTGTGCAGATTTACTAATGCGTTTCAACCGGTTTGTCAAGATCGACAAACTGATCAAAACCGGTTTTCAAATATGCATTAGTAGATGTGTGCAGACATATTAGTTAGAAATGGTAGCAAAGGGGTAGAACCGAACCGAATCTACTCGGTTCGGAACCTGTTCTTATCAGTCCGACCTATACTGGTGAACCGAGTCTATCAGTTCCAGTAATTGGCGAACTGGTTCTACCGGTTCTGAACGGTTGACATCGCTAAAGGTTGGCAACATTATTGGTATGTTGTAAATGTTTTGAACAAGTTTGAACAACAAAAAAATCATTAGTGCCACAAAGAGGTTTTTAATTTGACATTTTGAAAACACAAAACCTCTTAATTTTGTTTTTACTTGTTTTGTTTTGTTTGACACTTAAATAAGCGTCCCAATGTGTCACTGTGTGTGTGTGTTTGTGGCAGGAATGTTTCATCATTCATTGTTTGTAGTGTAGTTTAGCAATATTTTTGGACTCAAGAGAAAATGTCAAAATGGTTTTTTTTTGACACTTTTGAGCTCATCATTCTTTCCTTTCCCATCCCTCCCCATTTTCATTCATTCCAAGAAAACTTTCCCTTTTTTTTTTTGTCATGATTTTTCATTTCCCAAAGAAAGAAAAAAGAAAGAAAGTTTAATTAAGGTGCTAACAAACAAATTATTTAAGTTTGTTTGAAGTTCATCTTAATTTATTTTTTTGTTCTAGAGATTATCTCCCTATTTTAAAATTTATTTTTCTGGTTGTTTCTTTTAAAAGCCAAAATTCTAATTAAAACAATTTGTACAAATTTTTTTATTATTATTATTATCATTATCCTAAATTATATATTGTCTATTTGTATCAATTACACATTTTTTATATAAGAATTATCACAATTTTTGATTTTCTGTTATATTTTTTTTTTCCTTCTATCAGATAAAAAAGAAACAAATTTTCATGTTTTGAATTTTGACTTTAAAAAAAAAAATAAAGGTCCAAATTTTTATTGTTGTGAAATTTCTAGAAAAAAAGAGTTAAAAAAATCCTTTTGTTTTATTTGTGAAAAACTTTGAAAAATATAAAATTAAAGAAACAATTTTTTTTTACAAAAAAAAAACTACGAATCTTATTCATTTTTTTTTTTCAAAGCTCAACCAGAAAAAAAAATATTTTAAGTCTAAAGAACCTTGTTAGAGACTAGTGTTTTATAATTGGAATAAAGCTAGTTCTAGGTGCCTAGCACAGAATAAGGAGAAGAATACACAGAAGAAGGGAAACAGAGCCATCAACTTGTGACAGATTTTTTTTCTGCGCATGTGCAGAAGTTTCCATAGACTTCTCTATGATGAAATTTATTTTCTAACCGTTGTCAAAATGGCCATCGAATTCTTTTTCAAAATGGCGGCGGTTCCATAGAAGTGGCTTGAGTAACCGATTCCAAGGTCATGGACTGCGGTTACAGCAACATCAAAGGTGCCGCACAAGAGTTTCCCTTCTGTTCTTCTCAATTTTCTATGGTTCTAGTGTGGACTCTAGCCTCTAATTTAGGGTCTTTGATTTAAAAAAAAACATTTTTCTGGTTGTCTTCTTAATTAATTATAATTATCAAACTTTTTGAATTTTTTATAATTCATAATAAATTATTTTTTTTTCTTCATATTGTTAAATATTAGTGTTTTTTTAAAGATGAAACGGAAGAGAGATAAAGAAAGTTTTAAGTGGTCCATTTATTTAGAATAAAGTAACAATTTTATGTATTTTATGACAACAACAACAAAAATAAGTATTTATGTCGTAGAGAATTGTAGCTGCTGTCACACTAAAAAAAAATCAGCAATTTGGCCTACTACTAGCCTCTGTCTCCCAACACACAGTGAAAGTACGCGGCAAAAAGGAGGTTGTATACGGATGCTAGCAGTAATCCAAATGTGATTAATTTTGCTAAATAGCTTGGATTCTCTTCCAGATAAATATACAAGGTGATCCAAAAACATATTCCTGTTCTTTTTTACTTGTTTTGCATTTCGTGAACCACCTTGTATATTATGTTAATGTAAGTTGAAAAAAAAAAAAAACGTTTTTAAGGCCCATTTCAGAGAAAAAATTATTCATATAAAAGCAGTTTTGAACAAAAAAAAATTTATATTTTGTGTCTTATTTGAACATTTCACAAAAAAAAAACCATTATTTCCCAAACCCGTTTTTTTGCTTCATTAAAAACTGATCTCAAAAGTTGTAATTTCTGTGTCATGTGTGTGTTTTTTAATGCTTTTTTTTCTTTCATTTTTAGTATTTTTTTATTTGTATTTTTTTATTTTTATTTGTAGCGGGCGGTAAATTGATGGGTGTTTCATCTTTTCCGGGTTTTTATTTAGAATTTTAGGTGGAAAAATGTTAACATGAAAAACGGACCCCCCATTGATGGGTGTTTCACGGCAACAATTATGGTTAAGCTTGCCAGGCCCGGACTGGTCCGGCCGGCTGACCGGCGATCGCTGGTCAATTGGGGTCCAAAAATAAATAAATTAAAAAAAATGGGGCCAACACAATTCTATAGCCGGTGGGGCCAACCACTAGCCAGTCCGGCCCTGAAGCTTGCTGCCATTCATTAAGACAAAAATTAAAAATATATCGTTTTGAGTGACTTTCAAACGAACATAAAAAGCTTATTTTAAAAGATTTGAACATTAAATTAGTGTCCATATGACCTTGCAATGTTACCGTTGTGACCCTACCCTTCTAGTTTCTAAACACTTTCAAGTTTCTGTTGAATTTTGCTCATTGAAAAACAGAACTAATCAGATTTCGAAGGGCGTTTACCATCTTAAAACCACCTTAAATAAATGCCATAAATTGGGTAACTAGTATTATTGTGATCTAGATATTATCCATTTAAGGTGGCTGAATAGATATTTATTTTACTTTTGACCCCACAGATGGCTCCAATGCAGTGGCTATATGAAGTCTCTCCTCACCACCAGTGGGTTTCGAGAATATTTGTATTTTTCAAGGGAATGTTTTTCAGGAGAAGAAAAGCAAAATAAATATCTATTCCACCACCTTAATCCATATGAAAATCTTGCGTTATTTTTTGTTGAAAAAAGCTGAAAAGAAAATCAATGAGTTCAAATCCATTGGATTAAGTTTAGTCACTTTTTTTTCCTCCATCAGGTTTCATGGGTAATGAGATACATTTGATCTTATCCGATACATTATTGGATAATGGTTGGGTTTTTTTTTGTGTCAATGTGTCTGTTTGTAGGCCTATTGAATCCTGGATATTATAAAATGCACTTTGTATATATGTAATATTTTTGTGTATAGGCTTATTATTTTACAAAATATAAAAAAAATGTTCATGGATAAAATATTGATGTTAGATCAAGATAGTCAATTTTTTTTCTTCTTCTTCCATTGTAATCCCTAAAAAGCCACATCATTGATTGGATGGCTTTTGTTTGTTTGTATTTTTCTAGTATTCTGCCTTTTTTGCATGTGTACTTATTGGCCCAGGTTCAAGAAGAAGAAGAAGAAAAAAAAACACAATTGACACTTCAACTTCAACTTGAACCTTCAAAGCCGAGAGTTCCAACATGTTAAAACTTTGTTCTTTGAAAAGTTTCAGTTTTGCGACCATACTTCTCCCGGAACCCAAACACTTTGATTTGACGAGGTAAAGTTGCCCACCAGGTCATGCTTAATGCATGTGGACTTTTATGTCCCTCTGCCATAGGCCTATTTGGCTGTTAGCAGAGTACTAATTGTAATTGGTGGAATTACAGCGGATTGCTATTGGCATCGTTTATGGTTAGAACTAGAGCGGTATCTGATCGCCTTCGATCCTCTCTTTTAACTTTCGCTCTTGATCAAAGAAAACATTCTTGGCAAATGCTTTTTAGCTCTCAGTCATCTTACGAAGGTCTGGGTCTTCGATTTTCACTTCTCGCTCCCGTAATACGTTTGCGCCCTGTCTGTTCAGTGTTGCTCAGAACATTCAGAGTTGACGTTCAGTTACGAATGTCCTTATTGAATTTGGGGTCCCTTTGTTTCCTATGCATGTGTTTATAGTTGCCACACCGTAACTCGAAGCTTGTGACGTCAAAGCTAGGTTTTTGTGTCATTTTGTCTGATAAACATGAGTAATAATAAAAGAATCCCTGAAACCTTTTGTTTTAAATTGTAGATTTATCAACAATTTAAAAACAAAAGGTTTCAGGGTTCATTCTTTTTCTATCCCGAAAAATGACAAACTTAAATTTGTATACAACTCTTCTGACGTCACAAGCTTCAAGTTAACTTGCTGTTCCTGTACACCAAAACCTATCCTTTATCCTCTTATCTCTTCCGTTGACTTAGCAGACTATGTTCTTGTATATATGTGACCACCTGGCACACCGCCGCGGACCACATATTTGAGAAACACTGGGCTAGTGCCATTCATGATAGTAGGTAGAACTGGTTAGTGGGTAGAACCGAACTGTTTCCACTCTTGATAACGGTTTGCGATTTTTTTGTAAACCGGTTTTGATCAGTTTGTGGATCTTGACGAACCGATACCGAACCGAATCTTTTTGGTTTGGAACCAGTTCTTATCAGTTCGACCAATCCTGGCAAACCAGTTCTATCAGTTTCAGTTCCAGTATCAGTTCACTCTGCCATAGGCCGACCGGCTGCTTGCGGAGTTTTTTTTTTGTAATTGTAATTGGGGAACTGGTTCTACGGGTTCCGAACCGTTGACATCTCTAATAATAGGGAACCCACGTACAAACTCTCTGTGAGACGGTTTAGATAGGAGAGGAGCATGATATGAATATTTACCTTCAATGGAAACATTTTTTTAACAATCTTTATGGATGTGAATTCCTATTTTTTTTTTTTTTTCTTCTTGTTCAACTGAAGTGAGAGGAAAAATGGAAATGAAATTACTTCCATGCGATTACATTTTTCTTTCATTCTTTCTTTCAATGTTAACCTACCTACTTAACAGCAGCACACTATGTATATATTTGCCTAACAAAGTTGATTGTTTCTTATTGCATTTCATTTTTACGCACGTTTTTTCTTATTTATAGAAGATTCTGTTGGTAATATTTTTTATTTAAAGTGGCTTTATAGATATTTATTTTGCTTTCCCCCCCCCCGTCCACAGACGGCGCCACTATAGTGGCTAAAAGCTACGCTCCAGAGACGTTTTTAGTAAAATGTGGGCGCAAAAACGTTAAGTGAACGTTTTATGGAAACAACAACATGAAAAAATTCAAATTGTTATCAAAACTACAATGGTAAAGGATTGTGCTAAAAGTTTATTCATGTCAATATCTTTAAAAAATAAAGATTTTATTGACATTTGAAAATGACTCCCATTTTGGGGGGATTTTTGTCTTTGACATTTTCATGAAAAACTATTTTCGCCTTTTTCAAACTGTCATAAAAAGTTCATTTTGAAAGATATCATCATGAAAAAAAACTTAGCATTATCACCAGCTATTCTAGTTTCTAAAACACTTTTGATTTTTTTTTTGTGGAATGTTTCTCCTGACAAACTTTTCGCTTGAAAAATATAACTTTCATCAAAACCTCGGGTTGATATATTGGCCACTGCAGGTGTGACGCCATTCTGGTGGACGAAAACGTTTATTTTAAAAGATATCATTGTGGAATTAGTCGTTTCACCTTCGTTTACACTTCTAGTTTCTAATGAATCTTATATAGTTTTTCATAAGTCAATTCAAGCTGGATTTACAATCATTTTTGCTGTGCCCCCCCACACACACACACTAGCGCCATTACTCTCTTAAGTATTCTTAACAAATGACAAACGTTGGTGCTGAACCAAGAATGGCTAATTTACTTGAAACAAGTAGATCGACAGACAGACATCCCCTCAACATTTTTTTACTGCCAAATTTTCTTCATTGTTGTTAATCATAATTGGGATTAATCTTTGTAATATTTGTGATGACACCTTATCAAGTGTCATTATCCTATTAAGTTTTTTCTTCTTCTTTTATTATCATAATAATTGGATTTGTATTTTTAAGTAAACTTGAAGAAGAAGCTTTTGACATTTATTAGGACTGCAATTATTGATAACCATTCATTTTTTTATTGAAAATTATTATTGTTTTAATTTGAAACTAAAAAAAATGAACACCCTTTGATCATCAAATGTATTTTTAAATGTTTGACATTTGCTATTATGAGAAGAAAAAAAAAATATGCCTAGTAAATCCCCTTTTAGTGGGTTGTGAGAGTCGTATTCTTAATGATTGTTGTTAAGTCAAAGCTAGTGGTGGCGCTGAATAAGTGCCAAACTGAATAAGCAACAAATTGAACAGACGCCAGACTGAATAAGCGCCCACTTAAACAAGCCAAATTGTGCAAATGCCACACTGAATAAGCGTTAAATGAAACAAACGCCAAACTGAACAAGCACCATTTGGAACAAATGCCAAACTGAATAAGCACGAAATTGAACAAGCACCAAACTGAATAAGCACCAAATTGAACAAATGTCAAACTGAATGAGTGCCACATTGAACAAGCGCCAAACTGAATAAGCACCAAATTGAACAAATGCCACACTGAATAAGTGCCAAATTAAACAAACGCCAAACTGAACAAAGCATCATTTGGAACAAATGCCAAACTGAATAGCCAATAGGCCAAAAAAAATAGGTAGTGGTTATTCAGTTTGGTGTTTATTCAATCGCTCGAAGCTGATTGTTAAAAACATCAACTTTTCATGAAACTTCCTGTCTTGATGTTCATGAGTTTAGCACCTACTTTAGCTTAGCAATAATTATTAAGAATACGACTCTGAGGCTCATATAAGTGAACCGAACAACCATCAGAGAACTAAGTTTAAGCTAACATAACATGTATGACACATGAAGGCAATGCCTATTTAACATTAGACAGATAAAATTGTATTTATTGGATTGGATTACATTGTGGATGATACTGTTAAGCTCTTTTCATGTTATATAAAATCTATAGAGTGCATGGTGATGGTAAAAACGAGTGAAAATCCGCTAAAAAAAAGGCGTGAAAATAAAAATGTGGCACTATGGACACTTGTGTGTGTGTGTGTGTGTGTGTGTGTGTGTGTGTGTGTGTATGTATTGTAATAATAGAATATAGAGATGTTGGTGTATAAGGAGACGACAGCTTATTTAATGTGTGCCTACTTTGTGACATGTAATACTTTTTTTTTTCTTGTTCTTCTTTCCTCTCTCTCTCTCTCTCTCTCTCTCTCTCTCTCTTTGTCTCTCTCTAATCTTTCCTTATGGGTGTCTCTCGAATGGTGTGGATAATTTCAGGCCTTATGAAATTGGTAAATGGAATTTGTGGTGATGCTCAGTGGCCATGAGTGGCCCATTAACGTAATTACTGCACTTGGTGTGGGGGTGGATAACAAGAAGGTTTTTTTTTATATGGATGTACATTTGTACTTTCTTAAGATAGAAACTAATGATACTAATGGTCAAGTATGTTTTTTGTGGGGGGGGGGGGTTGGTCTTTATGTGTGTTTGTTTTTCTGCGTGTGTTTTTCTGTGTGGCTTTTTTCTATGCATTTGTGTGTGTTTTCCTGTGTGTTTGCATGGTTTTAATATGCATATATTTGTATAGTTTTTTTTGTTAGTGTGATTTTTAATTGTGTGTTTTTCTGCATGTGCTTTTTTTTTTTTTTTGCTTTCTTACACTGTTTTTCTGCTTGGGATTATATTTTTCTGTGTGACTTTCTATGCACTGGGCTTGTTTTTCTTTGTGTTTGCTTAGTTTTTATATGTCAAGTTTAGTGTTTGTGTGGTTTTTCATTGTGTGTGCATGCAGGGGCGAATCTACTTTAGGGCTAATTGGGCTTGAGCCCAGGGCCCCAAGACACAATGCAAAATATCGTGTAGTTGTTAAAAGGTAGTAGTAGCCCGAAAATAATAACTACAATATCTTTAAAAATTTAAAACAGTATATTTATTACAATAAGCTATAAACAACATTTTTAAATTTTATTTATTTATTTTTGTTTTCAAAAAAGGTTACCAGAAAAAAACCTTGAGCTCAGGGCCAGCCAAAAAGCTAGATCAGCCCCTGTATGTATTCCTGTGTGTTGCAAATATAACTATGGCCCGCCTGCCTGCCAGTATGTTTTTGGATACTTATAACAGTCTTAACAAGGTGGGTCTTCACTGGGAAGGTAGACAAGAGCCTAGGGGTCCCTACCATTTCCGGGTACCTCATAAACAAATTATCTCTAGGATAGCAGCTAGGTCGTGTATGCACTAGGTTGTGATTAACAGGTCTGTGTTAACAAAGAGCTCCAATGTTTCGGTTCAGGTGTTTTAGTCGTCACTGGCAGGTAAGAGAGAGGCTAAGAGGCGTGTGTGTCTGTTCGGGGTGGTTTTCTGTTTCATTAATTGCCTTTTTATGTGTTTGTGGGGGTTGTTTTGTGTTTTTGTGGCTAAAATACAATTGTTTCATGTGCGTTTACGTGTTTTTTTTTTTCTTTTTCTCTGTATGCTTCTGTAGTTTTCTGTGTGTGTTCGTGTAGTTTTTCTATGTGTATAGAGTCTGCTGTGTGTGTGATTGTTTCAGCAGTTGTTTTCTGTAGGGCCCTACGTGTGTTTCATGGATTTCTTGGATGGCGTTGGTGATGTTTTGTGTCTCATGTGGTGGCTTTTTGTGATCTGGGTCTATTATTATAGCTTATGTACTGTATGTGCTACTACAGTAGATACTGTAGTATAAAACATTTATATTGTTTTGAGGATTGCAAGATAATGGTGGTAGTTTCAATTTATACACTGAGCCTTGTTTATTTAGAAGACAAAGAGGCAAATTCTAAAGAAGAAAACTTGCCACTTAAACTTCATCTCTCGAACCCGTGTTTCATTTAGTAGCCTGCATGGGCTATTTGTTGAACCAGGGTTTTTTTTTTTCTCTCTCTCTCTAATGTATATTGGAAGTCTCACCAAAAGGTTTCAAGTGTTTAGTTTTAATTCTTGATATTGGACCAAAGATTACATCAAGAGTTGAGGATGGCTAATATTCTTAATCGGTGCTTAGAGAGATGAGCACTGGCTCAACTCAGCTAGAGACAAGTGTTTTGCTTAGAAGTGGCTCAACTCACATTTCAAAGCAGATCTTTGTGTCTAACATGAGTTTCGGTAATTATGTTTAGCACATGCTAATGTCTCTTAAGCATCTGCTAATCCTATTCCTATTAAGAATATAAAAGTTCACGAGTTTAGCACTAACTTTGATTTTAGCAGTCATTAAGAATACAACCCTTCTTCATGGATATCTTAAGGAGGGGTCTGTTTTGAAACACTTTTTTCAAAGTACTGACACTCATTAATAAATTACCATAAAATCTTTAAGTTAAGGACTTTTAAAAACGTCTTCTGTATGGGTTCTTCAGTACTGCATTTGAGGCTTACGGAGTGTTAGGGGATTTATGGTTTAATATTTTTGAACAGTGCATTTTTTTAACACTTTAATAACTAAGTGCCAAAACAGGGATTATGTCTGACCCAAGTCGGCCTCTGCTGACCTCCACATATATGTGGAGGTCAGCAGAGGAGATAGAAGACATTTTTTTCTTAGATCTTAGCATATAGGCTATGTTACGCCATCTAGTATTTAGCAAAAGAAATTGTAGCCAACTAAGAAATTTTAACATGGTGTGGTGCCAATGATTTTTGTCAAGTCATATGTTGAAATGTTAAAACAAACTACATTTTGTTTGGAAAGTTCGGAATGTTGTCAAGTAAATTCCTTATTCAAGTCTAGCAACAGTTGAAGAAAATTGATAACTTGTTTCAATTAGTTACAAATTGACCACTCAGTTTTAAGGATCATATTTTTAATAACTGCTAAGTTAGAGTGACATGGAATCTCTACTCATGAACTTGGATATTCTTAATGGGATTAGCAGGTGCTAAAAGAGGCAGCAGCATGTGTGCTGCAGTGAATTATTATTATAAGCACCCCACATCTCTCTATCTCTTTCTCTGGAACGCTCTGATGTCGGAACTTCTGACGTTGTTTCAGTGGTAACTGGTATACTTTTACGTCTCTTGATGGCGTTTGGAACAGCACTAAAACTCTGACGTTGTCAGTAATAACTGTTATACTTTTATGCTACTAGATGATGTTTGCAACGGCCCTAACGCTCTGAGGTTGTTTCAGTGGTAACTCTGGTATAAGTTTATAACCTTTCACTGTTAGATGGTGGTATACTCCTGTTATATAATATCTAAACATAAATCTATAACGTCCTAGGACGGGCAACACCCACTATTCGTATAGGTTTCCCCTATTCCCAAATCCCCGTCTGATGAAAGGCATGCTTCTAATTACCTAAATTCATGTTAGGCACGAAGTTCGACATTTGCTTTGATTTTATTCAAAATATTAAATTATGAGGTGAGCCGCTTCTAAACTAAACACTTGCCTAGCTGAGCTGAGCCGAGCCGAGCCAGTGTTCACCTCTAAGAATACTACAATTAGGGCCATCTTTTTAATGGATGCTTTAGAGGCGAACAAAAATGTTTAGCTCAGAATTGGCTCAGCACACATTTTATATTATGAATTTATGAATAAATTCAAAACGAAATGTTTATCTTAACAACTAACATGCAGTTTTGTCTTTTGAGTTTAGCACATGCTAATGTTTCTTTTAGCTTCTGCTAATCTCATTAAGATTATGAATGGTGATGAATACTTAGCACTATCTTTTAACTATCTGAAAATTAACACTGATTAATAATACCACTTTTACTAGCTAGAAAACATCTGATTAGACAGATTAGTAGATAAAAGCTTGATTCTCACTGTGAGAAAAAAAAAAAAAGCATCAACTAAGTCTAGCTATTGCAGCGCTTGCAAAACAGGGTTGAGTTGATTGTTGACCTGGCATACAAGTCATTTTAACTTGTCAGCAAGGTTAACTGTTTGACCACACAACTGAACAACTTCAACTGTTACTGTCACTACTAATCAATGTTTTTGCACGTGCTTGGGAGTTGTGCAATCCGGTTGATGCATTTAGTCACAGTGGGACACAGCCTTTATGGGTTATCATTGGTTTACCCTAAATATTTTTGTTTTGTTTTTACAGACTTGCTTCTTTTTTTTTCGGAGGGGGTGTTTTGCTGTCCATATAAATTTGTCTTTTGCGGGTTGGTTGAGGGAAGAATGGGTAGGAGACGGATCTAGAAATGGAGGCGGAAGAGGCTGGCAAGCCAATTTATGAGAGTACTTAGAAAAGTCAAGCTTTGGTCATGTAACAATAAACGTCCCAATTTTTGAGAAGAAAAAAAAAAATGAACTCTTGGCAAGTTCCCAGAAAGAAGTGCTGTCTATTTTATTCTATAATGGTTGATGATGAAGATGATTGTTTTCAATCTTCAGGTTGCGAAGTTTTTTTTTTTAGGCCTACATTGTATATACAGGGTGTTTAAATATAGGCCTACTTATACTGTATAGACACAAGTCAATATAGAAAAGAAGCTCACGAAATAGCTTGAAATTTGAGGTGGGTCGATTCCTAAATTTTCTCGAATCCGAATCCTAAAAGGTTCTCGAATCCTTCATAATCAGATACAAATAAATGAAATAATATTAAATATTAAACTATTAATAATTTAAAAAAAAAACAGTGTGGGACTCAGGGTCACCACAAGGTTTATATTGGTGATCAGGGTTGTAACAATTGCCGGTTTTTTTGTTAGTGAACGCTTCTGTTGGACGTCAATGGAGTTAAAACTAATTTTACCAAAGTTTTAACAGTTTTTTTTTTAGATTAAGATTCGAAAGACGAAAAAAAAAAGCGCGAAGATTTTTATTGAATAGACTCAATATACTATTAATTTTAAATCTACAATTAATATATGAAATAGAAAAAAGGTACTGTGTTTGGCTGCAAGATTTGTTAAAGGTAAATACAGTAGAGCGTCGATTATCAAATCTTATGAAAATACTGCTTATGCAATAAAAAAAATTTCTTTGCAATCGTTTTTTTTTATTATTTTTCTTAGTTTTCTCCACTTTTCATTAATGGGGGAGTTCGATTAAATTAACTTTTCATTATCGGAACTATGCATGTCCGACATTAGTTCCGATAATCGACGTTCTACTGTACATGTATTATGACAGTGTATTCCTCATGCTAGATGAACTTCAGTGGGAATCACTAGCGAAAAGTAGTGCTGAGCAATGCTTTGCCCAGCTCGAATGCTGGCTAGCTTTAGAGAACAAAACATTTGTTGGATGGTATTCTTACTAGAAACCTCCATGTAAGTAGACATGGCCAGCTTATTAAAGAATAAAGAGTTACAATTGGTGCCATATTTTTGTGGTCTTTCTTTCCAAATGTATTTAGAATATGGAATTTCTCTTTCAGCACATAGTTCTGTTTTTGGACGAATTCAATTTGACCATGATTTATCTAAACCTTGTCTAAATAAGAACCACTTTATAAGTAATGATTGGGAATTGTCCCTCCCGCCACATGGTTCTTGAACTGATTCCAGGCATACTGAGTTGATGTTGAATTAAGAAAAAATGGTTATAAAAATAACGTATTCCAGACAAGGTCTAAATTCGAATTGTGGCAACATGCAAAATGAAGGAAGGTGGTCTGTGTCTTGAACCTGCTTTCAGAGACCAATCAGAAAAATTGACACAAATTTGTGACGCATTTTAAATAACGCAACGAATAATTTTTATTTGATAAATCATACACGGAAGGGTTGTTGTGGACGCACGAGCTGTGGCGGACTTTTACAGCCTCTCTGTTTCTAACGAGCCCACCCCATCATAAAGAAATGAGCCTTGTCCTAACTGAGGATGGAGAATTATTTTATCTTTTAGCTCTGATTCGGTTTCCTATTGTACCACTGATGTTGACTTTATAGTTGTCAAGAGACATACAATGGGAGGAGGTCATAAGGTTTCACAGAACTTGAAGCTGACCGAGAGCAACGTAAAACTCTTTATAAAACTAGAGGGTCTTTCTAGAGAGAGAGAGAGAGAGTTTGATTTTAAGCAACTGTTACAGGACAAGACTAACAGCTGGAGATTATTATTGGCATGAATGTCTCAAATATGACATTTGGGGTGCATTTCATAACATAAGACTACTTTGTATGATGATCACTCAAGAAAATTATTTGGGAGAATTGAAAATGTCTTGTAGTTTGTTGGAAATCCACTGTTGTCGCTCCTGTAGTAAAACTTAAGAGTAGAAAACAAGTAAAATTATTACTAGGAACTAGAGACCTACATAAAGCCCATGGGCCTGTGGACTCACCCGGTCTATAATAAGCTTAAATGATTGAGTTATTCCCAGTAGCACAACATGTTGGCCCAATGTACGAATTTTTGTCAGCAATACTGATAAAATGTTGGCAGTTGGTAAAAACCTTTTGGCCCATTTAATGTTGCTCCAGTGTGGCAAAAATACATATGGCCATCTTAACGTTGGCAACGAAATTTAGATCATGGAGAACAAGTTCAGCTTTCGTTGGGCCAACAATTACAGCCAATAGTGGGACCAATGGTCAAACACAACGTTGGCTGGAACATTAGGCTAATATTTGTCAACATTTGGCATTATGTTGGTTCGTGGTCGGCATGTTGCTTGGAACACTTCTAGTTTCTAAACACTCAAGTTTCTTTTAATTTTGCTACTCAAATGCACCCCTAGTCTCCAATAACTCAATAGTGGTTATGGTGGCGCACGACTCCTAACCCTTTAGATCCAAAATAAAAGTACTTTAGGAGTGTTTCTAAAAGTTCATTTTTGACCATAGTGGTGCATGGACCCACCACAAAGCACAAACTGAAGATGTTTTTCTTAAAGCTTACTGTGGTGGTGGTGGTGGTGGTGGGGGGGAAGGTTAAAGGGTTTAACTTTAACATAAGAGAACTCCTCTAAATTGGACTCTACTGCTGCACCCGCATTAAATTACAGTGTATGGATAGGACAAAATTTCCATGAAATTTTGGGTGTGGTTCTAATACTAAGTTTCGTCTCAAAAATCGGGAACTTCTTGACCTCGACTAAAATCGTGGGTGTGCAACATTTAAAAATAGTTGCTGCTTCATAATCAGAGACGGGGAGAGAAGAGGCTTGAGAATAGCCTCCATGTTTTCTCTTTATAATGGGGCTGGTGGCTGGCTATATATTTGAATTTGATGATAGGATTTATTGTTTTTTTTAAAAAAAAAAAAGCCTCCAAGCTTCCATTTTTTTTTTTTTTTGGAAGCAATTTTATAAAATGTAAATACAGAGTTTGTTGGAAACTAGAATAGGACAGGAAACATTCCCTATTCGTATAGCTTAAGCCTTATTCCAAAATCCCTGTCTTATGACGGGACATGCTTCTATAGTTTCCTAATAGGTAGCCTGTGTAACCACCTCCAACATTGGACGAGTTGGGTTCCCTGTTTGCCTCTCGATTTACAGCTTTATCAATCGTCATCATTCTCAACTTAATTGTCTGGACCTAAGTGAACAATGCAATCAGAGGAAGACACATGAGAATGGGTTGCCAAAGATTTACCAAAAAGGCAAATGTAAAATCTGCAAATAGGGGCCAAGTGGTGGTAACATATGGCATTTCGGAGCCGTTGGCTGAGAACCCACTTGGACAACAACAAAAAAAAAATCAGACAAAAAAAATATGACACCCACGGGCATAAACGTGTCCGATGTTAAAAGTAACTTTTGCAAAATGCAGAAAGAAAAAAAAAAGGTGCAAAAAGCATATCAAATTTGCAAAACATTTCTCATTTTTAGTTTTTCTTATTCGTTGGTATTCTGAATGAGTTTTTCGATTGTGAAAAAGAATATATTTTTTCTTATGGAGATGATGATTGTGTCATCTTTCTTCCATCTTTTTTTTTCTCTTCTCCATTTCTCATAGCCTTTTTTTTCCCCTTTCTCTCTTCCCTTATGGATAATTTCCCCCCCCCCCTTTTTGCATTTTTTTTTGGCAGATTTTTTTATCATTTTCCTTTTTTTCTAAAAAAAAATCATGGTGTTGACTTCACATTTATATTTGTAGTGATCATCACCACCCCACCGCCTCTCTCCCTCGCTCCTCTTATATCTTTTTTGCACATTTCTCATTCAACACTTAAAAAGTTTGTAGATTTTTTTTGTTGAATAAGTGTAACATAAGCTAAAACAAAATGGAACCTCGGTCATTGAGGCTATATGTTGGAGGCCTACTTTATAAATTTTCGGATTTTTTTTTATAAAAAAAAATCCACTATTTGAGTAGGTTATCTATTCATAACAGGCAACAGCTACTGTCATATGTCAATAAGGGTGGCTGACATTACCATTGGTGATATTTTTTTTTTGTTCAAAAACTTCACAAGAGTTTACTTTTTATGACTCGCAATCTCTGTTGAAAAGAAACAAATGAACAAAAAAGAAAGTTCATTGGTATATTTTTTTTTTAGTATGTAGATATCTATGGTCACTTCTTAGGATGAAATTCAAGAAGGGGAACTTTGCTCTTGAATCCTCAAAATAGGGTTCGAAACAGGGCTTCTTGTAAGAGATTTTTTTTTCAAGTGTAAACCCAAATTTTAATTTATGATTAGCAATTATAATTAATTGCTAATCATAATTCAATTATCTCACTTTTTTTTTACTTTTTTGAAAGAAGAAAAAAAAAAAAACTATGGATTTCTCACATCCTGTTTGAACTTAATCTGATTAATGGATATGACTAACTTTACAATCCAACTACAAGAAATATTTTAAAATGAGTATAAAATCTAATTAATTTAATTAAATCTTAATTCTGAGTGCACACTTTTCAGTGTCCGAGTGCATATTTTTTGCACAATCTTGTGTCCAAAATACACACTAAAATAAGTTCTGGTTCGAAATATAAAGGCCTATTTACACGGGTCTCCCGGGGTCGATCAACAAGGTTAAAACAACCAAAATGTACAGTTTAAGTACGGTGCATTTTAACGAAAGTGAACAACCGAATTGACGGATAAACACACACGTTGGTGGCTGCCAACTTTTGTTGAATCTTGGGCGAATCAACAAAGGTAAACCGTGTAAACAGCCTGTTCCCCTAGTGTGGAATGAATTGTTCTTGCAATTTTTGTGTGGTCTAGTCGGCAGTGTTGTTCACGTTTATGAAATCGTGTAAACGGATTTCGTTCAACCGTTGAATTCAATTTTGTTGTTTCAACTGCGTTGATCAACCCTGGGGACCCGTGTTAATGGACCTTTGCAGTGTTAAATCTTTCAGAGCATAAGTGCAGTTGCCTTGGATCACCATAATGGTGGCTGGTATAATTAACTGATATAGGTAACTAGATTGTTAAAGAGTATGCGAACACTTATGGTCCCACATTAATGGTGTTACCGTGCTGCCATCTAATATCGGATAGTAAGTCACATAGGAACTTATTTGCAATTTACTTAGAGGGTAGCCACACAGGGAGCTTGCCTAAGGTGCCAAGTACCCTAGTGACAGCACTGAAATGTACATTTTAGTGCAGAGATCGATGCTTGTATACACTCTCTTGAGATGTCACCATTGTCTGTGTTCTAGTATGTTCTAGTATGTTGGTAGATGAACCTAGCCTTCTACAATGCTTCGAATTCTAACATGCAGTTAGAAATCGGGGAGAACTTCGGTTGGCTTCGCCCTTGTTATGACGAAAGCATGCTCCGTCACATGCTCCGGCCTTTTCAACGTCGAACCACACAACAAACCAATTAGAAGTTGCCGGTCGTCATAACAAGGGCAGAGCCAACTGAAGTTTTCCCCGATTTCTAACTAACTGCCTGTGAATTCTACCAGTGAAACAACGTAGGCATTTGCAAAACCAGTGTTGTCAAATACGAGATGGAGTACTTTCTTTTGGTTCGACATAATTTTGTTTTAACTTCTTTTAGCAACCCCTCTTTCTACCCTCCAAAAAAATCCAGCTGTTTCTTATTAAGACATTTTTATAGTGACAGGTTCTTTGATAAGGAACAACTTGTTGCCAGTGCAATATATGAGAAGCTTTTTTTTTTTCTTCAAAAAGGCACATGTCCATATATTTTTATTGCAGTTTTTAAATCAGTTTTCAGAGCTGAATCGCGATATCTGTAATATTTTTTTTTATGAAAGTAGAATACGCAATACGAATTTGGAGTGACTTTTACTATGGAATATTTTCCATAGTAAAAGTCACTCCAAATTCAAGTTTTTTTTTATCTCTTTATCCTTTCACTGCTAGATGGTGGTATACATCTGTTAAGTAATTATTATAACCTTTCGCCGCTAGATGGTGGTATACATCTGTTATATAATATCTAAACATATATTTATTTAAAAGGTTAACGTCCTAAGGACGGGCAACATCCCCTATTTGTATAGGTTTCCCTTATTCCAAAATACCCGTCTTATGACGAGCATGCGTCTAGTATTATAGTATACTTTGATATTTACAAGATTCTTTGGAAGCACTCTGTATTTCCTTATGATAAAAACGAATTTCTTGGACTGGGATATAAGAAAAAAAAATATTCTCGTTGACATTGATATGAGAGAATTCATGAGAATTATGTGTCATTTTATGGACTTTTTTCTCTTGTCTTTATGGGTTCTAGACACTTTTTTTTTTTTTCATTTTTATTTTATATTTTGTTTAAAATGGTGCAAAGTGTTTCTCGATTTTGATCTTTTAAAAATTGTTAAGTCGTGACCTGGCGTTTTTTATTATTATTTATTATTCGTGATTCAGGGCCACCTTTTTTTCTTTCTGTTCTGGTGCGCGTTAGTTTGTTAATTTTGTTTACATGTAAAAATCCAGATAGACAAGCAAATATCAAGATAGTGTATGCCTAATCAAGGTCTTCAAGAAGTGGGTGCAGAAGAGAGAAATCGTTAAAAAAAATAACTGTGGAATGTCATTTATTAAAGAGACGCCTTCTTTGAGAAAACCTCTATTAAGTTAAAAGATATTTTTTCTAACCCGGTTTAACTTTAAAAAGAAAACGCGTTAAAATTAAATTATAGGTGTCTTTTCTAGTTTATACAATCAGCCACCTGGATGGACATTTAAAAAATTACAACAGAAATTAGATTTGAAATAAAAAAAAATCACAAATCAGTGATTTGCATTGAAAGACATATGGTACTTCTGCTAAATGCCTTAAAAAATGAAATTCTGTGGGATTTTTTTTTATGCTTGTGTGATTATTCCCTTATTTGCTGAATATATTCGAAATGTGGCTTGTACACACATGAGTTAAATGAATTCAAATTAAATGTGTTTAGGTGAATTATACGGAAGCCAGTTAAGGACATGAACCAAATAAAAATTGATTTTATTATTATTTTAAATTGAAATACTAAATCAATATTTTGTCAATAGTTTAATTAGTTATATTTTAAGTATTAACTCAATATTTTGAGATTATTAACTGAATAAATTGAATTCGACATATTGATTGTTTGCCCTTCACAGAGCTATGTAGAACACATTTATTATTTAAATACATTTAAGTTATCAGGTGAGTAGGCCTACTAGGTATAAGGGAAGAATCACACATGCTGAAAAACCAGCAGAAATTAGAAAGAGATATAAAAATATCAAAGAGTATTTCTTTTCTGTGATTCTTTTTCCTTAGAATTGATTCTGAGGGCCAGTGAGTGGCTCAGTCACTGAGGAAAATTTATGGTGGTATATTAAGAATGCAAGTAGATCATTTATTTTGTTCCTGTAGCATTAGATGGCGCCACTAGTCCTCTCGTAGAAATGTACTGACACTTCAGCTCTGAATCACCTTCCTTTTTTTCACGCAATGGTTTGTGTCGCTATTTCTACACGTGCTCTCTCTTCTCTTCTATGTCATCTGGGTAAGTTTGTCACGTGCTGATAATTAAGGTTGTTTGGGACGCTTTTGGAGCTAAAAGGCTCCATTCTATTTCAAGTAATTGGCGAGTGTAGTTTGCCACCTAATGGAGGTTGTAGGCACCATCTAAAAGAAAACAAGCTGTGTCCGGAAACACCATGTAAGTGAGGCAACTTTTCTAGCTCCACCTACATTTCTCAAGAAAGCAATCATCATAAAATCCGGAAAAAAATGTAGAAAATGAAATTGTATACGGTGTCTTTTAAGTGTGAAGGTCAAAA
The DNA here is from genome assembly GCA_036925085.1 of Brachycybe producta. Taxonomy (NCBI): domain Eukaryota; kingdom Metazoa; phylum Arthropoda; class Diplopoda; order Playtdesmida; family Andrognathidae; genus Brachycybe; species Brachycybe producta. Next base: position 6,191,016 of record JAUPFP010000002.1, read on the forward strand.
TATAAAGAAAGGTATGTATGTGGCGTTATATTGCACCATGGCCTCCTCACGTGATGTTTTCTAAAGCCTCCTCCTATTTGAGAAGAAAATGGTAAAATAAAGCACATCCGAAAATCCTTTTTTATTATTGCTATAATGCAAAAGATTTTATAATTTCAGATTTTCCTGGCCACATTATTTGTATTTTTTTTTAACAATTTGAATGACATTTTTAATTTTTTTTTTACAGATAGTTATTACTCCTTGTGGTGGCTCGCGGGTTGTTTGTTGAGTATCTTTGTGATAGTCTTTGTTTAATTACAATAAAAAAAAAACTTAAAAGAAATCTAAGCCATAATTTTTAATTATAATTTTTTTATATAAATTTTAAATGTAAAAATTTGCTGATAAAAAAACCTTATCTTAATTGTTTCAATAAAAAGTTTTACTTTTTCAATGTAAAAATGTCAAGTTTTATTGATGGAAATTTATTTAAAATATAATATAATTGAGCTAAAATTTTCTGTATATTGCAGTTTTGACATTATGACATCAGAAGGTGAAATTCCAGTGTTTCTTTTAATATAAATATGTAAATTGCAACCAACTGTGTCTGACCAATGAAGACAAAGAGAAAAAGTTGCAAAAAAAAAATAGTGTTGAAAGAAAGCAAAAGAAGACACTTTAAAAAGTTAGAAAAGAACAAGTTTTTTTTTATCCATAATCATAGAAATAGATTTATTACTCAGAAAGAAAGTAACTGAATCCGTGTGTCGAAGGTCAGTGTGGCCCTGTATTCTAATGTGGGCCAATAGAACCACCCCTCCTCCTCTTCATGTGGGCCAGATGGGCGTCTACTTTGAACCACCAGAGGGTGTACACGTGTTCAACTACGATATTCAACTGAAGCCACATCGTCCACCTTTTTGAGTAAGTGTTAAATTATTTTATAAATATATATATATATATATATATATATATATATAAATATACAGAGTGTTTCAAAATTAAGACTGTTTTAGTATACAATATGGCTCAACTGAAACTCGCCACTTTTATTGTACAATCTGTTGTTTAAAATTAAATATCGCAAAAAGTAGAGAAGCTACACATTTGAAACTTAAGCCCACTTCACACGGACTATATTGTGTCGCCACATAAAGTGGTCATTTTTAACTATTGATTATATAGGGGTTTTAGCAGGAGCCACCGCCACCGGTTTTTTTTTTTGCAACATAGTGGCGAAGCGTGGACGAGTCCAGCCACAAGTGGCGAACACCGCCTGTTTATCCAATTATGATCAAGGTCATACCACTGACAGCATTTCATTGTCTTCAATGGTGGTCCTTGTGGAAGCAAGCCGCGTCCACCACTATGTGGCAACACAAAATGGTTCTTGTGAAGAGGACCCAAAGGGTGATGTTTCATGAACAGCAGATTTTCAAAAACTGTATTTAAGGAGGATTCGTGGATGCGTTTTAGAAACTAGAACAGTAGCTGAATTAATTAATAGTATTTCTATGTTGAAATCTTTCAAAATAAACTTTTAATAGACAAAAATTAATAAATAGCGCGTCTGCTCATTTACAAACTCACATACTTGTTATGTTGCTATTCTAGTTTCTAAAACACTTTCAAAACTACGGTAACAACATATTAAAATAAAAAATTGTACAAAATGAAATAAATTGGTAGAGTAATAAATGATTGATTTTTTTTTTCCGAAAATGTAAAGTTTAAAAAATTGTTCGCATAAAAAATGCAATTTTAAACTTTAGTTTTTTAAAATTGATAACCTTTTTTTTTTCAATTTTCTACAAATGTGCTGCAATTTGTATACAACTACATTATGCACTTATGTAATTTCTGAGATATTTAATTTTAAACAATTTAGCTATACTTTGGTATTAAATTGGGACGTTGTTTCTGGGACATACTGTATAGATTTTAATTCCCATTGTATTATAGTGTATCTTATTTTTCTTATTTACTTTTGAAACACTTTGTAGAAAATGTTAATTGGTGGGTTCTTTTCTTTTTTTCTTGCAATGTCATGAAGTCACTTGATTTTTGCAAGTAATCTTTTTTTGTTAATGGACTTTATGGGGTGATGTGTTGAAATTAGCAGAAAGAAAAATAATAATGTTTAATAAGTGACTGTTGTTCTAGTCATAAGGAAATGTCACTTAAAATTCTTGACTAGAAAAAAGTAGGGGTTTTTTTTTTTCTTCTTTCAACTCCAATACATTTCTTAAAGGTTACAACCTTTTAATCACGATTTTTAAGTAAGCCAGGGCCTACTGAATAAATTTCTTATGGCTGCCATTTATTACATAAAACAGCTTTTGAGAATTTTTGATTCAAAATGGTGTTTTGTGAATGTGCAATTAGAAATCGGGACACGCAGAAGTTGGCTCCGCCCTTTTTTATGACGACCGGCAACTTCTAATTGGTTTGTTGTGTGGTTCGACGTTGAAAAGGGCGGAGAGCATGTGACGTCAGACTACATAACCAATCAATTAGAAGTTGCCGTTCGTCATAAAAAGGGCGGAGCCATCTTCTGCGCGTCCCGATTTCTAATTGCCTGTGAATAGTACACATACAAGAACACACATGCGACACACAACGACAAAAACACGTACTTCCTAGTATGTCACACTCATTTATATTAAGTGTGGTAGGAAGTAATTTACTAAAAGTAATGAATTTTTGTAATTAAATTATTTTTTTTTAAATAATTAGTAATTTAATAAATCACTTTTAAAATTTTGTAATTATAATTAATTACCTTTTCTGGTAAAATGCTTTATTTTTACGTTTTCAAATTACTTTTGTTTTTCTATTTTAAACTTTTTTTTATTTTCAAACTTCTTGGAATTTCAGTTAATATTATTTCTGATTATTGTCAAACAGACTGATATCCAATTTCAAGAGTGCCTTTCTACAATATAATCAGTTTTGTAAACTGGAATGATATTTTAATTGTAATGTAAAGCCATAAAAGACTGAGAAATTAAAAAAGTGAATAGTAACAGTCAAAAGTTAAACTTCAATTTTGAAGTAAAAAAAAAAACTTAACTTAAAAAACAAAATTTAAAAAAACGACACTATACAAGGTAGTCAATTTTGTAACACACAATAGGAGAGAGGTGGCTACCTATCATCAACCTATCACCTATCAAACGGATCATCAATAGGCTTTACCTCCAACATGCCAAAATTGAGAGACCACAATTTTGTGGCAAACAAATTCTCAAAAAATCTTGATTTTTTAGTTTTATTAATAAAAATCATTATTTCTACCCTGCAGCAACAAAACACGCGCAACACACACTGTAAGATATAGTCTACTAGAGTATATGGGCTTAAAGCACAAACAAGAACTAACTTACTTCAGAAGCACAAACTTAAACACACAAGACTCCCTTAAAACATGGACATAAGCAAGAACAGTATCAGCCGTGAGCCCTAGTACAGATTACTAGTGACCATCTACATAAGTGCCATAACCTTTCGACTGTTCTGTAGCTTAGACTGTCATTTGTCCTCGGAAATCCCAGTGTGTTATTCATTTCCTATTGCATTTGTAACATACATGTACTGTCGTGTTCTTTTGGACATGAAGTTTAGGAGCGCGTGGGCCACAGTTGTTTGCAACATGCAGACAAGTAGGGCCTACACACATGCTACAAATACAGGCAAGGATTGCATGCTGCAAATAAACACACACAGAGGGACAACATCACATGTGCAATGACTGATCAGTGATTGTGACACCCAGAGAACAAACAATACACTGAAACAGACGCACACAAAGAAATAACGTGCACGTGCACACACATTATGGACAAAGTTTATACGTGTAGAAGATATAGTATGCTATAAACATTGTTAAAAATTTAATTAATCCGATCTCCCATAAATTAAAACAATAAAATATGAGAATTTAATTACTGGAGTCATATTACAATTGTTTTTTTTACTCAATGCTTGTAAATTAATCGGATGATGATAATGCCTCGTAAAAATTCTCAACCATATGGAGGGGGGGGGGACCTTACCTCCTCCCCTCTCCTTCAGATAGTTATCCTGACATTTTCAAAGGATTGCAAATAAATAAGGATTTTCTTCAGTTTAAATTTATTTCTCACAGTTAAGAAGAAGGATGGCTTTTTCTTCTTTTTTTTCTCTTTTTCATTCCCTTGAAAAGTTGTTCCTTTCTTTGAAAAACGTTATGACTCAAAATAAATAAAGTATTAAAATAGAGGGGTTTTTTTTGTGTTCACTAAATCTTTCCAAACTTAAATTTTCTTTCAACTGCAGTTTTTTTTTGTGTTACATTACTGCTGTCTATGTGTGTGTGTTTTTTTTTTTCTTACATTTTAACACAGAAATTTTTTGTCATCATTTTCAATCTACTATTTTTTTACCCTTTTCTTTCTTTCTCTCTCACTGTCTTCCTGGCATTTAGTTATCTTTTTTTGTTTGCAAAACTAAGTTGGCGTTTGCCCAAATTATGTCCACCCCTAAAAAAAAAGGTTAAATGATATACAGATGTAAAAAGTACAAAAATCTAGGAGAAACCTTTCTTGAGCAAAAAGCCCAAAAGTTTGCATAAAATGCAAAAAGGAGATGATTACATTTGCAAAATTCGTTTTGGGGTACACTATTACTGTGTTTAGACTGACACTTAAAAAAGTATTCAATACCCAATACCCTTGCTCAATATCATATAGTGTGAACACAAACACCCACTATAGCACCCTAGGGTGCGCGAGATCGCAATTAATTGATATTGTTTCAATTTTATTGATGATCTTGTGAGGAATTTACGAGAAAACAGTAAAATAGATGAAAGAGGGACATTTTGCTAAAAGCTGGGACACAGTACTGTATGTGTCCAACGTTATATCCATATTTGTCTCCAACATTTATTTGCCTCCAGCATTTACCAGTTTCACACTTGTATGTTCTCAATTGATGAACCGATCAGACTGTGTCCAACATTCGTTTCAATAGTGTAGTGAACGCATTCTAATGCTGGAGGTCCCTTTGTCCCTTTAATGCGGGACAAGGAAACCGACACTTATTCGAATGCCTTCCAATATCCTCCAATGCCGAACGTTGGACACTTTTGCATCCGACAATCGACATCTGTTATACTATCATTCGTTCATCGTTGGAAAACATTCTACGTATGGTGTGTCCCAGACATTATTGTTATAAGCACCCACCCACCCACATCTATCTTTCTCTTTGGAACGTTCTAATATGGAACCCTCTGACGTTGTGTCAGGGGTAACCGTTATAACCTTTCACCGCTAGATGGTAGTATTCCCCCTATTCCAAAATGCCACGTCTTATGATGGGCATGCTCCTAGTTAACAATAGGCTCGATCATTGGTGAAATGCTTTAGTGGAGAGAAATGTACATTGAAATCAATGTGTTTGTTTTGAGGTCACGAGTCGCTGCTTTAGTCGATTCTTTTAGCATGTTTTTGTAGCCTTAGAAGATTTTGCCTTTTTCAGTTTATTTTTTATTTGCATAAAACGCATAATTTCTCAAACCTATTTTGCAATTTTATTTGCATAAACTTTTTGTCCTTAGTAATCATTTGTGAGCTTAAATATTTTTATTAGTTCAGTTGTTGTTGTTGTTGTTTCCTTGCGGTCAAATGTTTGACTATTTCTAAAGAAAAATATATCAAAATTCTTAGCAAAATTAGATTTTAAAGTCTCCAAGAAAGTCTTATTTGGATAATGCTGCCCAAAGGAATTGAATTATTTTGTGAACAATATTTATTTTTCAAGCTAAACACGGTGAACCCCACCATCTTTTTGCCCTAACATAAGCGAAGACAAATTTGCATATAAATGCATAGTAATCCATTATATGCTGACTTTCATGTATTTCATATCGAAAAGCTTTTTATAATAATGTTTCAAATAACATTTTTTATATATATATAAAACTGATTGAATTTTAAATCTTTTGAATTGATTTTGTGGTTGACTATCAAAAATTCAATTCATTACAAATGGAAAATAATATTTTTGTGTATTGTTGTTCTCTCTCTCTCTCTGTCTTCAAATAGGAATTGGATTTCAAATAAAAAGAAAAACACCTTTAGACCAATACAAAATGCTTGTCATTTAAGAATAAAATATGGTTTCTGTTTCTGCATATAAATAAATGTATGTAGAAAAATGACAATGTTTGACACCCAACTTTTTAAAGATTCAAAAAAAATGGAGAGAAAATCTCAACTCTGAAGCATATGTATGTGGCGGAGAATTTAGATTTTCAGAAAGTGCTGCTAGTTTTGCTCAAATTTCTAGAGGAAATAACTGCGACTTTGAGCGGGCAGGATGTCCCCCTCCCCCCACACTTTCTTGAAATGTTCGGGACAAATCACTCTTGTGTGCCTTTCACGTGTAATTGTTGTCTCCCCCAAATCTTGTAGCGGAAACAGTGATGCCTACTCGCTACGCTCGCTAGGGAACAAATTAGCAATCTATTATGGTAGCAATCTTGGAGGCATAGGTTGCAATTTTGTTATTTGCCCTCCCACAATTTGAAATTAAAAACTTTTTTTTTCTCTGCTAATCATTTGACCTAGAGGCGTTTTATTTCTGCACTTGTGGTCGAACTATTCATGACCACAGCGTGTTTGTCTGCACTTGTTGAACTCCAACACGACCACAGTCGGTTATAATTTTCATGACCACCGATAAAAGATGGCTGTGATCGTATTTTTCAATATGGCGATGCGTCGATGACCAGTACTAAAGGTGCTTAAGCAGACTTTTAAGTCCAAAAAAAGCACGCCTTAGGCTTGTGCTGGATCGTGCCATCAAATTTTTTTCTTATTCAAATTTCAAACTGGGGTCTGGGCATATGTAAGCTAACCCCTTTTGAATTTTAAACTTTTTAATTGCTTATGTGGCGTTAGTGTTGCTATGTGCCACAAAAAATTTTATTTTGGATATGTTTGCTTTGTGTATTATACAGAAAAACTTTGAAACTTTGCTTGCCCCCTAGATTTAAAACGGAAGCAGCAACACATACTTATACACAGATTTGTACTGCACAAGCCAGTACAAATGATGTGGCGGAGAAAATTTTTTAAAAATTTCAAAGTTGGGGGAGGCTATCAACTCAAGTTGAAAAATAAAAATACTTTCAAACGAAACATTATGCAGCGCAAATTGGCAGCGAAATGAGATTATAATTTCAAAGTTAAGAGGGTGGCAGACATATTGAACGTTAGTTTTATACCTTGTACGCACATGAGTTAAATGAATTCAAATTAAATGTGTTTAGTTGAATTATACGGAATACAGTTAAGGACATGGAACCAAATAAAAATTGACTTTATTATTAATACTTTAAATTGAAATACTAAATCAATATTTTGTCAATAGTTTATATAATTATATTTAAGTATTAACTCAGTATTTTCAGATTATTAATTGAATAAATTGAATTCGACATATTTGTTTGTTTGCCCTTCACAGAGGGCTCTGTAGAACACGTTTATTATTTAAATGCATTTAAGTTATCAGGTGTGTACTAGGTATTAGTTAACTTCAAAAGATTCTTCTAGCTCAAAAGCAGAGGATGTCTACGCTTATAGCTATTTTCTCTAGAAACCTGAGCAAATCTAGCTGCACTCTTTGAAAGGATAGTTTGTACAACTAAACATCTAGCAAGTTATGTATGAAGTTTTTTTTTTCTCCACCCCAAGCACCAACTCCAATCATGCATTAAGTCTACACTGGTCCCTTTGTTTCCAATTTTTTTGTTTGATTGATGGTCGTTGGGTGTCAGCAGAGTGCATGATATAGTCTGCCACAAAAAAAAACCTCAAACCATGATTATAATGGCGCTCTCCTTCTGAGAACCATTTTTTTTACATTCTTAATTCCAGACTAAACTAAGTGAAAAAATGAAGAGATAATTCTATAATTATAGATATAAGTCTCTATAAATTTTAATATTATTTTGCTATTTAATAAAAAAAAAATTGGACTTTGCATGTGGATGGTAGTGTTTGATCATGTGCTGCTTGAAACATACAGGGTGATTCATATGGAAGTAAAGCTCGAATATTTGGCTGTAAATCGTGAATGACATGTGCCCACGTGTGCCCATTGTGTGCACGTCATGCCAGTGCCATAAGTTAGCAGCGCCAGTTATACTAGGTGGCGACTTGCATTTAATACTTGTCCATCATTGAAAAACGTTACACAACACCACGCCACCCTAGCCTTATCTGTAAATGTTTATTTTGTATTTTTGTAAGATATCAACAGCCACAACATTAAAATACCCCTTAAGTGATTGAGCTACACTACCCTTCTAGTTTCTAGAACACTTGAAAGTGTGAGGCTCCTGAAATCTTAAACATTATGATTTTATAATATAATCATTCTAACCCTGAATACATTTTCCAAATTCAGGATTCCACATCTTGAATTTTAAAGAGTGCACACTAAGTGTGTCTGGATGCACCCTATTTTAGCCATTACACAATTATTGCAAATATGTTGTAAAACATTTTGTTATGAAAGTATGTTGAGTGGCAACATTATAGTGTCACTTATACAAAGCTAAAAATGCTAATAGCCTCGATCTAGCTTTTAAATACATGTATATGCATTTGCATATACACCTAGATTTTATATAAAAAAGTGTGTGTGTTGGCAAGAGAAATGTCAACTGATTGATACTCAAAAGTTGAACTTTTCTGCAGTGTTGGAGCCTTTAAAAAAGGCATTCGCTCTTGAATGTGAAATAGTACCCTTGAGATACTTGAGTTCAATGGGAAAAAAACGTTTTTCCAGGTTTTGCAAATGCCATCCAAATGACAATTTATAATGAAAGGGGCACCACTTTTATGATAGTGGGTTCAAATGGTACAGCTATTAAGAGAGGCTTATGAGGCTAACACATTTACATCCATAAAAGCAACCACCCAATGATTAATCTTTTTCTAACTTTTTTGAACCATGAAGTCGATTTGTATATTTAGAAAATCCCCCAATGCAAATTTTAAAATAGGCAAATGTGATGATGATGTATCATAAAAAAAATAATATGGTTCGCAATTTTCAAAAAGCTCTCATGTTTTCTGTTCATTGTTTTCATGCTATAAACATTTTGGCGAGGTCTATAGAAAGAATTTTATTCCAATTTAAAAAAAAAATATATATAGAAGGGTATAAGTGGTGTTTGGTAATTTTTGTCACTCCATTTTTCATGGTTTAATGCTTTTCCTTTTATGTCTGGGGATGACAACAACTTCTGCCACTTTTTTTAATGAAACACAAGATTCTGAGTCACTATTTTAATTTGATAGCCTGGTCTAAGGGATTTATAGCCTCAAGTTTAAGAGGAGAGAGAAAGGAGGGCTAACAACAAGCGAAAAAATGTGCTCAAGCTCTTTTGCTTTGATCCTTTCAGATGACCTAAAGCTGTAAATACATGATCAATTTTGGCTTGTCAATCCGTGCACGTGGTAACGTACACATTTTTTTTTTCACAATGTAATGCTTGTTTTATTTTCCATGATTTAAAGAAAATTAGGCGCAGTCCACGAAAAACATCAAAAGAAAATGAAAGGATTGACAAGCCAAAATTGATCGTGTATTTACAGCTTAAAATTTGTCCTTTGATATAGATTTTGGCCTGGTCTAAAAAGAATATGCTTGCCTTGTGTGGCCCAGCATAACAATTTTCTTGGGTAACATGTGCCTCTAGTTAAGTTACAATTACAATCAGTACTCTGCAAGCACATAAAAGTCCATATGCAGCATTAAGCATTGTCAAGCACATATACTTGCACATATATAAAAACAAAATGAATATACAAATGTCAATCCCACAAAACAAAACTATCCGCATTCACCACTGCCTCAGGAAGAGAGTATATTTCTACGGGTCATATGTGCCCTCTGAAATTTGCCAAATTTGATAAGGATTTTGGCCTTGTATAAAAATAACTTGTAACTGGCATTGTCTGAATTATGGGGCCCAAGATAACAACCTTTTGGCAACATGTGCCCTAGTTAGTAAAAAAAAATTCTGGGGGCCATCTGCGTTCTCAAATACAGCAAAAATGTGCACATTAAGGGCCAGTGTTGTTTTGACGACTTTACAAGCATTTGTGTCAGCCAGCCCCTCTTTTGAAGCAAGTACTTTGTTTTATGAGGCTATTGAGCCAGGATTCATAATATGGATTACTCTCTCCATTTCCAGGCCTAATCACGGCTCTTAGTTAATAGGCTATATATTATAGAGAGAATAATTATCCACTAACTGAATAGATGAAGGCTTGTTGTGTTAATGGTGGCAATGTGGTTGGTGTTTCCAACTTAGAAATTCGATGCAAACGGAAACAAGTGTCAATTGATTACAAATAGGATTTGGTAATTGGAACTGACACAGTCCAGTTAATTTTTATTTATATTGTAAAAAGCAATAAAAGCATTTGTACCCAGCATAAGTGCAAAATAATATAATTACTTGACTATTCAATTTTTTTTAGGTGAAAGTATTTTATAAACTAGAAGAGTAAACGAATGGGGCTAAAATTTAGCTTTGATATTGTTGAAAATGAAATGTTTATGCTAGTTTAAAAAAGTATTAATTTTCATGTTTTATTTTATTAAATTTATAGAGAAAAAAATGTCCAAACTGGATTAAAGTGGTTGGATCAGAGTGTCAACGTGATAAAATGTATCAATTTACATATTCGATTTCAGTTGCGTTAAACGTTCTGCTTGGTTTTGCTTTTCAATCTCGAGCAATGAAGTTTTGTATATTTGCCTCAAAATCTAAGCTGTAGCCTGCTCAAAAGGTGGTATGTAACTGATACGTTATAACCAGCTATCCTGCCTTTTGACTTCTCTTGAAATCTGATTGGTTAGTTTGGTTTTTAACGCTATCATCTGCTTCAAATACGAGCAGCAGCAGTTAGCTTTTCAAAGACGCATTGAAGTGCAGATATATGCAGTAACTTGAAAAGCTACAAAAAGCAATGCAAATCTTAGCTTTAAAAGCCACAGAAAGTTAATATGCAGTTTAACCTTTAATGTACAACTAATCAGCTTTTTGCAATTGCTTGGAATTATGCATACTATTGATACATTTTTAGTCAAAATGCATGCGTTCAATTTCTAAGCGCTTCTGAAGCTCCTTGAGGAGCTTGCAAAAATTGAATTATTATTGTTTGTTCTATTTTTTATACATGATGTTGGCTTCATAATTTGAATTTAAAAACTCTGCCAAGAAGGCAGAGAGAGAGTATGTAAGAACTGTATGTAAGCTAATCGAGACACTTCAAATGCGCTTAGGAGCTGAACGCATCCAATTCAGACACAGACTTTAGCTTCTGTTTGAATATTACAGATCCCAGTACTCACTACCATACTGATAAGTTAGTTTTTCACTCAATTATTCATCTGAAATTTTTATGGGTTTCTCTTTTTGTTATATAAAAGTAAAGATTCCATTGATTTGGTTTCTTTTGAACAATTCCCAAGTGTGATTCCATCAACAGCCAGTCACCACTGTTCAATTTATACATATAACATTGTACTATTAGCAGAGATGTATTATCATTTGTATGCAAAGGATGAATAGATAACTAGACACAAGAGAGAGAGAGAGAGAGATGCTAACAGAAACAATGGTGACCTCTCCCATTTCTAGTATCTAGCAAAGAAGAGGAGGTCAATGTGACGTCATTTCATTGATCTTTTCATAAAGTGAGAGGAAGAGACCTCTTTGTATATCATGTGTCATATATATACTGTATATGTATGTATTATGATGATGATGATGATGATGGTGGTAAGTGATGTCTGGTATCTTCCTACCACATAACCTAACCTCCTCCTCCTCCTCACAATTGATTTTTCAGAGCTCATAGATGACTTGGAAAAGGGTGAGGACACCCTATGATCATCATCATCATCTTCAGTGGAAAAGATGAGACTAGGAGGCAGAGAGAATGGACACAAGAAGACTTAAGTTAGAAAATAAAAAAATAACTTGGTAGGGGTTTAAAATCAATGCTTGTGAATGAACCACACACACAACAGTTAGAAGTGTGGTTTTTTTAGTTTGTGGTTGTTTCATCCATAAAGAGATACTGTATATAGAGAGTATGTAAAGAGAGAGACAGGATTCATTTTAATCCGTGAGTCTTTGTGGTGTTCATGGTGACATTTTGCAAAAGGTTGGTTGTTCAAGTTTATGAAGGGAAGAGAAATGAAAGACAGGAGGAGAAGATGAGTTTTTATGGAGAGAAATGAAAGGGCATCCAAAAAATATATTGGGAGTTAAAAGATGGAGATTGTGTGGGGAGATTGTAGAAGGGGAGAGGGAAAGAGAGGTTAGATCACAGGAGGCAATGAGATTAGTATTGTCCAGCATTTTTAATATATAAATATGAGAATGGAGGGATGTCTGGAAAATAAAAGATCATCAACTTTGGTTGTATTCGTTGTAAGAGAGATTTTTTTCCTTGAATGCAGGCTGACATTACACAGAGAGAGAAAGAAGGCTGTGGACATATTTTTCTAGGATTTTCAATGTTTGGACATTTTTAAAGGGTTTTGGAACTTCTAGAGCTAGTTTAGCTCTTTTTATCAAACCTTTTCAGTACATTTTAAACAAGTTCCAGTTTTTGGCCGTTTTCTTTAAAAGGGATGTTAATTTTTTTTGCATTTCTTGATTTTTCAACATTGTTGAAATTATTGAGTGATTAATTAAATAAATGTATTGTTGGGCCTTTAGCTTCCAATTGAGCCTATTTCAGTGCGTTTTTAAACACTGATTATTGGCTGTTATTTTTTGAGAAAAATGCAAAGATAATTTTTTTGCACTTCTTGATTTTCAAAGTCCATTTGAGACGTTTGTGGCCAGTTCAGCCCTTTTCAAGTGTGATTAAGGCCATTTGAACACTTTTTGAATACTGACCGTATTTTTTTAAATAAAAAAATTACTAAAACGCAAAGCTATTTATTTTTTGCATTTCTTGACTTTCTAACTTAGTTGAGTTTTCAAAGCTGTGTTTTTAGAACTTCTGGAGTCTTTTCAATGTCTTTCAGGGCATTTAAACTGTTTAATTTTTGGCCATTTTTGAAGAAAAAAAAAGAGTAAAGGCTTCTTTTTTTTTGCATGTTCTCAACTTTCTTGAATTTACACAGTTTGGGGACTTCTTAGGTTAGTTCAGCCCTGTTGTTGGTGTTTTTGCAGTGTATTTCAGGAGATTTAGACACTTTTCGATTTTCAGCACACTCGCGCATGTATTGAGCAGTTCACAGACAAAAAAACCAGTGAACATAAGGAGAGCAGCAGATACGCGCCATTTTTTTTTATTAAAAACATCTATCAGATAGATCTAATACAGAGGGCCCCATGTAAAAAGATGGAAGAGTGTCTGGGGTTCTTAAAATATATTTATTCCCCTTATGATCATTCAGATATTTCCCCTCGCCTCCCTCTCCCTCCCCCCCTTTACTGTTGACTTGCTTTTTGCAAGGAACACGGGATAAAGGCAAACGTCATTGCGGTCAACCTAACATAATACAATTCGATCAAAAATTTTGATAAGCTTCGAAATGATTATTTCCATTGAGCCATGAATAAATATAAAAAATAGGATGAATTTTATCTATAGAATGTATTTGATGTGATTTTGTTCTTTTTTTTAACCTCTCTCTTTGTCTATTTATTCGATATTTGTTATAACTTATAAAACATTTATACAGTATGTCTCAGAATCAACAGTGCTAACTACTATTAATAAAGCAAAAATGTTTTTTTTTGCAATCAAAGAGGCTGTTAGAGGCTAGAGTTAACCTAAAACTATAATTCAACTGTACTTTAATCCTTGGCCTAATCCTTTAGCTAATAAAATACCTGGTTTCCACTACAAAAATTAACTGCAGTTAATTTAACTGTAGTTATTTTCTAGTGGAAACAAATGTGGCTACATTAACCATGGTTGGATTTATGAACACTGGAGTTAACTCGACAGCATTGATACAATGTGGTTTATAACCAAATTTAGCTTACAACAGTGAGAACACATAATTTTTGACTGTATGTATGAATGCTAAAGTGAAACCGAACAGGAAGTGACACAAAATCATTTAACTGTTAATATAGTTAAGTGTCTTTAAAATGGAAACACACAGAAGTATCACTTTTAGTATCACTATAACCTTGGTTATACCGTAATAACTGCAGTTAATTTTTGATTACAAAAAGCATAATTCGTGTTGCCTTAATTATAGTTTAATTACATTTAACTGTAATTATGTGGCATATAATATATAGTCTGTTATTTAAAATGAAATAGACCCTCTATCTTATACCTTGTACACAACACATGAGTTAAATGAATTCAAATTAAATGTGGTTAGGTGAATTATACGGAATCCAGTTAAGGACATGGAACCAAATAAAAATTGACTTTATTAATTAATATTTTAAATTGAAATACTAAATCAATATTTTGTCAAATAGTTTATATTTAAGTATATTAACTCAATATTTTGTGATTATTAACTGAATTCGATATATATTGTTTGTTTGCCCTTCACAGGGCTCCGTAGAACACGTTTATTATTTAAATTTAATTATAAAAATGTAGATATTACAAAAAAATTGTTAGATAATTTTTAAAAAAATTCAATTTAATTATCTAAACTTTAAAAAAAAAATCTTTTACCCTCAAGAGAAAAAATACTATTTAAACCTCATTTAAAAAAAATCAACATTTTTTTTAGTTATTTACAAATATGGTTTAATTTTTGTAGAACATTTTTATATGTTGCTAACAATCAATTACAGTTTATAACGTGTAGTAGCATTTATAATTTCTGAGGATATTCAATTTTAAATAATATATTTTGAGATAATAGATTTTGGGTGTTGCTTATAAGACATACTGTATATAGTGAATCCTAGCCTCATCTTTTTTTGTCATGAAAATAAAAAAAGTAGATATTTTGTTATGAGAATAAATTCAATTTGAAAAAAAATCATTTCCTAATCTGAGAAGAAATCGTCGTCAACCTACTCATCCTCCCCCTTCTTCTACGATTTGAATTGAATTGATGATAAAAACACAGGGTGTTTCAACAGAAAGTGTTTGCTTTCAGTCTGACATTTTTCATATAAAAATGATTAATTTTTAATAATAATAATAATAATAATAATAATAATAATAATAATGATAATAATAATAATAAGGATGTAAAGTTATAGACCACAAGAAATGTCATAAGATCTATTGGTCTTTCAAACTGGAAGAGTAAACTGTTTAATTTAAAAAGGATTTTTTTCATGTTAGCAGACGATTTTTATCATATTCTGGATCAACTTAATATTGAAAAGCGAAATTCGCTGGCATTATTTACTCTTTTAATTTATAAAATACTTTTAAATGTTTCTAAAAGGAATTAAAAGGAATTAAAAAAACAGAAAAAAACGTTTTCTGCTTTTTTTCGCGGTTTGACACCAATATACTGTAGCACGAAACACAAGAACATTTTTCGGTTTATGGAAGAGAGAAGGATGAGTAGAAGAAACCTTAAAGAAAAATGCACATGAAGGACGCCTCTCTATTGGTTGATAAAATGTAATTACTACTAATTACGTGTGTTTTGGATGCAGAAATTTCACCTTTTTTTATATACTTTCTGATAAATAAATTAGCATTATTAATTAAATTTAGAGCTAAATTTTATTTTCAGTCAAATTTTCAGTTGCCTCTTTTCCTTGCACTTGACGGACCTTGGTCTAACCTAGAGTTCGATTTTATTGTTTTACATTCATTTGTATTTTCAACCTATTCTTTGTTTGTTTTGTTTTTTTTAAAAAAGTCCAAAGTTCACAAATGCAATAAATGGTGGACATTTTTTTTAGCTGAAAATTAAATAAAATTTGGTGTCTGATTGGATGATTACTTTATGCACTTTTAATATTTTTTTATGATTTTTTTATAGTAAAGGTCAACAATTGAAAGGTCACACGCAATGATTATTATTGCATGAAGAATCACTACCTGGTGTTTGCAAGAAGAAGCCATCATGGACAGACAAAGGTTTGCGTGCTGCTGCACCTGTGTGTCCATCATAAGAAGTTTCAATTTTTTGTTGTTGCTATTTCTAGTGCGGTTATAATTAAGAACTAATTTAACTTAATGTTAATTGAGTTTTCTTGTCGAAAAATTTCTCAGTTTTTGTATTCTATATCGTTATGGTGGACAATTTTCAAAGTTTTCAAGCTACAGTTTCACCTGTAAAAATTTGAAATTGAGCTAACATTTTTTTTACTTTGCGAGAAAAAGACGGTAAGATTTTTTTTTTTTTTTTGCTTTTTATTTTACATTTTAATTCCCTGTTTCCATTTTGCCACATTTGGAGGTAAAAATGCATTTTAATTTGGTTAACTTTTAAAAGAATGTTTTATAAACAAAATTCTGAATTATTTAAAAAATTTGTCCAATCCAAATTCATTTTATCTTGTTTTTATTTTACTTAATGAAAACAGGACATAATATCTCCCAAATGTTGCGTTTGTTCTGCTAAAAGAGCAATGCTGTTCAATTGTGAGCTTTTTAATTAAGTAAATGAAATTGCATTTGTTTTAAGAAGTGGTAATTTTCTTAGCATAACTTGTGACACTGTTTAGCGTATTGAAAAAAACTGTTTCAAGTTGAGATTAGATTAATTTGAAGATGTTGAAAGAGCCAATTGTTTGTGTGTACAACCTGACTGTACTTTTGTGCCCTTTAGCTACATAATATGGAATTTTCTTTGTTGAAGCTCCACCAGGCCAGGTTTCAAAGCTTGTTATATATTATATTGACCAGTCAAATAAGCAAGCGCTTAGGATGATAAAGAGGAGGGGGGGGGGAGGGGATGGGAGCTGGTTTTTGGTTTTGCATAATGAGCACATGAATCTTTAATGCAAATTAAAGATTCTTCCTCTTTGTCTACAGAGAGAGAGAACGAGAGACAGAAAGTGAACAATGTGTTCCATCTTGACCTATTCCAGTTTATACGAGGCCGAGAAGAATTGGAGGTGGAGGCTAGCGGCGAATGCTTATAGGTATAGGGTTGGAGTATGATCTCCAGCAGTGGCGCAGCCACGAGGAACAATGGGAACAGTTTGGCTCCGGGAACTAGCCTCCAAATGAGTGCCTTCCGATTTAATTTTAATTTTTAATATTTTATTTCTAAGTCCTTTCCTAATTAATAATGTTATATTAAGTAGTAAGGCAACCTGACGTTCCAGTCTGGATAAAGCTATGCTAGAATCTAGCCTGACCTTTGAATTCAATTCTCTAACCAGGTTCTTTTGTTTCTTTATAAATTCTTATTTACAAAAAATATTTTTAGGGGTACTCAGGATTCTTGCTCCCTGCGCCAAAAACCTAGCTATGGCACTGATCTCCAGCATGTAGTGCCAGTACACTAGGTCCTTATCAGTTCCCACTACTATAGGGAGAAAAGCATATCTCTTCGCACTAGCAGTGTAAGGGAGTCTCATGTAATCGACTATTAGCTAGCCTTCACCTCCAACCCTTGGCGATGTCTGAGATTGAATGGGTTGAGAAGAGCAATGGCAAACAAGACACAGACACACACAGCACGGGAAAACAGACACACACACACAGCACGGGAAAACAGACACACACACACACACATACAGCACGGGAACACAGACACACACATACAGCACGGGAACACAGACACACACATACAGCACGGGAACACAGACACACACATACAGCACGGGAACACAGACACACACATACAGCACGGGAACACAGACACACACATACAGCACGGGAACACAGACACACACATACAGCACGGGAACACAGACACACACATACAGCACGGGAACACAGACACACACATACAGCACGGGAACACAGACACACACATACAGCACGGGAACACAGACACACAGCACTGGAACGCACATTATACAGAAAAATAAGGAAAGCACACATAGAGAAAAACACAGAGATAACGAATCGAAACACACAGAATTTCAAAACACACACACACATTATATACATGAGTCTTGGCAATTTATTCTCATAGATGCAAAAGAAAAGCTTTTTATCAACTATGCATGACAGCTTTTCCTATTTGCATACACTTTGAGCAATGTGTGTTGGTGGAAAAAAGGGGTATGTGTTTGAGGTGGGTGGTGGGTGGTGGATTGGTGGCTTTGCTCTGTAAAAACCCCTTAGGGTTGGTCTCTGCACTTGATGCATATAATTACTGTATAATACACAGCAATCCATTGGGTCGACTTCATTCTGTTGGGGGGCCACCATATTAATCACACAAACTAATGCCAAGATTTAATAGAGCTTCTCTTTTTCTTTCTCTCCTTTTTGGAGAATGGAGATTAGAAGGAGGGGGATTGGAATGAAGGGGGGAAAAGGAGGAGTGTGTGAGGGGGGGGGGAGGGGGTTAAAAATGGCAATTGCCTTCTATGCCACCAGAATGATGCTGGAAAACAACAGAAAATATCTATATGAAATATGTTGAGGTTTTTGAGATTGGATAAAAAAAGGGTTTAAACTGTGGAAGGTCGGAAGTGAAGGAGGAGGATTCAGGAAACTGAATTCTTGGGAGAGAATAGTCAGAAATTTGGATAAAAAAGGGGGGGGGGTGGATTATAGGGTTTGTTAGTAGGGTCCTATCATGCTCTTTGCACACATAAAAAAGATGCCTGATTAGTGGAGACAACGTTGTGTTACTTCCGGTGTGATTTCCGCTCAACATTAAGATGGCTTTTAGTGAATAGAACAGAAAGTGGATAGAAATACTATTGGAGGGGGGGGGGAGAGTTTTTTTTTTATTTATGAACTAGACTGATTTGCGCTGAGCCACTGTTCTTTGCGTGATATTAGAAAATGTTGTAATTTTATGGCTTGCAAGAAATTGTAAAGAGATTTTTTTTTAATTTTGCTCGCTGCGCTTGCAGAATTTGAAAAACTTTCAACGAGTATTTAAAGCTTCAAAGAGGATCCCATTCTCAAGAAGATAACTCAGTGAAAAATAAAATTGATATTTGGTCAGAACTCTAGTGGAGACTTAACGTGATGTTTTTAGGAATGGGTAACCAAGCGCCTTTGTGTAAATGAGGCTATTTGTCTGTCCAGTGTAGTTATTTTCAAATTTAGCTTTTGGCACTGGCTCCTTTCTATGAAACAATCTTGCTGGCGAACAGAGCTGGTAAAAGTACAAGTGAGAGAGGCTACTAGCGTGGATCCTACATGTGTGAAAAAAAGTAGAAAACAGAAATTTGTTAGAAAAAAGTGTCTTGCTTTCATTTGTGCTTACACATAATAGAATACAATTGAGGCTTTTTATTGAAGAGAGAAGAAACAGGAGGAATAGCCACCAAGACTGAATGAAGCATTTAATTTTGCAGCACGCTTTATTAATTTACTGATAAAATCAGTGGTAAGATGCAGCAAAAAAACATACTTTTTTTTCTGCCAAATAAATAGAATTATTTAAATTAAGAGCCTAGATCCACGTCCATCTTGTTGTTTTGAGCAGACGACAACGAGACAAATGAGTGTTATTATATGGTGTTACTAAAACTGCAAAAAATCGCCTCACAATCGCTCAATTAAAATACAGCAAAGCGCAAAATGCAATAAAAAGTATTGTTCTTCACGTGCTCGATTTATATAATTTTTGAAAAGGTCCTTCTATTTTTAAACAAGGTTCAAAGTCGTTCGTTTTTTAACCCTACGTTAAACCCCATTGGCCCCAAAACCGTCCCACAAACATTTGAAAAACTCTCGTTAAAAACGATTTAGAACAATAACAAAATAATTAGCACATACATTCATGTATTGGCTTCATGATGTTTCCTTTTTATAAATTTTGAAAAGGTCCTTCTATTTTTTAATAACGTTTAAAATCGTACGTTTTTTAACTCCATGTTAAGTCCCATAGGACTAAAACACCCTCCAACAAAAGTTAAGAGAACTCTCATTAAAATGATTTAGAGCAATCAGAAAAATTAGCACGTACTTACACGTGTTTATTGCCTTCGGTATTATTCCTTTTTTTAAATTTGAAAAGGGCTTTCTATTTTTAAATAACATTTAAAATCTTACGTTTTTTGACTCCATGTTAATTCCCATAGGACCAAAAAACCGTCACCCAAACATTTGAAGAACTCCCATTAAAAACGACTTAGAACAATCACACAAAAATTAGCACGTGTATTAATCTATTGGCTTCACCATGTTTTCTTTTTATAAGATTAGCACCAGGGACGTCATTTGGGGGGTGCAAGGGGGGGCATTTGCCCCCCCCTGAAAAACAATTGTGTTATTACAATCAGTATACACATATGTTATAACTAGAGTTTGTGCATATTTTTTTCAAATTTCTTGCAAATATAAATAAATCCATCAAAACCTAATTTATATTAAGTGGCAATACACACACATTTTGCAGCACTGGCCTGCACATATACAAAAATTAGCAAGTCGGTCAAGTTTTGCCCCCCCCTGGAAAAAACTGAAATGACGGCCCTGATTAGCACGCGAAATTATTTTTCTATTACTTATTATGTGACTTCGAAATGGGAGAAAAAACGTTAAAAAACCGTTTTTCAATCAACAACGATCGCAGCGCCTACATTCGGAGAAATTTTGAACTAAACGATGTATCTAGGCTCTTAAATTCTATTTTAAATTTTATTTTTCTGTATGGTGGAATCCAGGCTTTTACATTGTTTTAAAATTTAACTCTGGTCCCCTGTGTTTATAATGACACACAAGTGGGCAAAAACACAAGAAATATATATGAAAGGAAGCAGTTGCTGTGCGATTTTTTTTATATTCACAAACATTGTATTAAAATTTAAGCTTTTTTAATTGCCTGAAAGAAATTTATTAGGCTAAAGTTCAATTTGGTTTCTTAATAAAAAAATGTTTTTTCTAATTAATGTTTTTCACATTCTGTATATAGGTTTAAGTGAGTATGACAAGGACGATCACAAATTTCAAATATAAATATAAATATTTTTTCCATCTTGAAATGAAAATGGTGATGACCCATTTCTTGTTGTTGGTGTTAAGCCCATTTGTCACACTTTCTAAATGTGAAGGAGTAAAGAGGGGGGTGGGTTCAACTTCATCCATCTTCCTGTTTTTTATTTTGAAATTATGATTTGTAGTTTTCTGATTTGAGGTCATTCAGTTTTATTTATCTCATAGTTTCAAATCTGTAAATCTTTTATTATATATATATATATATATATATATATATATATATATATATATATATATATATATATATATATATATATATATATATATATATATATATATATATATATATATATATATATATATATATATATATATATATATATATATATGGAAATCGGAGTTGCAGCGATGTTATTAATTTCTGAAGAAGAAAAATAATGCAATTATTATTTTAATTTGTATTTATTTGTGTGTTCAAAGTTGAACTTTTCAGAGGAAGAGAGAACCATCTGACTAAATTATGGAATATGATCCACACTTTCAGTAATCTATATATGTGTTCTATCAAATATCCTTGAGTTGATTAAAAATACAATTTAAAAATTTGTTTAAATGAAATGGTTAATCTATATTTTGCTAAAGAATTTCTGCACTGAACAAACAAACAAAAAATTGAACAAAAACTACAAAAATAACAGTAAATGGGGTTTTTCTTGAACCTCAAATAGGCAAAAAAAAACTATGAAAATGTAAATGTCACTAAATTTATATTTTAAATGTGTTGCCAATAGTTATGATTAGGGATGGGCGATTAATCGATTCTCTGTTGCAAATGGAGTTGAACATGTTCAACTTTGAGGCAGCGACCACTTGATGCTCGAAATTCAAAATTATCAACTTTTTTAGACGGTTTTTACGGGCGAATTTTCTTGAAGAAGCCAGCGACTATCATCAACAGTAGCATCGTGTAACCCACGCTTAAGGGAAGGATCACACACACACACACTGAAAAACAGAAAACAGAAATAAAAATGTCTTGTGTTCTTCAAAGATGTATGGTGCTTCTGATAAATGCCTTACAAAGTGAAATTCAGTGGGAGTTTATTCAGCATATAGTTCTTATTTAACTAGAGCTAAACAAATAGCTTTTAAAATATAAAATAACTATTGTATTTAGAAGAAAAAGGTTCCTAAAAGCCATTATTTTATAAAACTTAGTGTTTCTGAAAATAGATGAACTTGTGAGGAGATGTTTCAGTTTGTAATTGGATGGTGCTGAATTACATAGGAGTAGAGCTGTGAAAAAAAAATTAAGGCCCAAAATCCCACATGCAGAAAGTGAAAACTTAAAAATTCAACTGAAAACAAAACGTTTATAGTTTAACTTATGTTATTCTATGTATGTGGCAGAAAAGTAGGCTGAAAAAAATGAATTTATTTAATAAAATTTTCAAATTATATTATAATATTTTCAGTCAGCGTTTTCTGCATGTGGGGGAACTTCGCCTAAGCTAAAAAAAAAAAAGGTAAACTGAATTTAATTTAAAAAAACACAATGACAACCGACAAGGGCTGCAGTAAGATTCTCGTAGACCCTAGGCACATCTGTCTTTGTAGGCCCTCAAAAGGTCCAAAATAATAATAATCTTTCTTTATGTAAATTTTATTATTTTAATTCTCCATTTCTCAAAACAATTCTACTAAAAAATGCTGAAAATTTTGACATTACATGACGGAACAATGAGAGACACCCTGTATAAATATATATATATATAGATCTATATATAAAATGAAATTGAGGCAATGAAGCTTCCGACAATTGCATTTGCCATATTTGTATTTGATTTACAACATACAGCAACTACCTTAAGCCTCCAGTTTTGAAACTTTAAACAAGACTTTTTCTTGCTTTTTTTCTTCCTCCTCCCTTTTGCTTTATATAATTTCATTTTATTCGATTTTATTAAATTTTTTTTCTCGTTTCTGTCCATATACTATGTATACAGAGGTGAGGAATAGAAATTTTTTCGTCTACAGTATGTTCTGCTTATAATAATCGTGCATTCCACCACATATGTGTAGTGAAATTGTTGAAGTACTTCTTCTTCCATAGGTCTCTGGAGTGTTGCTGCTTTTGCTTCCATGGAAGTTTTTTGGAACCTCTCTCCTTCCACCCTCCAGTAAAAATAACATCGTTATTTTAACCTTATAAGGGAATTAAAAGAAAGCAGCATATATATCAACGTGAGGTCCACTTGAGTTTATTTTCTTTGAAATGCAGGCAATAAAAATTGGCAATAAAATGAACAGTTGAAATAAATTTTCATGTCTTGAAGGCAAAATAAGGTACCTCTCTCTTTCTCTCTATACTGTGTGTATATCTTTAAGGCCTCTCAATAGTTCTACCTGCTGTTAAAAGGGCTTACAGGATGACTACTCATTTTTAAACACTGCATGTTAGTACTACAAGCTTTTTGGAATAGGGTGACCTTATTAGATATGGCATGTATGGTAACATGATAGAAACTTGGGCCCATTTCAGTTCATTGAAACGTTTTATAAGCAATTGGTCTGAAACAGGGGTGGCCAACCCTGTATGAAAGTGTGGCGAGTCCCAACAACAGGATTTGTGAAGCAACTTTTTTTTCAAGTCAGTGTGACATTTTCTGATTGGTAGAGAACTAAGAATTGCTTCGAGTTCAGAAATTCGGGTAAAATTAATGCAGCTCTACAGCATTACATTTCATCATATTTCAATTTAAACAAATTCTTTCATCTTTTCCATCTGTTGACAGAGAGTGTTGTAACTGAGAAGTCAAGAGTATAAATGTATTTGATAAACATGTTCAAACAGTAAGGCTGTTTTTTTTTGGTGTCGAAAAAGCAGTGACCATCCTAGGCCGGTTGGTGTACGGCATAGTGAGTCGGCAAACCATACTCAGAAACGGGCCCCGTGGTTTTTTCTGTGTTCACCGTGACCAAAATTGGAAACGTGCTTTTCGTAGAAACTCGTGTTAAAGTTATCTGAAAAAAGTTTACACCCTCGGGGCGTAAACCCCTGGAGCATCCATGACTTGTTTCGCTAACTGCTTTGCCGCTTAGCTAGGGAAATATAAACCAAGCCTTAAAGTTTTCAATTTTCTTAAAGCTACGAACTATTTTTTGTTTTATAACAGTTGGCGTATCATGAATTTGGGGCTTTCTTGCCTTTTCCCTTCCTTTGTTATGTAAATTCATATGCGGTGTAACCGTAGCTCACTCTGTATTTCATTATTCTGATACAAAGGAGAAAATAGAAACTAACTTCTAATAAAAAGGTAGAAGTTTGTCAACACGAGACACACAATAGAAACATTTTTGTCCCTGTTTTCTTGATCATGTAGCTTATATTTATTCTATTTATATTGATCTATAAAAATGTTAAAGGGATCCAATTTCTATTGAGGTTGAATATTTGTCCTCCTTATCAAAAATGTGTATATTTATTCTTCAGTGGCCATTTAATAATAATGTTGAAGAAAAATGTTTATATGTATGTGTAAAAAGAAAGACGCTGTTTTTTTGGCGATTTTGCTTCCATTTGTCTTCCTTTTTTTGTTTGTAAACTCAACACACCACCAGCTCGTGACCTTATCATTGGTAGAAAGGATATTACAATAAAATAGCCAGACTATATGTGGCCTCATATGGGACCTTTTTTTGATTCTAAGAAAATGGACAATTTCGTCCTTCCCTCATGTATTTTCTATAATGAGAATTGTTTCAGTTCCATAATTTATAAGGTGACTTAAAGTTAACAGCACAGTTTTGCTATTAAAGCAGTTTATGACCAGCCATTGCAAAATATGCAAATGAATTTGTATGGAACAATGGAATCGAATTCTGGCTTATTCGCGGCGATTCAGAAACAACATTAAAAATAAACTTAAAACGCTTTATAGTCTTTAGAATTAAAGGAACAACAAAACTAGAAGGGTAGCTGAATTACTTAATAGCAATTTAATTTTGATATTTTTTAAAAAATAAGCTTTTTCATAAAGAGAGCCTCCTATATTATAATCTCTCTGCTATACAGAAATTTTTTTCTTAAAAAGGTAAAAATTTAGAGAATTAAAAACTGGAAAATGGTCGTTTCATAATTATAAATGAACTAATGAACTTTTCACTTTTATTAATTATTGTGACAAAATAACATGCTGAACACAACAGTAACATTAAGATTAATAAAGTACACGACTGTCCTGATGTTTTATAATATGTTTTCTACATACTTTAAACAATATTTATACGCAAATTTACAGAAACTGCCCCGAAGCAGCTAAAATGGCACTTTTTAGTTCTGCGGTTGTAGAATAATACTGGCAATTTGCTTAATCATTACATACGATGATGTCCCGAAAGTTCTCTCTAGGATTAAGTCTGGGGGAAACGCCGGCCATTTGAGAGTGGTGATATTTTCGTATCGTAACCATTTATTTCTTAGGTTTTCTTGCTCAAATACTAAGCTAACACTAGGGAATCGACTTTGGTCAGTTAGTAAACACTCTCATAACGTTGTCTAATAATAAACATTATTTTTTGGTTGAAATGAAGGCAAAGCTACTCATTGCAAAGGGCACTAAACACTTCCAATATTGTTAGGCTCCCACCACCAAAATTTCTGAAGGGAAAAAAATTCAATCTCGATGATCTTGACGGTTTTTCTTTTTTTTTTCATATTGGAAAAAACCACAATATTATTCTAAACAAAATTTTGGCAGTGAGTGAGCCTAATGATAAGGGAAACATTTAGTGGATTTGGAACGAGCAGCTTAAGTTTTTGAAATGCATAATACCTTAGGATTTATTTCAATCAAAACAAATACCATTGATCATCATACAATGTTAGGAGGGTATGTACTGCCATAAAACATCGACTCCCTAGCATTAGCTTATTATTCCAGCAAGAAAGTGCACCAGTTTGCTCCAGTAACCTAATGAAGGAATGGTTATGAAACCAAAATATTGCCACTCTCAAATAGTCGACGTGTTCCCCCAACTTAAATCCTTAAAGTATGTATAAAAGAAAGTTTTAAGTTATAAAACATCAGGACAGCCGTATACTTTATTAATTTTAATGTTACCATTGTGTTCAGCATGTTATTTTGTCACAATACTTAATAAAAATGAAAAGTTCTCTTTATGTTGAAAATATCAGGTGTAACTCGAGTTATAACCAATTTCTGGGGTGCTTCTATATAAATATGAAACACACTGTATAAGGCTATCAGAGCCTTGCACTATCATACCCGTTGAAGATGGGCTTTCCTTCTAGTTTGTTATATTTCACTACATTCTATGGGGTTAAATTAAAATAATATGGATTTTCTGAAATGTCTTATTTTGTTGGTTGACATAGAAATAACACAATTAATTATGATTGTTAAACTTCTAGATTTATTTCTTTTTCACAGTTTGCTGCTAAAACTGTCCTCAAACAAGGAAGGACATTACTTTTAAAAGTGACCATCTGTTTTAGATTATTTCATGTCAATTGTCACACAATAATTTCTTTAGTTGAACCTTGCAATTTTGCTAAAAGTTACAAAGATGTTTTTTTTCTACTTCAAATTAAATAGAAAACAACAGAGCTCCTGTCTATTGATGTACTCCTGTTTATTTTGAAATTTAGTTTTATTTTGGCTCATAAATTGCTTTTAGACCCTTAATGTGAAATTTAGGCACTATAATTCCTTCCAATTGAGCAGCGCTTCCCAAATGGGGTTCCGTGAAGGGAAAATAAGGGTTCCGCCAGAAAATTAAAAAAAAAAATTATTAAATTTCACCCTGTAAAAAATGTATAATTCTAATTGTTTCTTAAAATAATTTAAATTTTTATTTAATTAGTTACAGCATGTCCATTTTCAGCCATTGCCAACACAACTAAAAAATGATATGAGACATAAAAGGTGTCGTGATTTCTATGCGATTTGTATGTAAAAATACTATCGGGGGGGGGGGGGGGGGTTCCGAAATATTTTAAAGAATATGAAACGGTTTCGCAGTCAAACAAAATTGGGAAACTCTGCAATAGAGGAAATGATCGAACTTTCCGAAATTGAAACACAAAGTCGGTAAAGTGGTTTTGTGAAGTACAACTGTTGATATTCTAGATACAACTAGGCCTATATTTTACACATTTCAACATTATTATATTTTAGTAATTTTAACATAAGTGATTACTGAAGCCAAAACTTTTATGCAACATGTTTTTTTTCCCCACAAAAGTAGGTTTTTTTTCTCTCTCGAAATTGTATCAAGAGATACGTTGATTGATACTTGCAGATCAGTTTTGAACACTTGAGATAATGCCTCATTTAAACATAAAAGATGATAATGCTGTTAGATCCCATCTTTATTGTAACATTTACTCTTAGTTATAAAAGTAGGAAATTAAATTTTAAGAAAATAAATAGGGCAGTTATTAACAACCAAAGTGTGTGTGCATTTTTGTTTGGACATCCTGTATAGAGATAGGCAGACAGTATGTACCCAAAACATTTGGAACTTGCCAATATGCATTTTTGTACATTTTGTGCGATCTTTTGTCTTTATTACAAAGCAAATGTCTTTTGAAACTTTTTGTTATGAATTCATATGTGGTTATGCAGTGTGTACCAAAAAAAAAAAAACCATACCTCCCTACATGAAATACTACTGTATATGTGCAAGTTTTGAAATAAGTGAATGGGGTTCTCTCTCATTTGAATTGGTTCAAAAGAAGATAATCTTTTGAGTGTTTATATATGATTTGCACTTTGAATATGAATATACCCACACAAACAACAGTTAATTAAAAAGCCCAAGTTTCTGTTTTTTATTCCATTACTAAGCTTGCATTCATAAATAAGAGCGCTAGTATAAATTGTAGTGTTTTAAATGACATCAAAATTGCATTCTGTTAATGCGATATAAAGAAACAAGTCGTTTTGCTGTGTTTATTGTGTTGTTAAGTTGCAACTGCGTAACCATCTGCAAATAAGTGAATGTGTTTTTTTTTGGGTGGAGGAGGAGGGGTACTCGTATTTGTTTTTTTGTTGTTGTTGTTGGAGTTGTTGGTTTCTCCTTTGCTGTGTGTATCGTTTCCGTAATGACATCTTTTAGCATAATTGTTTTTATGTAGTAGACGGGCGATAAGCAACTGCAATAAATTTCATCAAGTGTTGTTTGTTGCCTCTTTGATTTTTTTCTTTTCTCTCCTAACTCTTTTTCATGCAAGCCTACTTAATACTTATATATTACCTTAGAAAAAGCTTATGAATACAAATTCAACTATCAAATAAAATTATTTCCTTGTTTTTTTAAACCCTTTAGAAATATGTGACAATTTTTTTTAATACAAACGTACATAAATTGACCAGATAAAGTCACCTTTTAGTAAAGATTGAGAGCCACATTAGCATAAGAAATGGAACTTCGCACCTTAACTTTATAAAGCCGGGCGGAAGTTAAGGAACGAAACGAGCGAGCAACCAGCAACCAAATCATGATCTCGTGACAAGAAAGTGGTTGCTGACGCACAATGGTTGCTTTGTTCCCTCTGCTCACCATACTTAGCCTAGGCAATATCCATTTACTACTGTTGCCAACTACTTTTTTGGTGCCTGCAAATATGCAGCAGTGGTACTATAGTGTAGTGTCACCAGCAACAGTTACTGGAGACTATTGTTGGTTGCCAGCTTGCATTGTTGGCTTATTTGCGCCTGGCCTAACTTTAGCACTTTGAGCAGACCATGTTGAAATTGTACATGTACATACTGTAAGTAGTTAAACATGGGTTTTGCAGATTACAACCCTGTTTAGAGGGCACAATTTGAAGTTCAAGTTCTAGGTTTCATTTTTCAATTTGGGCTTTAGACTAACTAACCAAAATCATGAAAAAAAGCATTTTTACGCAAAAACTTTTGGATTGTCAGAAACAGCAATATATTGGGGGGGGGGGGGGTTTAATGTTAGTGGGTAAAATTAAAATTTCTATATCAATTCGAGCCCAACTGGCGTTTAAATCCATAAGTCTCAAAAACATACCAATAGGGTTCACACAAACATACTTACTTAAAAACTCAGGTAATTACAAAAATATAAAAGGGGGGGGGGGGTGGGCTCTTTTGGAGTAAAAAAAAAATCCTTTGGCTTTTGTTGATCCCACTCACTATCTTAACTCGCCAACAAATTAGCAAAGGGTTAACAATTTAAAATACATTGGGTTATGAATTTATCCAAAATATTGTGGCACCCCACTGAAGTCTGAAAATGGTGCTTCTTTAATTTCTCCTTTATTAATTTTTTTTTACTACTGTTTGGACTGACTCATCAGTGTTATTCATATTTTTTATATTAGTTATACAACCCCTTTTTACCATCGTTGCATTTGTAATATATAGGAGCCTATATGCTGTATATTCCTCGTTTTGAACTAAATAATATCCTTTCTCATACACATATATACTATGTTTATACACATAAATACTGTGTAGTTCACATGAAATAATGGCTACTTGTTTGTGTATGGCTCATAAAAAGCATATAAGGCTTTAAAAAGTAAAGCATTATGTCCATTATCTCTTGAAACGTTATCTTTATAATGGTGCCATTTCTTGTGTGTGTGTGTGTGCAAATGCCACTATCATCAGATGTAATTCTGAAAGACTTTGTTTGGGGGGGGGGGCAGTGTTTTCACATTTCAGAACCTGTTATTTTACAGAGTGTATAACTCTACCTACTATCAAATTATTGTAACAATATATTATGCAACTGATTTCTAATGCACAACAAATTGTAAAATGTTTAAAAATCACTGAGGATTTTTAGATTTATAAAACCATCTTTTAAGTTAGAAAAATTTCTAATAATTTGAACACAACTTGTATAATAAGACAATGTAGACACAAAAGACCAACGCAGGTAAAATCTTTTTTTCTTCTTCTTTCTAATCGTATTCTGCATTTTAAATTTAATGCAACTGGTCAAAATGAAACAATATATAACGGAGGGGGGGGGGGGGGGAGGAATCTTCACTCTTTTTAGGTTTTTCCATTTCGTGCTGAAACTGCTGTTGCTTGCAAAATATATATTTTGTTGTCTCCCTTTGGCTAACTAGACTGACCAAAAAATGATATCCCTTTCAGTAATAGGGTTAGATTAAATGGTCAAAAAGGTCAGACACTCTAAATAACGCTCATGACCCGCACTCTTGTTACACCAAAGGCTAAATTTGATGCATAAAGCACTCATGGCAATAAACGCACATCCATAAAAACGCTAATTTTTGTGATAATAATAATCGACTACACATTATAACAATATGTATGTGTTTGCCAATCCTGTGTGTGTGTCTGTGTGAATTTGTGTGTGTGTGTGTGTAGAAGAAATTTAAATAGGTGTATTTTTTGACTTATTTGAGATCTGTAAATAATCTCACTGTTTGCGTGCGTGCATGTGTGTGTGTTTTATATATGAATACAAATGTAATGTTGCATGGTGTTTGAAAATTAGTTGCATTTGTTTCTATGTTTAGTAAATGTAGAAAAGAGAGAGAGAGAGAGACAGACAGACACACATACACACAGGGGAAAATGAATTATTTTCACCACACGTAGCGTGTGAATGTCTAATTAAACCATATGGGTCGTTTGCTTTTTCAAGAGAAAGAGAGAGAGAGAGAGAGAGAGAGAGAAAGAGCAAAATGCAGTGATTCTGATTCACACAAAACAGTGTTTTGTGGGCTCATTGTTACATACAGTGAATATTATTATATAGTTTGTTTCAGAAATAACAGCACAAAATCTATTACCAAAGTATAAAAATATCATTTAAGTGAACTCTCAACTCTTGAACTCTGATTAGATCTATTCTGTATTTTTTTAAGGAGCAAAATGAAAAACTTGAACGTGTTTTAGAAACTAGAAAGGAGTGGGTATCTCATATTATTAGGAATGGCCAGGCCCGGACTAGACTTGTAAAATGTTACCGAGAAAAACTTGAACTTGAGCGTAATGCCTGCCCCCCCCCATTTACCACTGCCATTGAAAGGCACTCACATTATTCTATGAAAACGTTTCATATTTAGAGTTACGAATGGGAAAAAAAAGTTTACACCCAGCATGTGCAACTTCATTAAGAGTGTGGGCCGGATAGCAAATTTTAAATATATCTGCGGGCCATATCATATGATCAGCTCTTCTGGGGTCAGTTGAGCACTCCTGATGCATTTTAAGAGCTTTTAGAACATTTAAATATTTTTCGACTTTTGGCTTTTTTTTAAAAAAAAAAAGCCAAAGACGACTAATATAGTCTTGGTTTTTGACCCATTTTTTCGAATTTTAAAAATTCTTGAATCCTTGTGCTTTTCCAAGCTTTTTTCGACTTCTGGGGCCAGTTGAGCACTCCTGAGGCATTTTAAAAGCTTTTAGAGCATTTAAATATTTTTCGACTTTTGGCCGTTTTTTTAAAAAAGCCAAAGACTTGGCTTTGAAAAAAAAGTTAAACAGAGCCAAAACGTAAGATGTAAATACAGTAAAGCGTCGATTATCGGAACCAAATTTTTTTGTACACTGTAATAGTTTTCTGTTCTAAATTCTGTATGGAAATAAAAAAAATTCTTTACGATTGGCTTTTTACGAGTTCGATTATATAAAGTTTCGATTATCGGAACTATTCACGCCCCCACCCCCCATTAGTTCCAGTAATCGGACGCTCTACTGTAATAAAAATATACTCGCATTAATTGTTTTATACATTCGTATTGTAGTACAATAAATACAGTGTACATATTATAATAAAATTACGATTTAAATTAATTTCTTTTAGCACGAAATTCCGCTCCCTTCAATGTCTCGTGTCAATCAATTTCCACTGTATATAAAATGTATATTTTTTTTAAAGAAAATTATGTTAGGCTTGAAAAACAAGAAAATAATCGATTTTAATTTTTATAAACTTATAGTTAAGAATTTTTAATATTTTCAATTACTCATTTTCGTCATTATTTGTCCCACCTTTAATAAATATTCTAAAAACTCCCATCCTTCCAAGCAATGAAGATCAAAGTTGGAGGTCTATAATGATAATGATGATGATGATAATAATATTAATAATAATAATAATAATAATAATAATAATAATAATAATAATAATAATAATACTAACTGCGAGACATATTGGGAAAAAGTTGGATTTTTTTTCCTGAAGAACCCAATTATGAGCAACAATTTTTTTTTCTATCATAAATTCTTCAGCTTTGACAGTTTCCAAATGAAGTTTAATTTCCCTCATTTCCATGATAATGAAAAAGGAGGAGTTAAAAAAAAGAGAGGGTTACTTATATTTGAAGCACCTTTATATTTTTATTTGAAGTAAAAAGGGGGTAGTTTAGCAGGAAGGGGGTTGGTAGAGGTGGTGCATAGATTTTTGTTATAAATAGGTTCAAATTTAAAGGCAATCATCAACAGGCAATTGCAAGCGATCAACTAAATTATCTCAATCAACAAATTTCGAAGACGATTTTTTTGTGCATCACAGAGCAAATAATAATTCTGTGCTCATCTCTTAAATGCCTCAAGGAATAAGGGAGAGAAAAAAAGGGGTTTTTAAGGGGCGGAGAGGAGGTTTGGATGAAGATGGAGTTAAACACATGTGAGATATTGGTGGGTCACATCATTGAAAATTCTTCCACGAATTGAAGAATATATTTCTCTCTCTATCTTTTTATACATATATTAAAGAGAGGCATATAATGTATACAAGAGTTTGCTGTTCATTTTCTATGTACCTCGAGGGCAAAATATATCAGGACAAAATCATAGGTTAACCTCAGATGTACCTTTAGAAATAACAAGCAATATTTCTAGAAAGTTAGAAAAATGTTTTTCTTGTTCTACGTTTGACTTAACAGCACTTTATCGGGACCATATAGAAGAAATCCGGCATTTATCCAACAGTGAATGAGCAAAAGAGAACAAATCCATCAGATCTGAGAATGGGGGGGGGGGCGGGGGAGGGGGGGCATGCATATTCACTTTATTATGCTCAGGCCAGAGCCGTAACTAGCCAATTTGCACCTGAGGCAAGAATAAAAATCGGCGCCCCCCTTAGTTTAATACAGTAAAACCTGTATAAAACAGAAACCAGGCAAAGCGGGGGAAAAAGGAAACCGGGAACGGTGTAGTTCTTTATACAAAACACCTTGTATAAACTGGAAACCTGTGTGTAACCCGGAAACGGAAGGCAAATTTTAGTAGAAATATATAATGTAATATAACCTACTTAAAAGGGAAAAATTCGTTTAAATCTACTCATCACAGGACTTTTTCTGGGAAGTGTGCAGTTTTCTAGTTTTTCTAGTCCTGTTTTAATTGTGTTTTCAAATTATCTTATACTGTATATTAATTTTAAAATGCTGCGTTTGTGTTTTTTACTACCATTACAATCTAGCCCAACCCTAACTTTTTTACCCCATTAAGTTTGTTTTTTTACGTATCTCCATAAAACGGAAAGCTGCTAGAACTGAAAAAAATTGCCGAGAACCACGAGATTCTGCTTTATCCAAGTTTTTTGAATCCAAAGTTGTTTTGCTTCCCTATTTCCGCACCCTGAGCCCTGCACTCGAGGCAATGATGCCTCATTCGCCTTGCGCCCTAGTTATGACCCTGGCTTACGTCAAGACATAGGTGCAGACTGCATGGTGGCGCTGATCTAGTGCTAAATGGAACAAACGCCGAATTATATAACCGCCAAAGCACTCCATATTAAAGTTCACTTACAACAACGAAAAATAATAATCATTTTAATCCAGAAGATAATTTTATTATTTTGTGTGTGCTGTCTTTTAAAAATGTTACTTCGCGTGTTTTAAGGTGAATTGTGTAGAAGTAATGCTTTTGGATTGTTAACAAAAAGAATTTGTTTCTGTTTATGTATGAAACAATAACTTCAGATTTTGTTTGTATTTTTACTTTTTTGTAAAAAAAATAATATAAATTATTCAAATCCAAAGTGAAAATTCTTTAGTTTGAGATAAAAGTCGAGAAGAAAATCATTTAAAAGTGGCTTTAAATGTAAATTATAAGCTGTTTGGATGCTAAAATCCACCTAAAATTGTTGAAAATAGAAACCAAGTGACAACTGACTTAAAATTGGAGTTTTATCGTCATGTTTTTTTTATAAGGGTGAAATATCAACCACAATTTATCATGCAGTTTAAAATATGATAACGTGGAAAACACAACGCTCACCCAACTCACATATATATCCCTGTATTATACCTGCTCCACACGATGCATTGCATTTGTCGCATATTTTTTTTTTACCTTAGGAGCCTAGATACTCCAGAGTTCCACGTGCCACGAGACACAGGCAGTTTGGCGGTTCCAAAGTTGCTCAAGATGGCTGTAGCAACCAAACAGCAATTCGAAACGTCATGAAATTACCTTAATACCTTAAGAAAATATTAAGGAATACATCCAATTTTTATTTAAGTTGAAAGATGTTTCTAAAGAACGAAAAAAAAAATGGCTAGCAAAATGTACCTTTTTGAAGTCAATGGTTTTTAACATGGATCAAACAAATTAGCATAATTCAAAATTGTATAAAATAAAAAACCCTTTAAATATTGCAATAAACCTATGTTAATACTTAACCACCAACATTCAAGAAGAGATTGCAACTTTAAAATTTTTTTTTTTTTTAAATTCCATGTCGTGTATTTACCGACATAAAAATGTGATAATTTAAATATTATACTTTTGAAATATGTTTTGTATTGGTTTTCTATTTATTGAGGCATTTTGTAGTTTTATGTGGAATGTGTTTTCAGCAGTAAAATAAAAATGAGTGAAAACTTGAAATTGAAGAGCAGAAAGTTGCTTCTCAGTATAATATCATCATCATGCTTTATAAAGACTTGCATTTCAAGCTAGGAAATAAATCATTCTTATCCAACTTTATTGCATTCATATTGTTATCCTTTCTAGTATCTACTGCGGGGATATGTGGTCCTTTCACATTTAGTGTTTTCTCATTTGCATATATGGCTAACTTGAAGAAAGAAACGAAAATGGAAAATATGAAATTGGCATAAAAACGATACTCTTAAAATATATTAATATGTGAATATTATTTTTAACACATTTCATGTAATATTCTGGGGAAAAGGGGAGTCTGTACAGGATGGAAATAAGACAGTTCTATGACAAATACTGTCATGTATAGTATGTATAGTATCTACTTACTGAGATACAACATAAAATGTTCATCATAAACAGTGACATATGAA
Organism: Brachycybe producta; assembly: GCA_036925085.1. Lineage (NCBI taxonomy): Eukaryota > Metazoa > Arthropoda > Diplopoda > Playtdesmida > Andrognathidae > Brachycybe > Brachycybe producta. The sequence goes on from JAUPFP010000002.1 coordinate 6,226,374, forward strand.
GTTATGATTTGTAACAATTTTGTGACTTTTTTTGATGTAATAAAGCCCTAAAGTTCTAAATTCATTATTATTTACATTTGGTGTTTAATTTAAATCTCTTGATTTAAATTTCATATAGTTTTATAAAATTTGTTTAAATCAAGTTGAATTTTTATTTTATTAAATCTCATTTAATATTTAATAATAGATTCATAATTTAAATAATAAAACTTAATTGAATAAATATTAATTAATTAATAAAATAAAATTACTTGAATAATAAAATTTAAGTAATGTTATCTCATTTAATTTTAATTTAATATTTCAATAATATTAAGTTATTAAACTTAATAATATTTCAATAATAAAATCTTATAATTTAATATGAACTTAATAGTTTACTTAAGAAGGTTATAGTCAGTTATTTGAAATTTGCATATTTTCAAATTTTGCTATTATAGTGGCCTATTTTCATCTGAAGTCGTTTGTTGTATTTTAGCTTTTTTTCTTAGCTTTTTTTTTTAGTGTTTTTGAAGTTGTCAGTCAATGGGTGCGAACTGTGAAAAAGTAAGAGCTCTTGGTATTAACCACAATGTACAAGTCTTAATTCCGTATATATCGAGTACTTGACCTCTTGTACATTATGATATATCGTTATAATATATATGAAATAGATCGTATACTGGTACTGTATAGTGACGAAGCCACACATGAGAGAATTTTCAAGAGTCTTCTTTCCTAACCATCGAGAAAGAAAAGAATCCCAAAAAAGACTCTTCTTTAATGTTTTTTGAGGGTGGATTCAAGTAACTTTAAGTGGGGAAGCTTAGAGAAAGGATCAAGTTTGGACATATGATATGTCGTCAAGAAGATGACAGAGTAATCCTTTAGTAAAATGAAGATGTGTTTGCTGCCAACATGTTAAGTTCAAGCAACAGGCAACTACGAGCTAGGTTTTAGCTCATTCAGCCTCATTGCTCATTAGTATGCCGAATGAGATCCAACCATGGATAAATATCTTCCTACTTTGCTAGTGGATTTTAAGCGTTTATGAGGAATGTGGAATTTTGAACAAATGTTTTATACAGGTTGTATAAACTAGGTGGGTTCGAAACTTGGAGGCAAGAAATGTGTGCCCTCCATCGATTGCTTGAAAGTGCACCTTTTTTTTTGCCAATAACCAACAATGATTACATATGGTTATTGATTGATCTACTCTTGTTTTCCTGCTTGGCCAAGATGTTAGTTTGACATTACAAAGACATTTTAATCTCTAGTTATTCTGTGTTTCAGAAGCAATTTTAGGCCAAGGTTCCAAAAATGCAGAAAAAGCCAACTGAAAATAGTTTATCTAGTTGAAATAATTCTATTCTATTTATTTGGCAGAAAGTAGGCAGAAAAAAAATCTGAAATTGGTTCAACTTTTTTCTATTCTGCCATGCAGAATTACATTTTTTCAGCCAATAGGAAGGTGTCTTTCAGATAAATCATTATTTATGGCTCCTCTTTTTGCCATTCATGTTTATATCTTTAAAAAATAAACTTTTTATGATAATTTCAAATGCAGTGCCATTTTTACCTTCCTATTGGTTCATGTCTATCACATAGCTTGTTAGCTACAACCATTTAATCAGATATTTCAGCTTTTACAAACTTTCAGCTAGAATTTTCAGTTTCAGCCAAATAAATACCATCTTCATCTTACAAATAGATCGAACTATGCACAAGCTTTGTCTTTAGAAGCTTGCATGACAATAATTCAGCTTCAGCTAGAAAAAAATGTTCCGCATGTTTCTTAAACCAGCCTTTAGATCAGAGATTCCCAACCAGGGTTCTGCGAGCCCGTGCCCGGAGTTCCGCGAGAATTTTCAAAAGTTTGCGAAAAATAGTAAATAAAAATAGGCAATAAATACTCTCATTAAAACATATGAGTTTTAACTATTTTTTTTGTTTGCCATTATAGTGTGGCATCCGAATTCTACATTTTAGGAGTTTAAAGCCTACTGATGATCCACTTGGCTGTGGTGAAACTATTATAGGTAGCCTCTCCTAATGGTGGTTGTGCAAAGTGCAAACTATCCTTGTAATAGTTGACTATTATTTTTTATATATATATACATACATGTATGTAGTTTTTCTTGTTTTTAAGCCAGGTCTGTCTGGCGATGTGTAACGCTGTACGAACAAGGACAAAAACCTTTAAGCAAACACATGTGAAGGCGGTGGGGAGAGGGGAGAAGGAAACGTCCTTCATTGAGTGACCTTCAGTATTTGAATAACATAGTTAAACTAGAATGTCCCGTCATACAGGACGGGTTACTCATGTCATTTTTGACGGGTTACCCCACTAGTATACTAATACAATGACTCAATGGTGGATAATTTCCCCATCTTTAACTCTTTGAACATTGAGGTCGGTAGTTCAAATCCTGCAGGTGTCGATTCACTATTTATTTATAAACTAGCAGTGGAGCCTTCCTAGGACGGTTTATCTTTCATTTAAAATTAAGAGGAAGTGTACAAAATGATTTTTTTTTACCTAGGACGGGCTCCACAACTAGCCTTATGTAATAGTCTTTTTGTGGCTTCTATTCGAAGTTCAATTGTGACTGTTGTTTTCTTTGTTGAATGCTCAGTCCTTCATGGCTTTGTAATTATGTATCTGTATTAACCGTATTGCTCTTTACACGTCTATTTTGTACTTTACCTCTGTCGAACCTAGTATGTGTCAGCCAGGTAGGGGTTCCTCGAGATTTGATGAAATAATTCAAGGGTTCCTCCAAACAAAAAAAAGTTTAAGAATCACTGATTTTCGATAGAAACTCTCAACATAAAACTTGGGCGCCACATTCCAAAACAACTCCTTATGCTGGTGGTATCATTTCTTATATATTCAAATACATTTTTAATATAATCTTTTCTCAAATAAGCAACACTAAATATTACATCAAAATAACAAAACAAAAATCAATTTTCTCTCAGTTATTTTGTTGAAGTTATCTTTTTTTTTTATATATAGAAGTGAATGATTTGGTGTGTGTTTTCACTGTTTTGTGTTCTATTATTATTTTTTTGTTACTTTCATTTGAAGAGAAGTTTATTTTGGGGTTGTGTTTGAATTGTGGGATATATAAACTCTCTTTAAGAGTCTCCATGTAGAGAAAGAAAGAATCACAGATCTTCCTTTGCACCTACTTCCTTTTTAGTGACTTCGTCGTATCGTTCGGACAGGAAACGGAAAACGGACTTGAAACTTGACCACGACGTTTGTTCGTGATTTCTGACACCTGAAATGACAAACACAAAAAAAAAAATCAGAACTTTTTATTTATAAGAACTGTAGAAGTCAAGGAGAAAATGGAAAGAAAAAATATTGTCTAAGTGTTGACAAGAGAGAATTAAATTGTGAGCAAAGAAAAGAAGGAAGTTTGAGATTTCGCGTTTTTTCAACCATTTTTTTTTTTTTCCTTTTCCACTATGTTTTTTTTTTAGTTTCCGGTTCTATTTGCAGACGGTTGCAATCGAAATTGGAACAATGGTGTCGAGAAACCGTTTTTTTTTATTATTAATTTAAAAATGAGCCAAAGTTTATGATTGAAGTGAAACTTTTGTGAAGAAAATTGTCACATGTGTGACAATTTGGTCATCAAGGCCCCTCTTGGCATGTAGACGACTTTTGGAACACAAATGAAGTCGGGTTATCGCCTAAATCGAACACTTTTGAGTCTTTCCATAGAAAATACATTGCAACCATGGCATAAAAACATCTTCGGTTCCATTTTTTCAGTCGAAAAAGTGTTCTAAAAGTCATTTGCGTGTTCCAACTCTAATACCTAGTACACACCTGATAATGCCCCGTGAAGGGCAAACAAGCAACATGTCGAATTCAATTTATTCAGTTAATAATCTGAAAAATATTGAGTTAATACTTAAATATAAATATATTAATTTAGTATTTCAATTTAAAATATTAATAATAAAATCAATTTTTATTTGGTTCTTATGTCCATAACTGGATTCCGTATAATTCACCTAAACACATTTAATTTGAATTCATTTAACTCACGTGTGAACACGTGAGTTAAATGAATTCAAACAGGGCACTTATACCTTGTACATGTACAAGGTATAAGGCCCTGTTTCCACTTGGCGAAAATTATTAAACTGTAAAAAAAAACCCTATCACCCTACCACTTTAACGAAACAATAAATTGTCATTTATTGTCAATACATGTATTTACGTTGTATTTTAAGGTAAAACTATAGGTAAATCTAATTAAACTGAATTAAACTACCTAAAATTTTGAAAAATTAAAAGAAATGTGAAAACAGAAACTGACCAAACTGAAATGTAACAATGGCGACCAGAAATCACCCTCACAAGTTGAATACAAAAATTCATTAATTCAAAATAGTTGAAAAAACTTTGAACTTCAATTTTGATCGATTATATTATTTGCGCTGATTTGAATGATTGCAAGTGGAAGAGGGAAAGGGGGGAGGGGGGGCTGGTGAAAAATGAAAATAACAGCAAGCATTCATTCTGCTATTGTCTTCTTTTACTGCTTTTTAGTTAGTTTACATGTAATTTATTTCTAAAAGGCTGTTTACTCAAATTCTCTGTCACTTTCATCTAAGTAAAATTTACTCTAGTTACCACTAGGAAGACAGATGACAATAAGAGAAATATATTCTGTTAAGAGAGAGTTGCTCATTAGTGACAATTACACAACTGTGTTATTTCCAATATTAAATCAGACACTTGTGTTTTTGATACAGTTTTTCACCCCTTAGTGTTACGAGTGCACATTGTTTTTTTTGTGTCTTAAATGAAGCGCAATGATGCTTTTGATCATCATTGTACATACATAGATATATATAGACTAAATATATATAGAGAGATATTCTATATTTGTATAATCATCCTTCATCACTCTTCACTCACTGTATTCATGATATTTCCCATAAATTCTTCAATATGGTGAACACGCACATTCATTCATTCTTCCCATTCTGAATTCAATTCAGAGAAGGGGAGGGGAGGGAATTTTATTTTTAATAGCCAAAAGTCACAGGAAGAGAGAAGAAAACAAAAACAACAACGAGAGAAATCTCAGTCGGCCACAGGAAGAAAAAAAAAGGTGGTATAATTGCCTTTAATAATAATATGCCTATATGGTGTCATCGTAGAAATTGCTCTTCAAATAATGGAAAAGAGAGAATGAAATGTACACGCAATGAATCTGTGCCATCATCATCATCATCATTAAGGCCAAAACCTTTTATGAACATAAAAATTGTTTTTAGAAATTGTGTTTTATGCAAATAGGAAATAAAACCAAAATGTATAATGTGACTAAAAAAATTATGCATTTTATGCAAACAAAAATATATACCAAAAAATTAATCAAATGGCTGATAATGCACAAATTTTAAAAAATACTTTAGTGTTTTCACTTTATTTTAAAAAATACTTTAGTGTTTTCACTTTATTTTAAAAAATACTTTAGTGTTTTCACTTTATTTTAAAATTTGTAACTTGAGGACTTTTTTGGATTTACGATTTTGAGCTTTTTGTGTGTTTGAAAATTGAAAGCATTTTGCATAACTGGGGCCCATTTGCTGCCATAGGCTTTAGATCCACTCATGCCGGAGGAAATAATAAGACAGTCTATGTTATAAATGCATTGAAAAGTTCAAGGCATGGGGTTCGTGTGGCTAGCCACTGATGCCATTGTTGCATATGTTTGTGAAGTCATTACTGCCACCATCAGAATCTGTAATGGTGTATCACATCCTTCACAAAGGTAGATACAATAGGTTTGCCACATGGTCATCACTGAAGAGAACTGATGGGTTTGCAGGCCAACAACATGATAAGAAGAAAAGTTACCCGTTCACGAGTGACTCATCTGTACAAATAGACCAAATTCATTATTTTCTTTATCCGTTTGTGTATATGCTACAGTCCAAATATGCCAATGCAGTAGATCGATTTGATCTGTTTGTGCAGCTCCATCGTAAATGGGGATCACTTATATATCAGACAGACAAACCGAACAATAAAGTTGCATGACTTTTTTTTTTTTAAAAAAAAAAAGAAGAGCTCAGTTAGTGTTTCAGAAAACTTTCAGATACATTTCTAAAGCCTAGTATACATTTGGCTACAAAGTCACTCGACAATGTACCCGGACTGTCTAGTGACTATCAAGATACAGTTGCGAGACTGTGTATCTAGATAGTGTCTATTACATTATCACGTGTTCATACCTAATGTCTGTTGCCAGGGTGGCATGGTTTTAACCACTTGTTTTTTTTTTTTAAAAACCTTTGGTTTAACCATATTTTATGGTTTAAATACAAAAAAAAAACAGGTTTAAACCAAAAAACCGGGTTAATTTTTTTTTCTTCCAACTTAAAAAAAACCAGACACCCTGTCTGTTGCACAACATTGTAACATGTTTTCCGTTTCGGGAGAGATACAAAAGGACACGGGAAGGTTGTCTCGCCACAATGTCTCTAGAAAGTCTAGCGACTGTATCTTGACAGTTGCTAGATAAGATTAGGGACCCGTTTCACAAAACTACAAGTCTTGTCCGTAGGTTAAAAATTCTTGTAATTACAACTTGTTGGTTACAAGTGTTTCATGAACATTTGTACACAAAACTACAAGTCTTGTGAGTAACAATAAAATTGTAGATCACAAGTTGTTGAGAACAAGTGAAATTGGACTTGTCTATATCAAGTGTAGTTAGCAAAACGTGTCAGTATTCATGAAATAGTCGTTTTCTGTCAAAACTGTCTAAAAGACTTACATTATGAAATAACCTGTGTATTTTAAAAGAAATACGAGATAGTTAATTAAGAACAGTCTGTTTAATTTGAAAACACTTGTAAAGCAATCTACCTACTTTTTGAGTTAGGTAATAAATTTGTCAACTGCACTTGTTAGTTACAAGTGATATTTTGTGGTTTACAAGTAATTTACTTGTTCTTTTGTGAAACACTAGTAAGTAGATGTTTTACAAACTTGTAAAAATTTACTTGTTACTGACAAGACTTGTAGTTTTGTGAAACGGGCCCCAGATACAAGTATTGCGCGACTTTGTATCCAAGGCTTTTTAGCATGCATGACAAGGAAGTTCAGTAATTTTGACAAATAATAGACTTCTCAGAAAGGTTACTTTCATAAAAAAAAAGAGAAGATTTATGTTATTGACTTTTGAATTCTCGAATTTTATTGTTGAACTGAACTTTGTCACTTATTGCATGCAATAAGTGTCAGTTATAAACCTAGCTATAAGTGTGGCTTCTAACCCCCCCTCTATTCAGTATTTTCTTTTTACTAAATAAACCGACATTGCCATAAAACATGCAACGTTGGTAATTCAATCTGTTCATTGCTCAAATGCAGCATGTATTATGATGATGATGATGATGATGATGATGATGACGACGAATCCACCTTTTAAGCCTATAGGGCATCATTTCACCCTGGCATAAAAATAGCAAAATTAAAAAAGAAAATCTGTTAAGCTTAGTAGTTAAAGGTTTGGGTGTGTGTGTGTGAAAGTAAGAATAAAATGTAGAGAGAACAACATTAATATTATTGTTGTTGTTGTTGTGCATTACTGCCAACCAAAATTAGAAATTTCCCCCTTTTTGTTAAAATTTTGTATGAAGTGAAATATGTGTAATGATGATGAGAGAGTGAGAGACTATATAAAAAAAAATCTACTCCGCCCAATCGAACCTTCAATCTCTGTTGCTGCCCTTAACAGTTGTTCTTTTTTTTATGATGCCTCCTAATTGCTGTCATATGAAATCACAAATTATATGCTTGCAGTTTTTGTTAGAGTGGGCTTATATATATAAAAAAATGGATTATGAGGTCTCTAGAACAATGTATATGGCCCACTACACCCTTTTTCACCCCCAAAAAATGAAAAAAAATGTGGTTTTATAAAACCGAGTTTATGTAGTTGATTTAAATCGGATGGTTTTTTAAAATTTAAATCGCAGTCAAATGAATTCTTTACATTAAAATCGTAATTAAACTACGTGTATTTGTATTAATACCGTGCATTTTGTAATACCTAGTACACATCTAATAATTTAAATACATTTAAATAATAAACGTGTTCTACAGAGCCATATGTGAAGAGCAAACAAACATTATGTCGAATTCAATTTATTCAGTTAATAATCTGAAAATATTGAGTTAATACTTAAATATAATAATATATAAACTATTGACAAAATATTGATTTAGTATTTCAATTTAAAATAATAATAAAAGTCAATTTTTATTTGGTATTCATGTCCTTAACTGGATTCCGTATAATTCATCCTAAACACACTTAATTTGAATTCACTTAACTCATGTGTGTACAAGGTATTAGAGCAAATTCAATCACTAATACCTTGTATACATGAGTTAAATGAATACAAGTTAAATGTGTTTAGGTGAATTATTCGGAATCCAGTTAAGGACACGAACCAAATAAAAATTGACTTTATTATTAATACGTTTAAATAGAAATACTAAATTAATATTTTGTCAATAGTTTATATAAATTATATTTAAGTATTAACTCAATATTTTCAGATTAAATAACTGAATAAATTGAATTCGACATGTTTGTTTGTTTGTCCTTCACAGAGGGCTCTGTAGAACACGTTTATTATTTAAATGCATTTAAATTATCAGGTGTGTACTAGGTATAAGCCTCAGCTGATCTTCAACTTAAAAGTTACGGTAGAACGTCGATTATCGGAACTAATGTCGGATATGCATAGTTTATTTCATAGTTTTTAGATTTTATTATGTTTAGCAACATTTTAGAATATATTGAAGGTTGTCAAAATCATGAATCTTATGATTCCATTTATTGAAGAAGAAAAAAAAAAAAATTAACCCTTTCACTTTTTTTTTGCCTTCATAATGACATTTGATATGCAACAATGGATTTTTCTTAGAAGATTTTCTCTAAATAGGAGGTTGAATGAATGAGAGAAAGAGGGGGGGAGGAATAATGCTTAATTTGGATTAATAATACCCTATGGATTTTTATTCATGAAAAGAGAGAGAAAAGAAGGGAATCCTCTATTGATAGAGTTCTTCTCATGTTTTTATCTGATGGTTCGAATTATAAGGGAGGAGATATTCATGTTTGAGGTGAAGGGGTGGGTGGGGGGTGAGGAGGTTGGATGAGATTTATAATATATAATAGATGGATGTCGAGGTGTGAAGATAAATGTATGCACACAATATATGATCCATATATAATATACAGTATATGGCAAAAGATTTAGTGGTTGCGTGTATACCATTGAGGTTTATTGTCTGTTTTTTTTTGTGTCATGAGTGGGTGGAGACCTTTGATTCAGTACAATAAGACCTAGGCCTTGCCTGCCTACAAAAAAGGTACATTGCCACATTGGTAGAAATAGGCAAAATACACATATACACACACACTAGAGACACATATACACACACAGACAGACAGGTGTCAAGAATAAAACAGAAGCCACAAATGTTCTAGTTTTGTGAGAAACAAGAACCTACTAAGGGAGGAGTTTTGGTGATAAGTTCAAAAAGAACGTGTTATTATTATATATAGTAAGTAACATACTAACACCACCACCACCACCAACAATCGATCACAAACAGAAAATTATCTGCTCTTTTTTTATGTGTGCGTGTGTTATTTGCAAGTGTAGTAGATATTACACTAATATAAGTGTAGTAAATGCTACACACAGATACAATGAGTTGTGTGCATGTTTTACCTATTTAAGCTCATTATTGTAGTTATGATCCTATTTGTGTTTGTGTGACTAGTGTGTCATGGTGGCAAAACTGGTGATGAAAAGTGAATGAATCTCACTCAGACACGGATGAGGGAGTGCACCATGGAAGCGCTTCCCCTTTAATTAAAAGGGTCGTACACAACATACATATGCAGGTGTGTGTGTGTGTGTGTGTGTCTGTGTTCTATTGTGTTACACAGATTACGATATGTCCGATACGCGATATCGTTTTTTTTTTCTTCTTCTTTTTTCTGCAAATGAAAAATGATCATTTGCCAAAAAAAAAAATGAATCAATTTATTGAGATTGGTGGTAGATAATGGCAGGTTCTTACTTACTGACTCATCATTATCAAGGTTTATCAGTGTCATCAATGCCCATTACCCTTACTCTGAAGCCATAAACATTTGCACACATTGAGGACCAAATTCAAGATGGAACCTTGACACTTGAATTTGGATCTAAGACTAATGTTTTGCATTCAGAAAAAATAGAATGTGTCTAATTTAAATAATTCTATTTTATTTGACAGAAAGTAGACAGGAAAAAAAAAGCTCGTATTGTTTCAGAGTTTTCTATTATGCAATGCAGAATGGCATGTTATAAGCCAATAGTAAAGGTTGCCATTATTCTTTATGGGTTTTCTCAAAAATATCTCTCCTTTCATGTGTTTTTACTGTAATGTGTTAGAACCCTTGAAACCCTTTTAAAGCTACTTTAATTTGTTAACTTGCAATTTAGTTATTTAGTAAGTGACTGAACAGTTGTGCACAATCGGAAATGCTAAAGATAAAGTTAAACTGTAGCAACAGAAAACAACATGTCGGCAAGATGTCTGTCTGCAAAGAACGTGGTCATTCCTACCCAAATATAATGACCTGCGCAGTTTACTTGAAGTTGGTTTAGGACAACGAGCCCTTCTATCACCCAATTAAAAATGTTAAAGACTGAAATTTGAAACTGTCCCAACCAAGCCCCTTCTGTCTTTCCTTCCTTCCTTCCTTCCTTTTTTCACAGTATTTGTAACACTGTACAAACAAGGACAAAAACGTGTAAGCACGTCGGAATTTATTTTAATTTAAATGAACCCGTTTTTTCAAATGGTGAACTTTATGTTGCTCTCGTAAAGACACTAAGATACAGTCGTTTTCCCCGCCCCTTTTACGAGGATTGGCAACTTGTAATTGGTTTGTTTTGTTGTCTGACGTCACATGCCCCACCCACCCTTTTCAATTTCCAATTGGTTGACATTTGGCCTGACGCTCATAAAAGGGCGGGACAAACGACTGTATCTAACTGTCTTTACATGCCTGTAACAATATTAAGATGCTTATAAAAAATGCAAGCGGACAAGGCAAAATTACTTCATGACAATCGGACATTCACACAAAATTAAACTAGATGCTCCAGTCATTTATGACGGGTTACCCCACTTGTTTCTACATAATGAATTAACTTTGCAGTGTGAGGACTCCACGCAGTGCTGTAGTTTAAAAATTACAAGATAAATTAGCAAAACCTCAAAATCTAATAAACTAAAATAAGAACAAATTGAACAGTTTGTTCTTAGTTTAGTACATTAGTACGTTTATGCTGAAATTTGAGTAGCCTAATCATGTTGTTAGTGTTGTGAGTCTGTGACCCAATGCATCAAACTATTGTTATTCCATTACACATGTTACAGGCTTAGCCAATTACAATACTAAATAATGTAATATGAAAGCCTAAATTTCAACTTTATAGGATAAATTATTAAATATTGCATTTTCACTTTTATTAACGTAGCTCATGTAAAACAATTTTCTAATTTGGATCTAATAAATTCAAACCAATATCCTACATTGACACTTGTAGTGAAGTGAATTACTTCAATCGTGATCAATTGGATTTGGCGTTTCTTTTTTAACTTTAAAAAAGATAAAATGCAATGTCACTGTACAATCGAATTTATAGGAAGTGACTAAAGAATTATATGTATTTGTTGCTTTTTTTGTTGTTGTTTGACAAAACTTTTGTTTGTGTGTTTTCAACCATATAAAAGTGACAAATGTCAGATGTGCAAGAAAATGGTATTGTAATTTTTTTTTTTTTTTTTTGGCTTGGTTATAAATTCGTTTCTCAGTTGGAAACCCCTCATTTTTATCATTTTTATCATTGCATATTCTGGTACACACCATCACCAACAGCATAACCATCACTACCAACATCATATATACTTCTTGTGACTTCCTGTGAAATGGCTGTGTGGATGTCGTTGATGAAGCTCAAAAATACATTCAGAAGTTTAAAAATGTCATCTTGTGTTTTTTATTCTTTCTTTCATTCTTTTAACCCCTTGTATTTTTGGTACAGCGATCATGTTGAGAAAGAATAAACCTTTTTTCTCTCAGTATGTTTCTATATCCATTATTATAAGACTCATGGATTCGTAGAAATGATTTGCATGGTGGGAGGTTTGAACTTTTGTCAAATCTTCTGGAAATTGGTTTGGCTTCCAGTAGTGGACAGAATTGGTTGCAGAACAGCAGGGGGAAAGTGAGAGAGAGAAAGGGAAAAAGAGGACATGTCACACACTCACAACAACATTGTTGTCTTTATGTGAATAGAAACAACACCCCCCAAACCTCTCAAATGGAGTCTTTTTATTCATATACATAAATAAGTAGTTATGTGGTTTCATTTGTGAATTTATACATCTGCAGTTCAATACCGCCAACTACAATAGTATTCATAACATTCCATCATTCTTATTTTGTTTCATTTGAAGTAAATTTGCATCAACTTCAGCAAGGGTTGACTTTTTTTTTGTTGCATAGAATATAAGAACTCTATGCATAATTTCATGTTTCAAATGAAAGTATTAGGCATTTTGGGTCCGTTCAGTTCCTAAGCACATTTGAAACTGCTCTCGAGCAATTTTGATGTGCTTAATAGCTGAATGCCCCTTCTAGGGATATTTGTGTGACAGTTCCATGTAAATTAATACATCTTGTAAGTAAGAGATGTTATAGCTACATCTTGGCATATGTGATTTATTTGGAGTTGGATGCCTTAGTAGATCGAAGACCTCTTTAAGTGTGGTCGCTGCTAGGGATAGCAGCGTTGGGAAGGCAGATAAGTCATCATTCTGACTATGTTTGTGAAAAGGGTTAATCTGCATCCCCCATATACGTAACATTTGAGAGGTAGTAGAGTAGGTATACCACACTATACCTAAAAAGGTAAATTACTAAGCCTTGTTAAGGACAAACAAAAACTATTATCAAATTCAATTTATTCATTAACTATAAATATCACGTCAATATTTAAAAATATTAAATTTATATTTGAATATTGACAAAATATTGATTTAATATTTCAATTTGTTTAGATATTAAGTAATAACCTCAATTTTATCTTGTTCCTGTCCTTAACTGAACTCCGTATAATTCAACTAAACAAATTTAACTTAAATGCAATCTAGCTAAAGTGTAGATTATACTCTCTAATACCTTGTACACACATGAGTTAAATGAATTCAAATTAAATGTGTTTAGGTGAATTATATGCAGAATCCAGTTAAAGGACATGAACACCAAATAAAAATTGACTTTTAAATATTAATATTTTAAATTGAAATACTAAATCACTATTTTGTCAATAGTTTATATAATTATATTTAAGTATTAACTCTATTTTGAGATTATTAACTGAATAAATTGAATGTGATATTGTCCGTTTGCCCCTCACAGGGCTCTGTAGAACGTGTTTAATATTTAAATGCATTTGTGTGTCCATGGTATAAAACAACTTTTCAATTTTTTTGAAGCAGTTTTCAACTTAACAGAGATTTTGACATAAAAGTTAGTTTTCATAACTTCTGAATAAAATCTGTATTTTTTTTTTGTTTACTTTGGTGCAATTATAAAATTGCTGTTATTATATCCTTCAATGTTAACATAAGAGAAATGTTTAAGAAATCTACATACATTATAATATGTATTGTGAAATACAACCCAAAATCATCATGTAAAAAATAAAGAACCACCAGTTTTCCCCTCATAAAACACAGTATGGGTCCTTTCTAGTAAAATAATAACACAAGCCCATCTATGCATAATACTGATAAAAGTTCATAATGTGGTTGGTTGTGGTGAGTTAGAAAACATCTTTCCATCTTCTTCTTCTTCTGCACTCTCCCTCTCTCTATTCAGCCCCCTTTTTACTATTACAGTACTGTGTATATTGATTGTCTTTGTTTAAAAATGTATTCCTTATCTTGTATGCTCAAGCAATGACTGACTGTATCCTTATATCTTTAATACTTTACATAGAAAACTGTTTTGCCTCTTTTTTTTCTTCTTGTGTGTGTGTAATGTGCAAAAATTATACCTATTTTTCTCTGGACCATCATCATCATCATCATCACTACCAAACACATCAAAAACATGCCAAGCCAAAATGTACATTACATACAATAAATGTATGTGTTGTGTGTGAGGCAAATGTGTCAGTTAAATTCTCTGTTGAACAGTAGCAGAAGATAGTGAGTGTGCCATGATCTTTTCATGTTTATACGTCATTCAAGCACATACGATAAGCTTTTTTTTTATATGTAAAATTGTGGTTATGCATGATCATAATGGCGAGAAGGAGGAGGAGGGGGAGGATTTCATACACAATATTACTAGTCAAAGTGGAAAATAAGATATTTTTAACAGCTACAGAACAATGTGCAAAACTACCAATTTGATAGTAAATCTGCAAAAAAAAAAATACTTGTATTTTAGGCAATGTGTAAGAGAAGAGCTAAATTCACTGGCGTAGCTTATGAGGAGCAGTGGAGTCATGTTTACTCTCTCGGCGCCAGTCTCCAAAAGGGGGCGCCATCAAGATTTAACTTTAATTTTATTTCTAAGTTTCAATTGAATAAAGTTTCAATTTGTCTTAATTTTTTTAAAAATCTGATCTTAAAATCGCGATTTAAATTATTGATTTAAACATCCGTCCACCCTGTCAGCTACAAAATGTTGATCTTCAGCCAGCAACAAAATCCACCTTTAGAGCGAAAAATCTCAACCAACTTAAACTGTACATATTTGTGTAGTTTTGCATATTGACTAGTGATTGTGTAAAGTTCCTGATTTTTTTGTTTGTTGTAATATTGACATTTACATGTTCACATTGAAACATGCAAGAGGAAAATTGTGGTTCAATTCAATTGAGTTTCTCGTTTCATCTTTCATGTGATGCAATGGACAAGAAGAGATAGAAACCATTTTACAACAAAAAAAAAGATGGAACTCATCTTCTCTCTCTCTCTCTCTCTTCTACTTGCTTCATTATTTATTCCAATCAATTAACTTAGGTTCAGAGCTTTGAAATGTGGCCGTTGTGGCCGAGTGAGTAATCACTTGCGATTTAGAGAGAGAGAGAGAGAGAGAGAGAAAAAAAAAGGTTGTTGTATAAGATGCAGAAATGAGATGAGGGGGTGGAATGAATGGCCTACAAATATGAGATACCATCACTACCATCCATCCTATCTCCTTCCATTCAAAACCTTTTCCCTCCCCCACCACAAATTTTGGCCTTTACTAAGCGTTGAAGTATAAGCGGACACCTCCAGAAAAAGATTCACCCCTCACCCTTCTTATTCCATTCGCCCCCCCCCTTACACCCCCCTAAGAGTTATGAAATATGGATGAAAGCTGTCAAAAATGTCAAGTATAGATACTGTAGTATAAAAGAGAGAAAGAGAGAGAGAAAAGCCAAAGTGTCGAAGTTAAGCTAAGGAAAGAACCTCGATCAAAACCACAACCACCACCACCAAAGTTCACCCCAAAAAATTTCTCAAATCCCTTGTATGAGGTGCCCTTATTTTTGGTGTAACCAGAGATCATGAGAGAGAAGAGAGACTTGGAGACAAAAGAGATAGAAAGAAGGGGGTTTATAAGATCTGTGTTGTTGTGAGGTTTTTTTAGAATGAGAATGAGAGAGAGAGAGATGGACGGGATTTGGTGGATGGAAAGATGAGAGAAAAGGGAGATGTGCCCAAAAGTTGCCCCTCCTTTTACCATACAGAAAAATCAATGGCAAAATAGGCTTATCTTATATTTTTTTGAGGGGAAGAAGAAAAGGGTGGTTATGATGGAGGGAGAGAGAGAGAGATGGGGGTGGTTAAAGGGGTGGAGGCGTCAAACCGCAAAGCTTCTGTGTATAATAATAACACTTTGGTCAAAAATCGACGTTGCTTTTTCAATCCAGCATAATAGGAAAGTGACAGTGTAGAAAAAGATTGTGGCTGGAGTCACATTCTTATATGTGTACTTCAATGTATAACAACAACATGATGGAGGGGAAGGGGGGTAAGCGGGAGAAGAAAGAATTCTTCTTTCTTATGTGTATAACAACAAGAGATCCTGACTTTTCTATTGCTCTTTTGATGTTGAAGGGATGGTTTGATAAGGATCAAGAATAAAAATAGGGAATATAACGAAATCAAAGGGGAGAAGAAGAAAAAAAAAATCCATTTGTACAACAGTTTTTTTTTTCTAAAAAAAAAAAAAACTGGCATAAAAATGTTCATTTTTTTAATTTATCCGAATTTTTTTATAGATATTTTTTTGTTTTTACAAACGCATCCGTAATGCGTTAGACCATAGGTGAGCAAACCGTTTTTTAAATGTAGCCGCAGATGTCGCGCCTCGGCTGCAAGAGTGGCACAACTAAAACACCTTTTTTTGGTGGAAAAATGAGTTTAAAGTAGCATTTTTTTTTCAATCTCGATCTATTGTAATTTGGAGCCCAATAAACTGATATTGTGAATAAGTTAAAACGGTTTTTGCACTTGAAAAGCTCAGTAAAGTAAGCCATGAATCTTCTCTTAACTTTAAACTCATTTTCCCCAACAAATAAAGTGGTTTTTAGAGTCGATTATACGAGCTAAAGTGGACCAAGAGCAGCTCGGATATGGTCAAACTCAGCTAACACTGAAAAGTAACCTATTACTATCTATTCCCCCTTCCCTTTTCTTTGCACTCATGAAATACATATGAACATAAACAACTCTTTAAAACATCACTTAACCTTTATGTAAAAATATATTACAACTTTGCATGAGCAACCATAATCGGAATGGTTGAATTGCCACCAAAAAAAAAAACACAAAAAAAGACTAGCTCAGATAACACGGAACCTCGGGTAATTAAGCCTCAGATAGTCGAACCTCGGATAATCAAGGGGCAGAAAGGGTTAATGATTGATTTGTAACTAATTATGTGCACTGCACATAATTAGTTACAAATCAATCATTAAGTGAAATTAAGCAGAAATGATTGAAATAATTGTTGTTGTTCAAATTATAATCAAAATTCTTAATGCAAAATTTGACATTTTTGTTGTTGTTGTTGGACGAGTTCAAATTTGCCCATATTTTTTTTAAAAATCGCCACGTGTGACGATTGGGAACAGGTTGTCCAGGAGGGGCAGGAGGTTTCCTACGCCAGGTTGATGATTTCCACTATCTTCAAATGTTGTGGGCAAAAGTCATTCATGCTTTTCTTTCTCATATACAGTAGGTGTGAAGTTGTTTTCCCCACCAATAATATCGATTTACTTTTTTAGATCGATATATAAACATTCTACCAGATAACTAAGAGATAAAATAAGATCTAAATAGGAGTTTTCTGTTTTGCGTAAGTGTTCACCAGGCACACCAATATATGATTCATCTGTCCACTAAGTTTAAATTGACAGCTCAACTCATCTCAGAAAAATAAAAACTCCCCCTGATTTTTCGCTGTACATTTTCCCCTTAGATCATCTAGAGTTGTTTTGCTTTAGATTCTAGAGACTAGAATCTCCCTCTCATCATCTTCAAACCTATATATGTTATCCAATTCTTTTGACATCACAAAACCACAAACTTATTTCGTATTTTTTCCTTATGATCTTTGTGGTTGTCAGTCCATTTCAGTAACACACCATTGGTTCCTCAGAACACAAACGTTTTGGTGTTTGTCACGTTTTGTGTTCAGTTTCAAGCAAATGATTCTTTACAATGTATTCAATATAATGTGTATGAGTGCACTTCTTCTGCTAGTGTCAATGTCCACATACTTTTTCGATGCTTTTCGTATAATGGTAGAAAATGTCATGTGTGCATTCAGGGGTTGAAATGATGTAAAAAGTAGCCTAACAATAATATACTGAATATGATCGTCAGTCGATGAATGACACATTACAAAGTATCTCTCTCTCTCTCTCTCTCTCTCCATCCTGATATCAATTGGCTTCACATTGAAACCATTCATATTTAAAATGCTTCAAAATTCATCTGATGTATTTTTTTGTTGGGAGGAGGAGGAGGAGGTGGGGAGATCTGACCTTCAAACTCTGTTATGATCTGATCTCTGATCCTCTTTTGGTTATCAAACGAGTACACTGACCAAAATGTGTGGTTCACCACCTTTCCTTTTCTTAAAAAAAACTGGATGGGACTGGGAGGAGGATGTCACACAATCTGTCTGTGCGTGTGATACTTTCTCTCCCCCCCCCCAACTGACCACAGGTCATCTCCATAGTAGCCTACTTTGTAAAGAAACACAAAAGCAATGACTATATACATAAAAAGTTATTCCAAAAAATGTGCAAATTGTGTTTAGAAAATTTCCGTTTTTATGCAAATAGAAAATAAAACACCAAAATACAAAATATGCTTCAAAATAATTTGTTATAAACAGTTAATATTAAATGTCTGAAGGAAATGATAGCTACAATCATAAGAAGCAATAACATAAAAATGAAAAGTCAAAGTAATTTGGTTGTAGAAACGTTTTGAAGATTTTTTTTTTCTGCATAATTTATGCAGAAAAAAAAAAACATGCAATTTTTGCATTTCTTTTATTCTTGGTTAAAATATAAGTATCATAGTTATAGGGTGTCATAGTAAACATGTGTGTGTGATTAACACAGTACAAACAAGGACAAAAACCTTGAACCACGTCGGACTTTATATAAATTTAAATGAATAAACGAACCGCTTTTTTTCTTAAGGTCAACTATATGTTGCACACTCACCATCCAAGAACCCCATGATATTAAATTGGAGAGGGGAAAAGGTTGGAAAGTGTAGAGGGGGAAAGAAATGTGGAGGGGGGAAAAGGTTGGAAAGTGTAGAGGGAGAGAGAAATGTGGAGGGGAAAAAGTGGGAGGGGGAAATGGAAATTGAAATGAAAGGAGTAAAAAAAGAACAAACGACGCGCACGCGCACACCAGAGAAAATGAAAACGTCATTTTCTCTTTCAAATATAAAAAAGGGGAGGGGATAATAGTAGAAAAATTAAACTAGAATTTATCACAGGCAATTGTGCCCAGCCTTAGAATTTCTTTTGCTCCGCTCTTTTATGAACGTCATCAATTTCTAATTGGTTTGTTACTTGGTCTGACGTCATAAAAGGGCGGAGGAAAAGAAATTCTAATGCTGGGCACAATTGCCTGTGAATTTCGCTCCCGTCATTTATGACGGGTTACCCCACTAGTCTGAAAATATTGAGTTAATACTTAAATATAATTATATAACTATTTAAAAACTATTGATTTAGTATTTCAATTTAAAAAATATTTGGTTCATGTCCTTAACTGGATTCCGTATAATTCACCTAAACACATTTAACTTGAATTCATTTAACTCACGTGTGTACAAGGTATTATTCTAGCATTTGCTTTAATATGCCAATAACATCAATTATGTTAATCAAAGCATATACTACACAGTAGAAGAAAAGTGTTGTCCATACTGCTTGAAGCGTTTTCTTCTACTTCATGCTATTCTACAATTACTTTTGCTTGTACTTTTCACTTTTAACTTCGCATTAGGTTGCATTTTATTCATACATTTTAAAAATTAAACCTTTTATAAAGTGATAAAAGGTTTAGTTTTTTTAATTTATGAATATAATGCAATCACAATGATTTTTTAAACTGCTATAAAAGTTTTTTGATGGTATTTTTTTTACCACTATATTCTAGTTTCTAACAAACTTTGAAAAGTTTTCTTAATGTTGCTTTCTAAAATAAATTTTATGATTACATTTGCTGGAAATTTACTATTGACTCTATTGAGAGTCCACCTCAAACTCAGTTATATTTATTGTTAATTATTATAACACTAGTGGGGTAACCTGTCATAAATAACGGTAGCAAAATTCACAGGCAATTGTGCGCATGCGCGACGTTTTTTCCTTTTTTTACTCCTTTCATTTCAATTTCAGTCACCCCTTCCACTTTTCTCTCTCTCTCCCCCTTCTACACTTTCCAACCTTTTCCCCTGACCCCCTCCCACTTTTCTCTCTCTCCCCCCCCTTCTACACTTTCCAAAGGAAGAGTTCAACATATAGTTGACCTTGAGAAAAAAAACGGTTCTTTTATTCGTGCTTCAATGGTTTTTTACAGTTGTTACTCCACACACACACACACATACAGACCTGGGATATTATATATATATAAAATGTGTCTGAGCCGCTCTTCTCATAACCAACTACTGGTCAGTTTTCTCTTCTTATGATTGTTATGATTATTCAAATGTGTTCTTCTACCCCCCCTCCCCCTTTCTTTCCTTCCTATCTCGGTATAACTTTGTTGTGTTATTATAATGGTCATCTTATTCCTGTCTATGTATAGGATGTAATACAAAAAAAAAAGGCACTCGTCATGGTCACGCTTCCATGGTACATCCATCTAGAAATGTGCATCAGCCAAACAGCTAGCCACTTGTTTGTGTTCCCCCCCCCCCCCCCCCCCCCGCCCATCAGAATAAAAATTTACTATTAGATCGCTTTTCTGAAAGATATTTTTTTTTTTTTTTTGAAAAGCTGTCATGCATTTTTGATATAATAATGACTTCAAAAACTAGCACGATTTTCGGTTGTAAACAAGTCATTTATGCCCGTTACTGGGCAATGTCCATCATTTTAGGCACATATTATAGTATTGCTCCTTTTTTCTCCCCCCCCCCCCTCGTTTGGTTGTCACTGTGACGATGACATGGATCTTTTTCTAACCCTAACACCCCTCCCTTTTTTTTCTATCTGAAAAAAATACCCCCCTAGTCTTTCTTCTTTTATCAATTCAAATACTCATGAATTGCAGTCACTAGGTTAGAATAAGGATCTATAAATGGGATATAAGGTCCTCAAAGAGGTCATTCCGTGCATAAATTAACTTTTATGTGAATTAGAAATTTGTGTGGCTATTGAGAAAGAAAAGGAGGATATTTTTTTTGGTGGTGGTGGTTATGGTTGTTGTTATATTTTTAGAGAAAAAAAAGGGGAGAAAATGGTAACAATAACTTGTTTTTCTTGAATTCTTTCATGCGTGTGCCCCTCATGACTTGTCATATAAGTCCGGCTTTTTTTCAGTATGTGAGAACATCATGTTTTGTTTGTTATTATTATTAGTAAGTTTTTTTTTTCTCTTCGGAGGACTTGTTTTTAACATATGTTTTCTCACTGTGATTGTTGTTGTTGAAGATGTGTGAGAAATCAAAATTCGCATGTGGAAGTTACTTCAAACCACATGTTGCTGCTGTTGTTTTGAACGTGTTAAGACGATTTAAAAAGCATAAACTTGGATGTGAAAAACGATAATCGAGAATTTTTTAAAACTTCTATAAAGATGTTAAGTGATTGATTTAGGCCAAGGTTTCACATATGCAGAAAACAAAACAAAAAAGCCAACTAAAATGTGACTGAAAATAAGAAATTTGTCTTAATTGAAATAAAACTACGCAAACGTTCTGTTTGGGTTGTATCTTCAATATTAACTTAACTGTCCACACTTGACAGACACAACAGTTGACAAAATGTTGCGTTAATAACGAAACAAAAACCTCTTGATGTTTACCGACTTGAGTCGAGACATGGTATAAAGTTTATGAAATTGCAGACAAAACAAAACACAAAATTCGCAGAAATGTTTTAGAATTGTCTCCAGTTTGTCTCGAAACACATGAGTTTATGTTTTGTTCTTGTTTTGTCAGCTTGGTGTGGATTGGGCCTTAAAAAAAAGCTCATAATTAACCTGTCGATTGATTTTTGCTTTGTGGATTCATGGAATTTACCGAATATTCGCTTTAAAAACTACTAATAAGTAATAACTTATTTTGTAAAATTGGTCTAATCAATTCAAACTTGAAAACAACACTTTGTTTCCACCATAATCTCAGCTAAACTATAGAAGAGGTAAACTATTTTAAAGAAACCAATTTGATTTTCACCTAAACTGAATAAATTAATTTAGAATTATCAATTTAGTTCAATGTATTATTGTTCATGAAAATTCAGCTTCAAATTTCATTCTCTTGGTATTATTTCCTTTTAAAGTAAATAATAAAATTAAGAAAAAGGAAGAAGATGAGTTTCATCTTTTTTTTTTAGAGAGCAACATTTCGGATGTCCTGAAAAAAAAAATTCAAAGAAACGTGTTTTCATTTATCTCTATTATGTATCATTTTTGGCAATTGTGTTTCTCTGAACAACAATAGTCATTATATTATACCACATAATACATCTTTCTCCCTAACCTCCTAAAACAGATCGAGATTGAAGAGGAGGCGGAGGAGGAGGAGGCAAAATTCCGATAGCAGAAGTCTCTCTTCTCTCCTTTTTCTCCTCACTAGAAAAAGCTCTTTAATATCCCCAGGTGAACAACAACAGTTTCTGAAGGTAGCAGATAACAATAACTGAAATCACGTTCTTTTTCTTACATACACTGGATTTTTACTAAATTTTTTATTTACAAAGTGTCACAAAAGTCTAGATTTTCCGATGGCAAAAACCCTTAAATTATTTCCGTTTAAATTAAAAAAAAAAGATATTCTCTACGTGTATCCATCGATGCCTGTGACAGAGAGACTACAATGTAAATGCAGTATGCAAAATGCATTGTTAAAAATAAGAAATTATTAACAATAAATGATTTGCCTTTCTCCTGTCAGTGTTGTGGATATGACTATCTTGTGTAGTCTTTTTTTTTAAATTGTTTGCTCAAGTTTTAAGCTGTTTTTACTTCAGAATTGAAGGTTTATTTTGACTGTCGTTTTCCCCTATTGGCTATACTCAGCCTTTTATGGCTTTATAATCAAGAATTTTTTTGTTTATATTTTAAGCCAAGAAAATGTTTTACATTTTAGAATATTTTATTATTATTAGTAATATAAACCTAACAATACTTCATCCTCCCTTCTCCGATCCGTAGTTTTGAGAAAATTTATATTTTTCAAGTGAACGTTTTTCAGAAGAAAACATTACGAAAAAAAAAATTCAGTGTTTTAGAAACTAGAATAGTTGGTGATAATGTTAAAAAAAATTTCATGATGATATCTTTAATAATAAACGTTTTACGACATCAGTTTGAAAAAAGGCGAAAATAAGTTTTTTTCATGAAATGTCAATGAAAAAAAACCTAAAAACGGATTATTTTCAAACTGAACTATTTTAATAAAATGTGTATTTTTTTTTAAAGATATTTTTCAATGGAAAAACTTTTAACATAATCTTTTACCATTCTAGTTTTGAAAACAGTTTGAATTTTTTTTTTCGTAATGTTGTTTCTAAAAAAAAAAACGTTCGCTTGACATTTTTGCGCCCAAATTTTGCAAAAAAAAAGTCTTTGGAGCATACCATTAGCCAACTGCAGTTGGCGCCGTCCGTTCAACAAAATTGAATATCTATAAAAACCACCTTAAACAACTGAAATTCGTGTAGGAAGATTTTAAAAAAAGCAGCGCTAAGAACTTATGTAGTTTTATTTATTTTTTTGATTTATTGAAAGGACAACACTTTTTTTTATTTTATCTGAAATTTCAAACAAAATATCTGAAATTTCAAACAAAATATCTGAAATTTCAAACAAAATATCTGAAATTTCAAACAAAATATCTGAAATTTCAAACAAAATATCTGAAATTTCAAACAAAATAAAATATCTAACTAAAGTATGAACCATTATGATTGAAATGTCAGATTGATTGTTTGAAATTTCAGATAAAAATAAAAAAAAGTCATGTCCTTTACAGGGCTCCATAGAAAAATAACTAAAATGTCAATATCATTTTTGTTTTCCTTTAATTTTTCTCACTTTTATATTTTGGCGAAATTCGTCTGTTTTTACTTTATTCTTGTCTTTTTTTGTATTTCTTATTCGTCGAAATTATTTCGCATCATTTGTTTTTATGAGTTTAAATTGAATGAGTCGATGATGCTTCTTCTGTTTTTTGAATGTGAGAGGAAAAACACAGTAGTAACGTGAGCTTTTTGTCCTCAAATTAGAATTCTTCCGTCTTTAATTTGTTTTTTTTTTGTTCTCTTCTAGTTATTATTTTCCATTTACGACAGATATGAATAATGTACAGGGTGAACCACATAAAAGGTAGACACTTCTACCACGGGACTTTGTTTATAATTAGCTTTAAGGTGGTTTTAAGTTATAAACGCTCTTCGAGTCCTGATTATTATTTCAGGTTCAGAATTAAGAGAAACATGAAAGTGTTTTAGAAACTAGAAAGGTAACTCATTTAACCCTTAAGGGTATTTTCATGTGTGGGTTTATCTTTCAAAAATAAGCTTTTATGTCAGTTTAAAAATGACCCATCTTTAAGCAGACGGATATGTTTTTTTAATATTTTGTCTGTAGAAAGAATATTTTAAAAAATATCAAGATGAAAATACTAATAAGTAGAGGTGGGACGAATTCTAAATTTTCTCGAACTCGAATCCGATTCTCGAATCTCACGAATTTCGAATCTCTCGAATCCTTCATATAAGAATCCTATATTAGATCTATTTATTAAGAAGATACAAATAAATAATATTAAATATTAAATTATTAATAATAATAAAAAACAAGTGTGGCTTCACTCAGGGTCGCCACAAGGTGTGATATTGGTGATCCGGATTGCAACAATCGCCGGTTTTTTTTTGGATGTCAATGGAGTTAGATTACGATTCGAAAGATCTCGAATATTTTTCAAGATTAGCGGGATTCAAATAGCCCATCCATACTAATAAGTGATTTAGTTACCGTTACAGTTTTTAACACACTATCAATTTTTCCTTATTTATTGCTCTTAAAACGCAAATAAGCAACTTTAAATTATTTTTAGTTATATTTCTAACAGGTTGTATTATGACAGAATCGTTCTAGACGGACAGACAGACAGACAGACAAGAGTACTGGATTTTTATTACTGTAAATTTTGAGAGAAAAAGAGAGAGCGAGAGAAAGAGAGAGAGAAAGAGAGAGAGAAAGAGAGAGAGAAAAGAGAGAGAGAAAGAGAGAGAGAAAGAGAGAGAGAAAGAGAGAGAGAAAGAGAGAGAGAGAGAGAGAGAGAGACAAGAGGCTAAAATAGATTAAATAAACGTTTATGCCTAACGGGTATGTGTATGCAGTGAAGTGACCTTACAAAAGCGGCCCTCCCTTCATCCATCTCCCCTTTCTCTTCTTATTCTCAGTATATATTTTGCATGTTGACTGTGTATGTTTTCTCTAGTAAAACTCAAAACCCCTTGAAATTTCGTCAAGATTCACCTTTAGGCTACTACTACTACTACGGAAGAAAAAAAATACAAGATCCAGATTTAGATTGAAATACAAGACCCAGGACCTTAGCAACTCTAGAACAGAAATTAATATTGGAGAATATTTATTTAACGTTGCTTTTGCTTTAATAATAATATCGATTGAAATACAAAGGGGAAGAAGGAAGGAGGGGGGTTGGTTGGTTGGTTGGAGAAAAAGAGGGAGCAGATTTGGGGGTGGAGGTGATGCACCCATAGTTTAAATTAATGATGGTTTTTGGATATACATGTATATGGACGGATTTTAAGAATCACTGAATCACAATTATGGGGGTGGAGTGTGTGTGTGTGTGTCTCTTTTCTGTATTTGTGTTTTTCTTTTGTCTTCTTGTGTGTGTGTTTTCCGTGTGTGTGATTATTTTCTTTGATTTTATGTACTGTATATGTGTGTGTCTGTGTATGTGTTTCTGAAACTTTCTGGCTGACAGGTAGCTGTGATGTGTGTGTCAAGACTTTTCTCTCTTTCTCTGTCTCTCTCTCTCTCTTTCTCCCTCTCTCTTGTGTGTGTGTATATATGTGTGTTTCTAACAAGTGTGTGTTTCTGAATGAACAAATACCTTTGTGTCAGTGTGTGTCTTGTGTTTGTCTCTTCTTTATGGCTTGTGTTTCATGTGTGCATTTGTGATTTCAATACTAAAGATTTATATATACAGAATTACAGAAGTCACCCAATATGCATTTTGCACGCGCGCGCAAACACACACACATAGTAGACCTACATAAATAGACAATACACAGAAGAAATACAATAGACAACCAAAAGAAGTGTGATGTATGAGTTGGCTAGTCTCTCTTTTATTTTTGATGTTCGGAAAGAGAGGCTTTCGTTGTTTGACTAGCCTTTTAATAATTGGTAGACAGACAGACACACAAAGATCACAAGTTATAGAACATGTAAATAAAAGGCGACAATTTACTCGCCCGTAAGGTGTCAAAAAATAAACAACGCCCAAATATGGATGGGAAAAGGGCTTGAAATATATATATACAACACAAAATCTATTATTGTGGTAGAAAATATGGCTATATATAGAAAAGAACAACTAGATATAAGCTGCAGATTTCTAGATAAAATAGCTGAAGCTTTATAGCTAGAAGTTTAACCTTTGCTTACATTAAGGAGTTTGCTCGCAAAAGGACCTAATATAAACCTATCCAGGTAGCAATATCTTAAAGCAAGCATGTCAAGCTCGCGGCCCAGCCAATATAACGGTAGGTAACAAAAGTTTTGGTAAAAATTTCGTAGCTTAAAATGGAATTTTTTTTTTTGCGGCACACATAAACTTAGATCTTGTTTATTTGGCCCGTGTTAGCCTTTGAGTTTGACATGCTTGTCTTAAAGACATAACATAATATTTTGGAAGGTGTAGGTAACTTTACAGAATTCAAGCTGAAAACGCGGGAGTTAAAGCTATAGCTATTTGTCTTCTTCTAGAAATCTGAGCTACCTCAGCTGCAACTGCTGGATAGCTAATTTTTATATTATATTTATTAGATTATATAGGCTGTAATGGGTGGTGGGGGGGAGTGATTGATTGTGGATTGAGGTGGGCGATGTATGTTACTTATATACAGAGACACAGATTACTGATCATTGATGTAAATTGACGTAAAAGAAGGGATGGGTGGGTGGGTCAATGTCTTTCTAAAAACCCTCCTTTCCCCCTTTCCAAGTACCCCCCCTTTAACATCTTGTTATGAATCCTTTCTGAAGGATTAAAACGACTTAGAAAATCACCTGAGGAACCATTGTTCTCTCCCTCTCTTCATTTTTCAGAAAAACAAAGAGAAATTGAAGGGATTATTATGTTCATAATAAGCATAGGCTTACGGAAAAAAAGGGTTATTTTAAAAGTTCGGGTATTACTTCAATATGAGAAGTTTTCACTTGAACCACAATTTGAAAACTCAACAGGGTTACAACAGAAGAATTATTATTGAGTACACTTGAACAGGGTTTTTTACATATTGGATATATGCTCACAGGGTTAAAGTTCAAGTGTCAAGTTCTTTTCTTGAAGTTTGGACCATGGACAACTCAAAAGGGTTTTGGTCCTTTTGGAGCTTGACTTTTTTTTAGTAGCACCAATTCACATAAAAAGAAATTCTGTAAATAGTCATGCCTCGGTGAAAGATAGAGAGGTGTTCCATTAACAGAATCATCATTTCACTGTAAGCAACTGTTAAGGGGCTACTTGTACTAACCTATTAAATTTGGTCAACTACGTTATATCGAGGTATCGTTCTTAGAATTAACACTTAAGCAAGGCAATCACTGTATTGAGACTGCCCTTATACTCTATGGGTCGGTGGGGCATAGAATGATTCCTGTATTGAGACTGTTTCAAAGATTTAATTTTTGGTAAACATTTGTCTTAATTTTTGGTAAAAATGTGTCTTAATTTTTGGTAAAAGTGTCTTAATTTTTGGTAAAAATTTGTCTTAATTTTTGGTAAAAATTTGTCTTAATTTTTGGTAAAAATGTGTTTTAATTTTTGTTAAAAATTTGTCTTAATTTTTGTTAAAAATGTGTCTTAATTTTTGTTAAAAATGTGTCTTAATTATTGTTCAAAATTTGTATTAGATTTTGTACAGATAAACTAAGTTACACAATTTCAACATAAACATCGTAAGTTTTTATATTATTTCTGCGAGAGATATCTTTAATATAAGAGAATGCGTTTTATTTGCACCACTACGATATATAATAAGTCTAAATTCAACCCTTTTTACGATTTCCTATTCACTTATGTATTCAAATATAATGATGATGATGATGATGACGACGACGACTTGAGAGAGAGTTGAGATATACTACTAACTACTTACAAGTAGAAGCAAACTAGGGCGTTGTGTAATCTCTCTTTCTTTTCTCTGGGATGTCATCTGAGGTTGGAAGGTGGAGATGAGGAGGAATTGGGATGGAGTGTTGTGTTGAGGGTGAAAAGGGTGGAAAAAAGGAAGTGAAGGGTCTTGAGCCCTAAGGGTTTTGTGGTGAACCTCAACATAATGGCAATCACAATTTACACATAAAACTATATAGAAGGGGAGAAAAAGGAGGGTGGGAGGGAGGAGGCTTTAAGTCGTTGTTGTTGTGGTCGCTTTTAACAATCGATTTTTAGATCATCTAAAAGTTCATTAGTTTTCTCTTGTACGCCTCGCAAAATTTCATAGTGAGACAACTACTGACTCTCTCTCTCTCTCTCTCTCTCTCCTCTTATAAATTTCATATACACGGTGACCCTAATGTGAATGTAATTGAATGCATATTTTTGCTTTCATTTGAATTTATATATTTTTTTTGTTAAAAATATCATCATTGTATTTTTTTTTTTTTTTACAAAATACAGTTTATTGTTTTAACTGCTTTAAGAGCCTCCTGAGTGTCTTGAGATTATCTTAAAAATGTCTTGTGTTAAATGGTAACTTAAACCTAATCCACACCTGATAAAGTTCAGTGCATTTAAATAATGAACAATGCTGTTGGAAAACAACTATTAATTACTGCAAAAAATTTAAAGAAAAAAAATGTCCAGAAAGTAACTATTAAGTTAACTATTTTGGAAAGAGTCCTTTCAAGAACATACAGTATGTTCACACATTCCTTAATTCCTTTTTTCAAGCAATTAATTGTACTTAGTAAACTTAACCCAACATACATGTACTTAACTTGAAAGCATTTATTTCAATTGTAAACAAGAATATCCAATGATAAACCAAGTTTAAGAGGTACTGAATTAAATGTATTTTAGATCTTTGTTGCTATGAAAGCAGCAAAGGTCTTAATAGTAGGTTGGAGGATGCGCAAAATATGGATGGATGTTTGTATGTATGTATGGATGGATGCCAAATGTTCTGAGCATTATTTCTCCAAAACGAGACCAGATATCTGAACGTGTAACCTTTTGCATATATTTTTGTTTTTCTAAAAACGTATTTTGATTTTCCCCTAATGACTCAGGCAGGGCTATCAGTCATAAAACACATTTCGGCCAATCCGGGCCATATGGCTCGTTATTATCATCATTGACTGACCCCGCTCTGTGTGGGACATGGTCCAGAAAAAGAAGATATTTTGATTCCTCCCTCAATAAGGTATATTTTGGGTGATATTACTCTGAAACAGAGGACCACCTAGGATAATTCTTTAGTTATATTTAAATAAAATATTTAAAATTCAGTTTTGATTTCTAAAAAATAATTTTTAGTATGAAAAATTATTTTATTTTCTTAAATGTTACAATTAGATGAACATCTTAAGTTTAATTTGACGCATTGTGTATTAAAAGTGGTACATAAGGGAGGGTGGCAGGGAGGCGAAAGGGTTTCAATGAGGGGTAATCTAGAAGTAACTAGGATTAGCCTGAGTAGACCTTGCCAAGAAACAAAACAGGAAAACCAAGTGGCTCTTCTATCTAAGTAATACACATATATAATACTATAAGATATGAATAATATGCAAGAAAGAGTGAGAGGAGAGAATATATTTAGAAGAAGAAGAAGTAAATGAATGCAAAAGAAGAGAAAAAGAAGGGAGACCACATAACTCTCTCACCCACCTACCTACCCTTTTGTAACCGCCCAACTCTCTCTCTCTCTCTCTCTCTTGAAAAGTGATGAAGAGACAAATGAGAAAAAATGGTCGTCTAGTTATAGCGCCATAAATTCAACGAGATTAAAATGCAATTAAGTCACTAAGTACCCGCATATTAAAATATTATCCCCGTTTGCTCTTTACTTGAAAACCGTTTTCAAATAAATCATTCATGTCAAAAGAGAGAGAGAGAGAGAGAGAGAGATAGAGAGAAAGACGATCTCTCTCTCTCTCTCTCTCTCTCTCTCTCTCTCTCTTCTGCATTTTGCTTTACTTTTATTACAATTGGTGGTCCTTTTTTTAAAAAATTAAACCATCCAGCAATTTTTTCTCTTTCCTCCTATGAATTTTTGCATTTGTGCTGTCTGTATTTTCAAAGCTCGTAAAATAAGGAGAACCAACATTTTTCGTCACATTTTTATCCCACTTTCTCTCTCTTTCTAAATATCTTTTATCTATCAGTAGAGTTTTGGAGCCACTAGATTTTTCATAATCATTTTTATTAATGAAAAAAAAAAAAGCTCCACCCACCAATTTGTAGATTTTGAAAATTGAAGTTAATGAATTTTTTTTTAGAGAGAATGTATTTGAAAGTTTTCTCAATTTAATTTAGATAAAAGTTTGGAATTTTGATGATTAAGATTCCAAATTCAAGAAGGAAACAACACTTAAAACTTTTAACTTGAACACTTTGAGCTGGGGTTTAATATAGAAAACAAACAAACAAAACTTCTTGATTGTAAAGCCATAAAAGACTTGAGTATCCAATAGGGGGAAACAACAGTCAACGTAAATTTTCAATTCTGAAGTAAAAACGGCTCAAAACTTGAGCAAACAATTTTTAAAAAAAGAGTACACAAGATAGAAAACCAACTATTCAAGAGTTCCCTACTCAATAAAAACAATGGGTAAAAAAAAGTGAGCATTCGCTCATGAGTACGAGCACATAGCTAAAAAAAATAATACAGTAAATTCTAAGCGTGTTTAGTTAATTCGTTCCAGAGGTTTCCCTCGCATATTGTGTTTAAGAGTCAATTGATATGTGGCATTGCTAGAAATCCGCACAATTCGAATCCGTGTAAGCCAAGGATTTACTTTACTGTTACAATTGGAGCAAATACTTCAAATAGTGAGCACTTCCTTGCAAACAAATTAAGTTTGGTCAGGAGTAGACTCAGTTTTTTTTTATATAAAACACCTGTTTCGCATACAGAAAATGACTGCTTCTTTTAATTAAAAAACTAAAAAGTATAATGGTTCATTTTGTTTGTAAAATAACAATGCATTGGCCATACAAACATTTTTCTGATAAATAGGCATGATTTTTTTTTGTGTTTTATTTGTTAAAAAAGTACTGAGCAAAATCAAGCATACTTTATAAGAATGCTCAATAGGAAAGTACGAATTTCATAGAATTATGAATAGCCTGAATCTGGCTATAATCAGAAATGATCTGAGCAAATACTCTTTTTCATTATGAGCAAACGCTCAGATTTATTATTTATATAAAATGAGTAAATATGATCATGCTCCAACCAATTTAACGTTTGCTCCAGCTTAGCAGCAATTTTACTACCCAGTGATTTTTTTTTTACAATGTCGACACTTAAAAACTCTAGAATTTGGGCCCAAATTACAGATAATTTTTATAATTTAATATTGATTACTAGTGGGGTAACCCGTCATAAATGACGGGAGCAAAATTCACAGGCAATTGTGCCCAGCATTAGAATTTCTTTTCCTCCGCCCTTTTATGACGTCAGACCAAGTAACACACCAATTAGAAATTGATGACGTTCATAAAAGGGCTGAGCAAAAGAAATTCTAATGCTGGGCACAATTGCCTGTGATAAACTGTAGTTTAATTTTTCTATTATTACCCCCTCCCCTTTTTATATTTGAAAGAGAAAATGAGTTTTTCATTTTCTCTGGTGTGCCCATGCGCGTCGTTTGTTCCTTTTTTACTCGTTTCATTTCAATTTCAGTCACCCCCTCCCACTTTTTTCCCCTCCACGTTTCATTCTCTCCCCCTTCTACACTTTCCAACCTTTTCCCCCCTCTCCAATTTAATATCAGGGGGTTCTTGGATGGGGAGTGTACAACATATAGTTGACCTTGAAAAAAAAGCGGTTCATTTATTCATTTAAATTTATATAAATTCTGACGTGCTTCAAGGTTTGTACAGCGTTAAACACACACACACATACACAGACCTGGCTTAATATATATAATATTTTAAACTAGTAATTTTTAGATATAATTTTCAAACTCTTAAATAAAACAATTTTATGTAATCACTTAAAAAATTAGTTTAAGTAAACTAATTTTTATAAACTAGAATACGATGCTAAAACTGAGTTGTTCCTCATTTAAAATGTTTAAGGACTGTGTGGGTCAGAAAATCTCTTCCATTCCGTTCCCCATTCTCAGTGTGCCTCCAAAGGCCCTCAAGACAGGAACCTTCATTTTATTCCCCCTCATTTTTTGATTAACCTTTTCTAGCTATATGGTTCCTGCTGTCAAGCGGAAGTGATCTTTTAGTGATATAAAATATCTCTCATGCATAAGTTTATTTCACTCACTTTAAAAAAAAACGATTATGAAAAATGACGTCACTTTGATGCTGTTTATTGAGCTTTTAGATAAAATGCTATTGTGGCAGAGAGAGAAAGTGAGTGAGAGAGTGCACAAGGCCTTAAATATATTTCATAACAGTTGGTCGCTTGAATTGCAATCGATTTTTCATCTCTTTTTTTATTTTATTATATTATTTTCTCTCTTTTTTTTATATAATATATATGGATGTGTATTTTTATAGGCGTCGAAGCGTTACAAATAAAATATATTTGAGGCCAACCTATAAAAAGGTCTTGAGATTTTTGGTCTTTTCAGTTTGTCTTTGTGATGATGATGATGATGATGTTGTTGTGCTGTATGTAATATTCTATAGTCTTCTTCTTTTTTTGTGACTTTTATAAAAAAAAAAGAAGTTTGGGTTGCAATAGCCATTGGGAGAAATGTATTTTTGAAAGAGAACGAAAGAAGAAAAGAGGAGGAAATCCTCAGAGATCCACTCGACATATGTTTATAACAGGTTAAAACCTTTTTTTTTCTGAGGCATTTTTTATGGAGAGAGGTGTATAACAAAAGGAGGATTCCCCCATCCTATAAAAAAAAGTGAATAACAGGTTATTTGATTTTTCTTCTTTTTTTTTCTTCCTTCCTTTCAGGAGAAAAAAAAAACAGGTGTTTTCTTTTGTTTTTATTGAACTATTTTTGTGTTTTCTAAACAGGAATAAAATCATAAATCATTAAGTAAAATATGTAAATTTTATATAATAAAAAAAAGTTGGATCATTTTTTTTTAAATACTTTCAAATTTCTCTTTATGGTACTCTTGAAAGACAGAATAACCAGATTTCGAGCAGCATTTATACCTAGTACACACATGAGTTAAATAGATTCAAATTAAATGTGCTTAGGTGAATTATACGGAATTCAGTTAAGGACATAAGAACCAAATAAAAAAATTGACTTTATTAATATTTTAAATTGAAATACTAAATCAATATTTCGTCAATAGTTTAGATTTTATGTTTAAGTATTAACTCGATATTTTCAGAATATTAACTAAATAAATTGAATTCGATATAATGCTTGCTTGTCCTTCACAGGGCTCCGTAGAACACATTTATTATTAAATTATCAGGTGTATACTAGGTATTTTTAAGGCCTTTAAAACACCTTATGTAATTCACGTATACCTAGTGCACACCTGATAATTTAAATGCATTTAAATAATAAATGTGTTCTACAGAGCCCCATGTGAAGGGCAAACAAACAATATGTCGTTGAATTCAATTTATCCAGTTAATAATCTGAAAATATTGAGTTAATACTTAAATATAATTATATAAAGTATTGACAAAATATTGATTTAAGTATTTCAATTTAAAATATTAATAACTAAAGTCAATTTTTATTTGGTGTTCATGTCCTTAACTGAATTTCGTACAATTCACCTAAACACATTTAATTTGAATTCATTTAACACATCAAACTTCTTCTTCTTAATGTTTGCTTTTGAAATGCAGAATAACAAAATTCATAGGGACTTTTTTTTTCTCACTTATAACGACCCATTTTTACCCTTTTTTTCTTCTTCAGTCAAATGTTATTTGACTTATTTCAATTTTTATTACTGGCAAGCAATGACCTCTTCCTTCTACTTATTTATCCACCCTTTTTTAACTTTCTTGAATTACCCCATTTTACTGGACAGTGAAATAAACTCTTAAAAGATCAAAAAGGACAACTAGAAACTATGATCAAAACGGATAAGACATTCAAAAGAAATTCATTGCCTCATGATATATCCAAATAGGAATCCCTTTTTTTTATATTTTCATCTTCATCTTCTTCAGAAACATGAAGAAGAAGAAGAAATAAGACAGAACTGACTTTATTCTAAAGCTTTATGATGGCAAAGAATAATGTAAAATGAAGCACACAAAAAAAAGACAACTTTTTCCTCTTCGAACTCATAACTCAAAAGATATAGAAATATATAGTAATGGAAAAGACTTAAGTGCAACAGACAGTGGCCCAGACAAGAACATAAAAAAATACATGAATATTATATGTATAATAATACATTATACATATGTATGTTAACAATTGAGCAGAACTTTTAAACGAAGTTGAAGGTTGTTGATAAGAACCATAATATCAAAATACAAAAAAAAGAGGGAGAAACAAAACGGTTATATAGATTGCAACCTCATAATAACATTGGTTTCCTCATAAAATGTTAGCAATTGTAAAAAACAAAAAAAAATTTAAAATTTCATGAAAAACGCTACAAAAAAATACCCCGTTTGATGGCACACCAGCAATACAAGTATGCTAACAGTGATTGCCTATGCATAAGGTGGGGGACGTGGTTTTTTTTTTACTGTCGTTTTAAACGTTTTTAAATGTCTTTTAGAAGTGATTAGATGACTACAATGACTGATGAGACAATGATTGTTTTAACTACAGCTGTTGTAAAATGGGTTCTTTGTATTGGTTTTAAAATATGTAAACGTGAAATGTGCAAGTGGAAATCAAAATGCTAGCAGTGATTGCCCACCTACAGGAATAAAATGAGTTACTTTTGTTTTAACAGACTTATTGTGTCAAATTGTTCTCAGTGAAAGTAAATAAAAAGTGTAATAGCTTCAGTAACAAAATCCCTCTTGAGATTCTTAACAGACCCCAAGAATAATAAATTATACCTTGATAAACTAAAATAATTATTGTTTGCAAGCTTGCATTGTTGCCTGGCCTTCCCTGGCACACAAAAAAAAAACAACCTAAAATTGGCCCGCCATTTTTGCTAAAAAAAATTATCACAACTCGATTAAACGTTATTTTTTATTAGAATGATCCCGCTTAATTTTATTAACACTAACGACACTTGCAATAATTTTTTGTTGTTGTTGTAAAGCAAGCATGTCAAACTCGTGGCCCACAATGAATATCTTTGCGGCCCAGCCCCTGTCCAATCTAGGATTACTGACATTCAACTTGGGTCAGTTTTGAAAGTAATCACTGCGAACAAGATTTCCTCCGAAGTAGGAAAGATTGTAGCAGAGAAGAGATGCCAAGTGTCACAGGAATAAAACATTAATTTTATAGTTGTTCTTGTTCTTTTTTCTACTGTGCTTTTCAAAATAAACCTATGTTTCCCCTAAAAATTGGAAGTTTTTGTTTTTTTTGCAGCCCAAATAAACTTAGCCCTTGTTTATTTGGCCCATGTTAGCCTTTGAGTTTGACATGCTTGTTGTAAACGTACAAGAATAAACGTTTTATGTGTGTGTTGGAAGTATGATGAGTGTGTGGTCTACCATAGGCTTACTCAAAATGGACTTAGCGAAAAGATAGTTTGAAAATTGCCTTTACATTTGTACATAATTTTCACCTAAGCAACGTGACATTGAATTAGATTTGTCTTAGGGTTATGCCTAGCAATTGCTTATGTAATTTCCCAAGTAAAAAGATAACTGAATATCATTTTGACTTTGCACAAAACATGGAACACCCACCAAAAAATAGTTTAGCCACCAATGAATTTCCACATTTTATCAGATACATCTTTAAAAGTGCAAATTTTCTTTTAAAAAAAATGCTTTTAAATGTGACATGCCTAAAATATAGTTGCCAACAATGGTGTAGAGACTAATCTCGACTAAAGATGTACAATATGTTGCCTTGAGGGCACAAAGAAGGAAATATAAAAAGGAAAAAAAAAACCTCCTCCGTTCCAGCATTTTCCACTGTGATGGAGATGCTGGAATTAATGAAGAATGAAAACCGAGGGAAATGTCGCGGTTTTAGACGACGAAATTTCGTTGTGGCTAAACGCATATTGTATTTATAGACACCGTAACTCGTCTGTGGTGAGGGTTTGTGTGTGTGGTTAGAGAAGGAGGAGGGGGGGATGAAAGTGAGATCGCAGTGAATACATATGTATAGAAGCCAATGATTAGGATTTCTATATGGCTTTGTCATAGTCCGTTGTCAGTGCCAACGACATCTTTGACATTCATGTAGAGAGAGAGAGAGAAAAGAGAGAGAGAGAGAGAGATATAGAGAGAGAGAGAGAGAGAGAGAGAGAGAGAGAGAAAGAGGAGTGAAGGGAGGAGGAGGGTTATATGACATGTGGAAACCCCAATCTTCCTTTTGACAGTAAAGCAGCAGGCTCTCTCCCGCCTTTGAACTAAGCCTATATGAAACAATGAATTCCTTGTTTGCAGCACACATAGACCTATATATACACACACACACACACCATGAGTCCTTCTAGTGGTGTCTTGTGTGTTCGCCAATAGAAAAAAAAAAAGACAAGTCATAAATGGCCTTTCATGCTTCATAAACTAAAATGGTTTAAGAGGAATGGCAAACAAATTCGGTGGTAGACACACTCGCACGATAATCAATGCACGCATGCAAAGACATAATTTGTCGTATTTTTCTTTAAATTTAAACCGGAATTTTTTTTTTTTATTTAATTAAAATTTCATAAAATTCCTCTTTTTTTCTTATTCTAAAAAATTGTATTTCAGGCTGTTCATTCATCTGTTAAACACATTATATCGACTATTTGCGGAAAAGAGTGACACAAAATGCACCAAAAAAAAACTTAATTGTTCAGAAGAATTGTTTAAAATACATATCGACATTACTTGCGATTAATAAGTCTAATACTTTGTAAGTAAATTTTCACACAATCATCTCAAATCAAAATCAACAATTTTTTTTGGATCTATAATAAATGAATCGATCATTTTTAGAAACAATATAAGTCCCACGTTAATGTATGGAACTTATGTTGTTTCTAAAATGACTTATATTCAAATATTTTATAAGCTTAAATTTATTTCATAAAAAAATATCACTTTAAATAAAAAAAAAATATATAAAATGACATTTAAAACATGATTTTTGTAGTGTTGCCAATTTATTCTAATTAAATCGTGATTTAAAATTATGTTAAATTTTAATAAAAACAAGTCACTGGATCTAAATCGTAGATATTAATCAACTTGATTTAAAATTTTAAATAAATGCACCCTGCAGACGATGCAAAACGCTCGCCGAAAAATAAAAGGGAAAAGACTAGTGATGTGCTATTAAAATATTTCACGTGAAATATATGAAATTTATTTTAAAAAACCTGTTTCCAAGTACTGAAACCATAAACGAAAAAAATGGTGATTGCAATTGGTTATTTTAAACATGTTTAATTTTACTATTTGTGTCATTTTTGTGTTCAAAGTTTTTGGAGTCTTGTTTCATTTTCTTCAATCATTTTTTTTTAAATAAATGTAATTTTTCACTATGTCTAATTATTCTAATAATCATTAGTCACATTAGATCTATGTGAGAAATAAAGTTAATGTAAACTGATCTTGTTTTATTTAATGGATTTCATTTAATTTTACAAGTTTTCAATATATTTCACAACTTTTCATAAATTTCATGAAATATTACAACAAAATAAATTTCATGTAATTGTCTATCACTAGAAAAAGACACAAACAAAAACCCAGAAATAAACGCACAAAAACGCGCGAACACATAACGAAAACACGAATACATAAGCACGCAATTAAGACAGATGCAACAGACAAACAGGCGACAATTTACCGTTGATCAGTGGCGAAATATGCAATTTAAAATAATAAATGTACAGACAGACACAAGACACACAGTTTCATGTTACAAACATGTAACGGACCTATGCATGTTGTTGTATAACTTGTATAGTAAATGCCATACTAACACGTTGACGATGATAATAATACCGTTATGAGTTCGATATTTGCTATTACAGTCGCATTCATACATAATAATGGTGTTGTTACATATATACACACGCAGACATACCAATTGTGCCCAACCAGTTAACCTCCTGACGTTTATTAGTGTCGTAAGAAGGAGAGAAATCGAACAGCTTATCTGTAATGTAGTGAGTCTGAGTCAGTCAAACTCTATGGAAACTATAGTCTGGGTTATGGTCTTATGTGTTTGTTTTGTGGTCGTCGGGATCTCTTTCTTGATAGCAAGTAGCTCTTCTAATATAATTTAGTAGATGATGGGAGGAAATGAGTTGTGATTGACACAAATGTGTCCGGCAAACATTTCTAGTTAAATACAATCAGGGAGAGGTTTATTTTACCATTGATTTCTAAGCTTGACTCAGATTGATACAGGGGGGGGGGGGGGCTTCAGTAATATGGAATTTGGTAAAAACTTGAAGCAGGGTTGGAAAGTTTTTCATCAAATAGCAATTTAAATCATGTTTTTAATATTTTTTTTTACAATTATTTTACTTAAAAATCAATTTTTAATTTATTTTGTTTTTATAAAATATAATTTAAGATTTTTTGTTGTTGATAGTTTCATAACAATTTAAGGAAATATTATGATGACGTTTTGAATTTAATTGAGTCATTTTTCAAACTTGAAGCTTTACATATCTACCTGCAAGTTAAAAACTTCATTCAGGGTTTGTAAAGTTTATTCAAATTGAAATTTAATTTCAAATAATTTTTATACATTTTGTTTTACTTTAAATAAATTTTGACAATTTTTTTAAGTAAAACAAACTGTATAAAAATTATTTAAATGTGATTTAAAGATTAAAAACATAATAATTCAAGAAATTATTAAAAAGTAACATTTTAATTTGATGTATTAATATTAAAACTTAATTGAAAGACGTTTTTCAGAGCAAATTTTTAAAAGTAAAAAAAAACATCAAAATTTCCATTAAGAAAATAAAAATATAAAAAATATATGATTTTAAGCTTAATTATTGGATTTGAATCTACCAAATAATTTTGGCACAAAAAATATCCTGCAAATTATACCTGAATGTTTCAATTTTATTTTTTAAGTTACATCATGCAAATTTTGTAATTTTTGTTTTACTTTATCCATTTTTTTTAAAAAAAAACCTATTAAACTAATATTTTAAAATAATTAATTTTAAAAAAAATAAAAGATATAATATAGAAAATAATTTAAATATTATTTTTGTTCGAACCCTGACTTCGAAACTTTCAATTCTCTCAATCTATAGAATACAACACAATTTGTTATGATCTCAAAATATGATTTTATTTTGTATTTTCACAATTGTTGATTATTGTTATATAGAAATCTGCCCGTTATAACGAGAAAGATTTTTTAGGGGGGAGGATAGAGGGGGGGGGGCATATATATATATCGGGAGTGAATAAGGAAGTGAATCTGTGTGTTTCTGTCATCAGCAGCTGTTTCAGATTGACATAAACGATTTTCTCAGGTTACATATAAAAAAAACCTCCACACAACATGATGATGATGATATAACAAAGTAGAAAACGAAACATTAGCTTGAATGACAGACGTTCTATTTAGCTTATATAGTTAGTATTACGCTCGTAGTTATATGTATTGCCTACATATACTATGCGTATCATATGGTAATGACGGACAGAACATCATCAAACAGTAGTTTGAACCTCTGAAAATGTCATTTTGTCATTGTTGGAGAATATTCTATAAAATATATTATAACTAAATAAATATAAAAAAATTGTATCTAAAATACTAAAAAATACCATGAATTGTTTTTTTTTATATCCAGCTTCAAGCTTGTTTCTGAAGCTGTCAACTCGATTTAAACTTTCACAAAGTTGCTATTCAGTTTAGAGCTTTTTTCTGAAGTTGCTATTCAGTTTAGAGCTTTTTTTCTGAAGTTGTAATTCAGTTTAGAGCTTTTTTTCTGAAGTTGTAATTCAGTTTAGAGCTTTTTTTCTGAAGTTGTAATTCAGTTTAGAGCTTTTTCTAAAGTAATTGAGTTTAGAGCATTTTTGGAAGCCTTTATTCAGGTTAGAGCTTTTTTCTGAAGTTGCTATTCAGTTTAGAGCTTTTTCTTTCCTGAAATTACTATTCAATTTAGAGCTTTCTTCTCACATTGTTATTGAACTTAGGGCTTTTTAAGCTTTTTATTTATTTTAGATCTTATTTCTGTCACTGAAACAAATTTAAATTTAAATATTTCAACTGTAACACCCCAAAACATTGTATTTTAAAATGTGCAAATAAAGAAGCACCTGAACGTGTTTTGAAAGTCTTTTAAAAACTAGAAGAGTAATGGCATCTCACTTACTGCATTTTTAAATTATCTACATCTATCTTCATTCTTCACTTACCAGTTGGATACAAAAAAATCAGTTAACGAAAACTTTAAACATTTGTCATTTTCAATCTACTACTGTATAAAAAGCTTCAGCTACTCTTCTAGTTTCTAAACCACTTTAGCAGGTTTTTATCGTAACAAAGAACACCTAAGAGTCCTAGTGAACAGTGATATTTTGCTGTGAAAGTTAGCTATCAATAACTTATGTCTCCTCCTCATTTTGATATAAATTTCAAAAGAGAGAAGAAAAAAAAAACACATAATAATTTGAATGTCAGTGTAGTGGGAGGTAGGTCAGCCAGTGGCCATTTTTTTTCCGTTTCAAAATGATTTATATGTGATGGCGATTGGTAAAGTCTCGGTAATACTTGTATAGTGTTCTCTAAAAAGGTTACAGTGTTATCTTTAGACTATGAAGGTTTTTTTTTTTGTTGCTGTCACAGCTGATAGCTATACAAAATGATGGACACTAAATTCAGTGTGCTTCTTTCTATATAGTTTTTTTTTCCTGTTCTGTTTCTGTTATGTTATGTTTGCGTTGAAATGCGATGAAACTGCTGACTTTTATAGCTTTTTCTCATCTTTTTCTACCAAACTCGTGTTTCTGTTGCATTTTTACCCCATTTCAACAGTGTCATATTTTTTGTGACTTGTCAGAGTGTCCTTTTATTATTTTTTATACTGATCCCAAATGCAGTTTTGGTTCTCTCTTTTAACCCTATTTTTTTCACTTAGCTTTTTGGTCAAAGAGCTTGACCTGACAACTGAAATCCCAATAGACCACCATAGAAATCACACACACATAGACATAGACATTATACATACATATAATGTACATGTATATACAAAAAAGAGAAACTCATAAAAAAAATCGTGATTCTTCTTCATAAGAAGAAGAAGAAGAAAAAATAAAATGTATATTTTACATTTAACTTCTAAGTGATTGTTTATGTTATTTAGGAACAGCTCAAATTGAGATCTATTTATAAAAGATGCAGAATAAAATTCTAGAAGTAGACATCTGTAGACAAATAACAAAATAAAATTACACTTGAGATGGTTTAAAAGTGTAAACGCCTCTCGAAAACTGGTTGTGTTCTGTCTTTCAGAAAGGAACAAAATTAACAGAAACTTGAAAGTGTTTTAAAAAGTAGAATGGTCACTTAGAGTTTGGATCATTTTTTTAAAACTCATGAAAATAACTAAGAAGACCAATTTGTTTTTTAAAAAAATGTGTCTATACAAAAAAGCTTATTTTCAAAGATGACACCATGAAAATACTATTCTGTAATTCAACTACCGTTGTAGCACTTCCAATCTCTCCTAATCGACTAAACTAAAAACTACCTTTTAGTTTTTAAGTAGGCCTATATGCCAAACGGAATGTGAACGAGGAATTAGTCTATTTGCACTAATTAATCATTTTTAGTTGCACGTTTCTAGATATAACCATGATCATGTAGCGGTGGTTGCCACTTGCAAACTCTTCGCCACTATGGTGCAAACAAAACGGTGACAGTGGCTCATCTGAACACATCCTCCGTAATCAATGACCAGCTAAAAACAACCCCTTTATGTGACGACACAAAGCGTTATTAAGAATGTCTATAAGACAATGAGAAATTTTGGAACATACTGAAGAACATCGAAAAACAAACTGAAAATTGCAATAATACACTGCCTAGTAGAACATACTGGTATATCCTTCTAGAATATATTGAAAACTACAATAACCTTGAGGCAAAATGAAAGATAAGAAAAATGAACCACTTCCAATACTCAAAATAATAGTAAAAATAGATTTTTTTTGTTATACATTTGAAATAAAACCAAAAACAAAATTGAATAATCAAGAAACAAAGTCAATTGCAACTTGTGTTGACGTTATACTCTCAATTGAAACATGTCTTCTTATGCTATGCATATAAAAAGCCAATAGATATTATAGTGTGATATATATTCCAAACGGAAATCGATTTTCTTCCTTCCCCCCCCCCCCCTCCCCCCTTCCGGAGGCCTCGGTGACCAATGATGACCACATTTACGGTGGACACCAACAGTGTCAAAGCCACCAACAAACATAATGATAACATTATTTGAATTGTCTGTGATACACACACAATGGACAAGAAATTGATTTATAGTCTCCACGATGAAAAGATTAGCGGTTGCTAACGTCTTTTGTGGTCATCATCTGTTGACCAAGAGAGAAAGAGCTAAAATGACTCCTTTTTCTTCCCCCCCCCCCTCCTCTCCCTCCCTCCCTCCCTCCCTCCCACCAACCACACACATACCCCCACTGGTCACTTTGACGATGATGATAATGATAATGGCATTGTGATTATTATAAGGTGTTATAATGTTGTTTGTTATCTGTGATTCTTAAAGATGACCACACACCACATTGATATAGATTTGACCACGGAAGGGTAAAAAAAAGGAGACTCCAACACTAGAGTCCACTAGTAATTTAATAAATACTGTAGGGTTTCAACCTTGCTGTCTGTGTAAAAAGTATAGAGCTTCCATTATATTATAGGGAGCTAGCTATAGCTTCATGATAAAAATGGTCACTCGCATCATTACCTCTTCCTTGGTGAAAGATAGACGCCGGCGTTAATTGGCAATTGACCATTGGTCAGCCAATGTATTTGAACTTTCGCTCTTTTCTGCTGACCACAAAAGGACATTCACTAAACATCATAGACAACACTGATCATGTGTGTGTGTGTGTGTGTAATTGTATACAGCCAATATCAGGTATAGAGACAAAATGATGTTGCCACAATTGTGGTGAAACAACCAACGCAATAATTTTTACATAAATATTATATCTGGTTCCTCATATTGTAATCAATATGTAATTGATAGAAGGAAGAACCCTTTTAACATTAAATGGGGTTTAAAACATTTATAAATGTTTAGAGAATTACACTTGATGATGAACATGAATTTATGTTAATTATTCAGGGTATCAATGCAGAGAATTGTAGGAAAATGTGTAAAGTAGATGTGTTGGTTACAGGGTGTGTGTGTGTGTAACAAATGTTCGTTCAATTATTAATAAAGGGTGCATTTGAAAACGTCTAGCTTCTGCGCTTTGTAGTCAGGGTGGAATAAAAATCATAATTTTTTTTTATTAAATTAAAAAAAAATTGGATTT
The DNA here is from genome assembly GCA_036925085.1 of Brachycybe producta. NCBI lineage: Eukaryota > Metazoa > Arthropoda > Diplopoda > Playtdesmida > Andrognathidae > Brachycybe > Brachycybe producta. The sequence goes on from JAUPFP010000002.1 coordinate 6,270,269, forward strand.
ATTTGATTTAAATCACGCTGATTTTAATGGAAAAAAATGATTTAAATCGTATCAATTCACCCTGTCTGTAGTTACTATCGGCTTCTAAACAATGTTAGGCCAACGTCTCACATGCTGAAGAAAAAAAATCCGACTGAAATTAAAGTTTGTCTAATTTAAATAGTTTAATTCTATTCAGAGGAAGGAAACCCGTGAAATAGTTTCTTCTTGCCTACGTGGTATTTCAGGAGCACCATTCCTTATATGGGGGGCCCTTCTGTTATTCTTTCTTCTTCCCTCTATAAACTCCATATTGTTATTAATATTTTTATTGTAGAGTTTTAAAGAACTCTTGAACGTGAAGGAAAGCAGAAATGGGAGAGGAAACTTCATAATTCTATTTCTGTTTTCTGCTTTTTTTTTCATGCACGTGGAAATCAGGCCTAATACTTACAGATTAAGAAGCATTCTGGGCATGCAGTCGCATGGAGAGTCATAAATGGAACAGTGCTAAAAAGTGTTGTTAAACTGCATATTCGCTTTCAAGAGCTTTAAAGCTAAGCTTTACATCGCTTTTTGTAGCTTTTCACATTACTTCATATGTGCTTTTTAAAAAGCCAAACTGCTTAGCTGTAGTTTGCTTTCTACAGCTTCTATATTTAGTTTGATATTTGAAGCAGAAACTAGCAGCTAAAAACGAACTTAACCAATCAGATTCCAAGAAAAGTGAAAAGATGTAAGTCAACTCGTTATGACTTTGTAGCTAAATCACACTTTTATCAATATATGAAGCTCACAAAAAAACGTACTTACCAGCTGATACTTTTGGAACTTCAACGGTTCTGTGAACGGATTTAATGACTGCGTCCAATGGTTCAGCACTACCAATCCAATTTCGGCAAACCTACATTTGTTTATATCATAGAAGAAATAAATGTTAGAATATAACATGTGGTTGTGATTTTCAGATTTGTCTCTTATCAAGCCTTTTATTAACTTAAAAGATCACTAAAAGTAAAATTGGAATTTAATTAGAAACTAAACTGGTTGCTGATGCTAATACATTTTAAAATAAACATAGAATTGTATTTTTAAAAACTTTAGCATTTATCTAATACTGGTCTAGTTTCTAATAAACTTATTTAAATTTTATCATAAATTTAGCCAACGAATTTGATTGATACTGGTTCTGAAAAAAGTTCACCTGTTCACACAATAGAAATTAGAATTTACTGTTGAGCCACCTCCATTGTATTGTTGGTAAATAGATTATGCAAATTTTGAGCCTTAAGTTTGAATAAGGCAAAATGATTGCATTCCAGAGTTAAGTTTTCGTTTTGTTTAGAAATGACTTTGCACAAAATGTGTGTTTAAATCCTATTCTTGACCTGAACAACAAAGGTTGTCCTATTCAGTAGTAGTACTGTAGTAGTAAAAAGGTTAGAAATTGGTTGTAAAAAGAAGAAAATCTTATACAACTATTTTCTTGTATACACAACAAAAGAACAGCTTCAAAAGTTCATTATTTAAGTTTGTTGTGTTAATAAATAGGGACAAAAAAAAAGTGCATCACTTAAAGAAAAGTTCAGCAACAGTAAATTCAAATCAGATTGGAAACCGTTTAACACGAAATGTAAGGAACCAGAATATTTTTTCGTGTTAAAACGTTTTATTCTATTTGAATGGAGCAGATTTCCACTGTAGTAAACAGTGTGGATATTTAAACTTTTTTTTTTCATTTAAAGTTTGTAAGAATGTGTACTCTAAATAATCTACTTTTACAAAATACAGTGAAAATGAATGTTTTCAAAATGTCATACAAGTTCGAAAGTTTTTCAGAAACTTTATTTCTGAAGAACTTTCGATTTTCTTTTTCTCTTAATGTTAATCAATTTTCGGTTATCACTACATATTTGTATGTTCTTGCTGTATATCTAAAGAGTCACAATTTATGTACATTGGAAAACCGTTTAACACAAATTGGAAGGAACCAAAATATTTTTTTTTTGTGTTAAGCCTAGTCTTGGAAACTTTGTAAACTTTGTTTGCAAACTGTTACCAAACAAAGTTTTATGTTTTTGCATAGTGTTTGTAAATTGTTTGTAAACAGTTTTCAAACTGTTTACAAGCGAAGTTTTGCGTCCACAGGCATTCTTTCTTTAGAATGCCAGTCAGTGAAACTGCTGCTATCAGAAACAACAAGAAGATAAAGAGATGGTGGTGGTTGATTAACTTTTTGGAGCAAGGAATATATTATGACGATTTTTACAATTTGTAGAAGTTGATGTCCCATAAAATTGGCATAGAAAGAAGCAACTCAATGAGCAACCCAGTCCAAAAAGTTATACTGGGCCAGTATGAATTTTTTAATGGTTTGTACTGGTTTCTTATTGGTCATACTGGAACTATAATGGTCTTTATTGGGATGCTCAATGGTCATACTGGTTATACTGGTGAATGCCAGTATAACCAGTAAAAAACATGGTGGGCAGTGATGGTTGTAACCAGTATAATATTCAAAACCAGTATGACAAGTAATAAACATGGTGGTCTTTGATGGTTGTCACCAGTATAATATTCAAAACTAGGTCCAGTAAAAAACATGGTGGTCCTTGATGATTGTCACCAGTATAATATTTAAAACCAGTAGGAACAGTAAGAAACATGGTGGTGCTTGATTTTTGTCACAAATATAATATTTAAAACCATTAAGACCACTAAGAAACATAGTGGCCAGTGGTGTAGCTAAAGTTTGTGCCCTGGGTGGTCCTTGAGCTTGCCGCCCCTCCCTCACGAAAAACACAACACAATACACATCAGTGGCACAACCAGGATTTTGGTCTGGACGGGACCAAACGATAGTATCAATATCCAGTCAGTGGCATAGCTAGGTTTTTGGTACCCAGCAGCAAAAATCTTCAGTGCACCCCCAATTTTTTTTAAAACAAATAAAAATAGAAATTCAGAAATAAACAAAAAAATTGCATTTTTCAGTTACAGAACCTGGTTAGAGGCTAGAATTCAAAGGTGAAAACAGTGTTTAGCATAACCTTAATAAAGATTCAAAAGTTTTTTGTATTGTTTTTCTTTACTAAAAGTGCATTTTTTCTGGTTGCCTTATTTGGGGCCCCAATGCTATGCCCCTGTATCCAGTGATAAATAAACCAGTACTGGACTTAAAAACATAATACTCAATTGCATATTACATTCCACGAGCACAGCGAGCGACAAAAATTTTGTAATTTCTTCTTAGGCCATCTTAAAAGATTTTTTATAAAGCTCCTTCTACTATCCCAACAGGAAAAAAACTTTTCTTTTTGTTGGTGCCACCCATGGTGATCTGCCCCCTCCCACCCCTCCCCAGCTATGCTACTGATGGTGGCAATTGATAGTTGTCACCAGTATAACATTAAGAACCAGTAGGACCAGTGGAAAACATCATTAGTGGTTGTTACCATTTTAAACCATTAAGACCAGTAGGAGAAACAGTATTGATGGTAGTTATCATTATGCCAGTAGGATCAGTGGGGACTATTCTCATTGATGGTTGTTGCCATTTTAAACCAGTAGGAGAGACAGTTGCCATTGATGGTTACTACCATTATAAACCAGTAGGACCAGTAGGAAATACTGAAATCATTACATGATTAGCAACCATTTTTAAATCATGTTAGAAAATTATAAAATATATTTTATAATTTGTTTTTGTTTCAAATTTTTGGTTGCATTTTGGAAAATTATTTCAAATTACAATTTATTTTATTTTTAATTCATTAATTTTATTTTAATTAGTTATTGATATGCTAATATTATATTAATATTAATATATCAATAACTAATTGATGATTTTCTAAAATGGAACTGAATTTCTGTTTCTAACAAAAAAAAGGGGACAGTTATTAAGTTTTTATAAAGCCTAATTTAGCAAACTCCAAATAAGATGTCATCATGGCCTAGTGGGTAAGTGACTGGATCTGGACGTTGGTGGACATGGAGGACACAAGATCGAATCCATGCTGGTTGTGGTAAGTACTAAAGTGTTGAAAAGTATGTCACTGGCTTGGCATGTATAAGGGCAGCTTGGACAATTAAGAATCTCATTTTTAATTTTTTAGTTTTTAATTAATACTATTAAAAATAATGATTAATCAAGTTTTGCAACCAGTAGAAACCAGTACTCACACCAGTAGGAACCAGTGTTCTTACCAGTATTCACACCAGTAGGAACCAGTATGAATCCTTGTAGAAACCAGTATGAAATGTCCCAAAACACCATGTAAACCAGTCAGAAAAATTTACTGGTCCAGTATGAATTGTCATAATGGTTCCATTTTCAAACCAGTAGGAAAAATCATACTGGCCCAGTATAACTTTTTTGACTGGGAAGTTTTCACTGCAGACCACATGATAACCAGTAGCCGTCTAACTAAACAGTGTAGAACTCTAGCAATCTCTAAACTGGACTAGTGGATCCCCACTCTCATGTTTGCAAACACGTCGTCCAGATATACTGTACATTGGTTTCTGAAGCTTTGTTTTCCATTCAGGATGGGAAACAGAAAACAGCAAATTTTGTTTGCAAACAAAGTTTCCAAGTCTGGACTTCACCTTTAGAAAATTTGTCATGCTGAGAGACCAGACTGAAAATATATTTTTTGTGTTATCCGTTTTCGTGTTAAACGGTTTTCATTATATTTTTTTATGAACTTCCTCATCTTAATGTATCTACAATATGTTTATTTTCCATTTTTACACTAGAGAAGTATGTTTTGTCCAATCTACACACATTTAGTTATTGTTTTAGACACAAACACTATTGTAAAATAAGTGTTGTATTCTGCATTTTCTACATAAATGCGTTACTAGTTGTAAAATCCTAATTAAAGAGCACTTGAACGTCAACTTGAACACACTACTACGCAGGGTTCCAATATAATAATCCAGCTCAAGAGTACTTAAAAAAATTGGATTTTTCTAAGTTGAAATTCTGGTGAGAGTATTGCAGTTGAAGTTCAGGTGACATGTTTTCTATCTTTAATTTGAACCTTAGTTTCATGTGATCAAAATGAAACACGATTTCTCTCCCACTATAGAGTTATTGTTTGATTGAATAACTCGTGTGACTTGTCAATCAACTGAAATGAATTTTTTTTGTGATGTTAGCAGGTGTGAACTACTACGTCACCTCCGTCGCTCAACCATGAAGAAAATTCAAATTTGATTGAGAGGGTTATAATAAATAATCCAATTCATATTTGACTTGCTTTTCTTTATTGTTTCATACATGCAATGTATCCAACAATAATAATAATAATGGTATTTATTATTCATTTGTATTGAATCTTGATTGTTTGTTCTTTGGGGGTAGTTTTATTTTTGTTTGGTTTTGAAAATTGAAGCGGATGGAGGGTGGTGGTGATGGTGGAGTGTGAGGTGAGGTGGAGAATTCTAGATAAAAGAAAAATGCAAAATCATGGACACAAATCACCTGTTTTACAATTCACAATTTGACAATTTGTCCCCTTGCCCATTTGTAACACCTTTTTTTTCTCTTTCAATTCTACCTCTAGTTTTCTCTAAATTCAGGGCACACTTTGGTGTATCGGAAAAGTTCAGTTTACCAAAGATAATTATGAAACCGTCATATTCTCATTAGCATGAATGAAAAGCTTTATCATTGATTACTGTATTGTATAAATTATATGTAACCCTAATGTTGTGTGTGTGTGTGTGTGTTCGTGGGTCCGTTTCCGAAATACGGCTTTGCAGTTTGTAGTTGGTGTAATTAAGCTCAAATGTAGGGCCTAGATATTCAAAAGGAGAAAAGATCTGTTTAGTTTGTCATATTAAATATTTTTAAATGCATCTATTTATACTAATTTGTTATGTTGCCTTTATTTATACAGGATGGACATAAAATATCATCTGTCCAGTTTAAAGAGGATTTTTTGAAGTCCCAAAGCCTCCTTGAGGCACTTTTCAGTGCATTTAAAGACAAAAAGTACACCCAGGTCTAGGATGTATTCGAGGCTACTACTATTGACAAAAGGTAGTTGTTATCAAATAAAACCCATGCTCTGAATGTTCTTAAGTAACAGCATATTGAATATCTAGAACGGCAAATGTTATGACATAATACAACTGTTTTGATTTATTTGATTTTGGCTTTTTTATGGCGGTTGAAAATGTTTCCCATTGTAGAAATAAATACAGGAACCCCAATCTTCGTAAATGTGCTCAGACAAGCAAATAAAATGAATTGATTTTCAATATGCAATCGATATAAATTTTGATTTAATTGGAGGAGGCTAAGGTTGGAAGAAGAAGAAAACGTTTTATTTTTCAATATATGAAACAACATACACAGTCAAACCACCTTATTTTAAAGTGTGACGGTTAATCTGCATATTCGCTTTCTGTATCTTTAAAGTAACAAGCTTTGCATTGCTTTTGGGGAGTTTTTTAATTTAAAGAATCACACATACTGAAAAATCATCAGAAATTAGCCATAGAAATAAATAAGAATATTTCTATGGTCCCTTTGCACTAAAAAAATATATGGCGCTTCTGTTAAATTCCTTATAAAGTGAAATTCTGTGGCATTTTATTATTCATGTCCGATTCTTCCCTAACTGCATATTTGTTATTTAATACATCTTTCAATAACAAACTGCTGCTTCTTGCTTTTTGAAGCTTCCATTTTGGTTTGAATATTTGAAGCAGACATTATAGCGTTAAAAACAAACTATCCAGTCAGATTCTAAGAAAAGCAACATGGCAGGTCACCCAGTTATGGCATAGCAGCTTTATATATCACGTTTTGTTGCAGCCTATAGGTTCGATTTTGACGCCAATATGCAGTGCAATGACTTTGTAAGTTGCTTGAAATTGTAAAGCAAAATCTAGCTGCAGCTTTAAAGCACACAAAAAAGCAAATCTGCAGTTTAACCTTAACTTGTATTTAGATATTCACTAGAAGAAACCCCCAGTTTTATCCTTATTGAACAGAGAGTTTCAGCAATGCTGAAACTTGGAAGTCTACTCTGAGGGTTCAAGTGGCAAGTTCTCTTCTTGAATTTATGCAATATAATATAATTTTCATTTAAAGTTGGTCAGAAGAGTGTATAAATATCGGAATATCATTTTTTTTTTGTTATTGTTGCTGGTTGTTAGACACCCCCACCCCACCCCTGTGGCAATAAATATTCTTGGAACAAAATGCAGAAGTTTAGTCTACTGTGTATATACAGTATGTACTAGTGTAATAATAATTGGCTCAAAGCAATAGACCAAATCGTGAGCAAAATGTATTTTTTTTTAAAAAGGGAATGATCCCTGTCAGTGATTTCATCTGAACTTTGGGCCTAAGACATTGTTTATTATTATGTTTCAATGTTTCTTTTCAAATCTTTGTTGAAATTGTATATAATGATCATCATGTCTTATGGGCTTTTTATACAATTTTCTATTCGGTTTGAATCTTATTTTTAGATTAGCATGATTAGGAAAAATGTATTGAAAGTCAATAGGAAAAGAAAACCCCACAAGTTTTTCCCTCATTACTAATGGGGAGAAAAATCCTAGGAGGCTAAAAGATTCTAAATAATGAGGGTTAAAGGTGACTTTTTTTTTTATACTAACGTTTGACATTTTTTTAAGAGTTAAGAAGAAAAAAAATAATAATGATCCACTTCAATACAATTGTGTTTTAATGGTGATGTCGGATAGGAAATATTATACAGTGTGGATCTATACCGGATTATTTTGAAATGTTTTGACCGAAATATTTCATTGTCCAATAGAGGGAGGGCATGATAATACAGAATGAAAGAAATTCCACAAATACCATGGAATTTACTGCTACACGATCAATTATACCTATATTCCTAATAGAATTTAGAGAAGACCGCAGTCTTCCACTGTGAATAAATCCAACAACTAATAGGGTCTATGTACATTTTTAAGGATAGTTTCACACGACGATACGTGTATCGCGATACACAGATCCAGGAATAAAAAAAATAGAAGATACTCATGTCATGCAGTATCCACCTGTGGGTGTCGATCACATGTCAAAACACACACAAACAAACACAAGTTATACAACTGAGTGATACTGTAGTTCCCGTGTGAATGATGCAATTTTGCTTCAATGTGTAGTGTCGTCAGCCACCTTCATATAAAAAGTCACAGGAGGCTGAGGTCCCCAGGATACACAAAATCAGTATCCCATAAGTATCGCCATATGGATGCTTCTATTTGTGTAAATGTAAATTCAGTATCAATCATACACGTATCCCGATACATGGATTGTTGGGGTGAAACTAGACTTAGGCCAACGCTTAAACGTCAACCACCTGAACAAGTTTGGTTTCACACAAGTCTTCGTGTATCACGATACGTGTATGATAGATAATAAATTTGCAAGTACACAAATAAAAGCGTTCATATGACGATATACTCGTGCGATACTGATTTTGTGTATCCTGTAGACCTCGGCCTCTGGTGACTTCTTGTATGAAGGCGGCTGACGACACATTGAAGCAAATTACACCGTTAACACGGGAACTTCAGTATAACTCAGTTGTGTTTTTAAACAAATGACCGACACCCACAGGTGGATACTGTATCACACGAGTATCTTCTATTTTTTATTCCCGAGTATGTGTATCGCGATACACGTATCGTCCTGTGAAAGAAATACCCTGAGCTACATGTACTTTGAGTAACCTGGCACGAATTTGTTCAGTGTTTTTAAGCCTGCTGACATTAGAGCAGTGATCAAATGCTAAGTTTTCTTTTTTTATTTTGGGGCCGTTGAGTTATCTGTAGGCCTAGTCTGAAGTAAATTTGGAAAATAAAGGTGACATTTATTTTCTGATGTGTTATGTGCGCATACACGATCATAACAAGATAAATTAACAATTTCGTTTGTTATTTTGAGCTTCACTGTATATAACATTCTATGAAATAATGAATTTAATAACAGACATGTCTGCTATTTTTTTATTTTGTTACGATGATGATGATGATGATGATGAGACTGAAGATTTTAATTTTAATGAGGTTGATGTAAATTGATTCTCAAAGAGTAGAAATCTCATGCTTCTTATTAAGTGTTGCCTACACATTGAAATAACAGTAGATATGAACTCATTTTCATATTGTTCTTTTTTTGTTTGTAATTATATCAAGAAAATGGTTTTTCATCATCAGGATGTTTAATCAGTCACTTGCAGCCATGTCCGTAGTGATTTTTATAAATACAGGGTGATTCCGTAAAGAACAAAACGAGAATATTTGGATGTAAATCGTGATTGGTAGCACTGATTGGCATCAAAGTATTACGTTTTTTTTTTTGTAGGAAGTTCTCTATTGCAGTTGGAAGCAAAATCAAATTTATGTTTAGTGTTAGTAAGACTTCTTATCTAGAGGGGTGTAGCTGGAGACCTGCCGCCCCAGCGACTGTGGGAACGTTTGGAGGGCGCATTTTGGGGGTGCAAAGGGGGCGCACTGTTTTAAGCTAAAGGGGGACTGGGGGATGGAGCGCGACCAAACCTATCTATGCCACTATTCTTATCCAGAAACCAAAAATCAGTCTTGTTTCTACTTTTTTTTTGGTCATGAATATTAAATTTTTAGATCAACTTTCTTGGCTCGTCAAACTGTTTAACCTATGCATACATCATCAATGTGCCTGACCAAATGATGTATGTGGTTTTGTATATGTATAAAGAGAGAGGGGTATGTACACTCTGAATGTACATGAAACTTAGAATTGTGTGTTGACCTAACCATCCTATGAAGATTGAAATTCTCTCTGTTCTCCTATGCTTAATAATCATCACCAGTGACATTGATTTGGTCCATATCTCAAACGACGACGGGGGTTTGAGGTGGAGGCTAGCAATGTTTTTAGGTAATGGGGTTCAAGTATGGGCACCATGCACTGGTACACTTGGTAAACTAATGTAATACTCCATTAGCTGGTTCCACCTCCAACCTTTGTTGTCGTTTGAGATGGGTACAGCTGTGAAATCTTGACGAGACTAGTGAACTTTTTTTTTTGCTCACTTAAATACGAAATCTAGAATACGAGCTCGTAGTATGTGAGAAGAAACTGATTTTGTGAGACAGGTTGAGTGTTTTTATTTTCTTTTTTGACCAGATTTCTCTTTATTTCCATTCAACACCTAAAATGTATTGAATTTTACAGATTCACTAGCAGTTTAGACAGATCGACAGTAACATAAACACTTCTGTGCAAAGAAAAAAAAATAGCTATTTAGCAAAATCAGCTATTTGACCAACTGCTAGCCTCCTAGTACAACCTTTTTCTGTGGCCAAATTAACTAATGTCTTTGAAGAGGAGGCTAGAATGAAACAATATTGCAGATTTTTCTGATAGCAATGTTCTCTACGACATATGCTCGGTATGCATTACAAAATTGAAAAATAAAAGCACAATAGATCGGACACAACTGCAAGCTACAAACACAATGGCAGCTTAATATAATATGCCTGAAATTTCCATTTCATTATGATTGTTAATTAAGTGGAATAAGATCTAGTTTTCTTTTAAACCTAACGCATAAAAAACCCCAAGAAAAAAAAAATAGATTAAGACGGGTTTTTAAAATGGAAACCTGCATTGTCATTACTTTGCGCCTTGATAATTATTTTTAAATTTCTTAACTCAGTTTATATTAAATAAAAAATCAAGTCTTCTGAAGTTGTTTATGACTTTTTTTATACATGTTACACATGGGTATAATAATGTATTAAAAAAAATTCAATGGCCGTTTTAGAGGGCAACAAGTGAAATGCTAAGTCATGTTGGGCATGTTGCAAAAAAAAAAAAAACTTATACGTTTTTTTTTTTTGGTCGAAACCAATAACGTGTGGGTTTTACAATAGCTCAGCATGGATGCAAGCAACATTCCCTCGTTGTTTGTTGTCTTTAAAAGGAATTGTCTTTCTGATTGGTTAGTTTAACAAGGAAAATACAGAATGTAATTGAAAAGAGGGATGGTCGTTTATCATTAAAACACTTTTAAGATGTTACTTTTATATTAAATTGCATTACATATGCACTTTTTATATATACATCAAAGTAAACCAACATCTTTTTATGGAAGTTTTTGTAAGACATGTATTAAAACGAGAAGTTTGTGTTTAGTTTTTTCAGATTGAATTTAGTATTAAAAAAAAATTAATTCACGCCGTATTATACAGGGTGTATACGAAATTCAAATTCCAACAAGTAGGGAAACTTGCAAATTAAGGTAGAGTCCCGATTATCCGTGTGATCAGAGCTAGTCTTTTGTATTTATTTTTGTATGTACTAAATAAACACAATTTTGTAATTACAGATTCTTTTCCTCGCAGTACATATGTATTTTCCTTAACGGCAGGAATGAGGAAGATCCTAATGGGGAGGGGAGCATTGTCGCAAGGTCGATATGCAATACTTTTCTGGGTTAACCGAATTTGACCGTATCCGAGCTGTTCTTGGTCTACATTAGCTCGGATAATCCGGACTCTAGCGTAGAAGCAACTGTAAAGATCTCTTCCAACTTATTCGCATAATTTGTTAACGACAATCTTTACTTCGTACCGAGTTCTTTAGCTCTTTTTATAGAAGCAACTTGAAGAATCCACATTTAGGCCCTTAGTACACAGACCACTTTTGATTGATTGGATTCGACTGCACAATGTTGTCACAGTTAGCCGAGCTGCGGTTCGGCTGTAGCCAGAAGCTGGTCTATCTCCACCACCGGCGAAATCGTTTCTCTCTTGCACACGAACCACTTTCCAACAAAATGCCGTGTCTCTTTGATCTTGTTTAATTCCTATGACGGTAATACAACTGCAATTCCATTTTGTCCTTTCATCAATTTCGACCACTTTTTTGTAATTTCGACCACTTTTTTGTAGTTCACTCAACGACATTAGAGCAACCTTCCGACCACCACATTCGACTCCTTAAGTGGTTGGTTTAGGCGTTGGTTTAGAATTAAATTTGCAGTCGAAACCGATTATTAAAAAGTGGTTCGTGTGCCAAGATCCTTAGACTAACCTTACAGAAGACACAAGGCAAAACTGTTTATTGTGAATCTGTGAGTGTTTTTGAGTTTAGCTTTGAATCTAGCTTAGCCTTTTAGAAAATGGCCGTTAGTGTCAACACTGAATAACGAGTTTTTAATGCCGATGAGTTTAAAGGGTTACTTACATAATCGCCAAAAGTTACTCGTAAACGAGACCCGTGGTTGCTGTATTTGAAATTCTAAGTTTACTCTGGCTAATTTAAATAACTTGTTTTTGCTTTTTTTAATGAAAGCTAAACTAAAGATCGCCCAGTTCTATTTGTGTTCTTCTAGGATACTTTGGAACTCATTTGAAGCACAAATTTGCCTTGAGGAGCCGACCTAATCATACAACATTCGCCTTAATCCCGTTTCGATGCATTTGCCACGAGGCATATTCTGTATAATTCTTGTTATTTTAGGCTATTATTTGTTTCTTTTTGCATATAATAAGTGGACCAGATGTGATTTCAGTGAATACATAATGAATCGTTAAGATAAATGTTATTCTTTCGGCCTAAGTTTAGCATCTTTTGTCTCGCAGTTATGCAAAAACAGATAAAAATGGAATAGTAGAAAGCAATTTACCTTTTGCAGCCAATCAATGGCCGACTTCGATACGTTCTGATGTTCGAGACTATGTACGGAGTCGGTGAGAGCGATAGCAAACACACGTTGCTTCATTGCCTTTTCAGCACTACTCACCTGAGAAAAGAAAAAAATACCGTTAACTTTCATTTGTGAATGAAAAAACAGACAAATCGCAAGTTAAGACTCACTAAGTCCATGGTGCAGATTCCACCATAACTATGTGCAATTATGGCAATGTGTTTCGCTTCGGCTTTCTTTACTATTTTGTCCCAAACGTACTTTGTATGTAGTTCTGGAGTGTCGAGTCCCTAAATGCGTACATAAAATACAGTAATTAAGACGAAACTCGAATAACTCGAAAATATCCATTAATACGAAACAACGGTTTCCGTCCAATAAATAAAAATGTATTTCAAACATGTTTAAAAATTTTTTTTAAATCTGCAAACCCTGCTCATCTCCCATATAAAACCTTCAAATAATTTTACGACATACGCTCGCATAATACTGAATCAGATTAATTTCATTTCCTGTAATTCATATATATACGAAACCCCACCTTTACTTTCTCCATCTTTCCGTCTTTTGTCTTTACAGTATTATCGTTTGTATTAAGAACGATGACACCGTAACCGTCCTCTTTCGCTTGTTTGATGAACGGAAGTTGTGTTCCAGAATCGAGACAATCGTTGATAATCAATCTTAATGTGAATACAAACCAAACGAGATGATGATGACGAAGTAAGTGATAAAATAAGGCTCGGAATTTTATGCAATATCTCAAGCAAACGTTTCTCAATTTGTGACCCACGTGCTAATTGTGAAGTGATGACCATCATTAGAGGAACTGCAATTATGCCTTTTTTTTCTAATCAAAAAGGCTAGTTAGAGGCTAGATTTTTAGTCAACTAGAGTTCTTCTGATCTAAACAGGTTTGTTACTTCACAATTGGTACTTGGGGCCACAGATTGAGAAACACTTGGTTTGAGATAATAGCATAAAAATCCGAGCTGAAATGTTAAAAGCACAAACTCGTTATTCATTAATTTAATAAGTCTTTACCGTCTTGCCCACTGTCCGGCTCTAACAACTCCGCTTCCATGAATCAGAAGCAAAAGCTTATCTTGATTTGTCAGTGCATCTTCCGTGTGAAACACAAACGTCCTCGGCTCGCTCTTGTGAAGGTTTGTCTTTTCGAAAGGGAATGCTCGAAACGAATTAGAAAAACTGTGTCGAAGACGGTCAAAACAAGATAAAACTTACTGGAATGTACATCCTTTTCAATCCTTCCTGTGTTTCCATAAGTTTGTATATATGTTCTGTTATAACCTATGAACAAAAACAACCAATAAAACACAAAAATTAGCTTTTAGTCAGAAAAAAAAAAAAATGATTGCGAAACATACATCTCCCAATGCCTCGTAGTGTTTCTGATTGTACAATTGGTTATCGCTGACTGCGAACACGAATGGTTCTCCAGTTTCGATGTTTCGTAACTGTCCCTCTGTTAAAAAAGAAAACAGACAACGGTAACATTAATGTTTTATAAACAATCATCATGGCGGTGGTCTCTTAAACGCTGAAATTGTAGAAAATTACAAACAAAACAAAAATGAACATAAATCTGTAGAAAATGCACCAATTAAAAACAAAAATCACAAAAATGTTTAAGAATCTGGTAAAAAAAGTCTTTTTTTTTTGCAATGTTGACATGGGTGCAGAATAACCTAATAATTAAAAGCACGGATTTTTTATGCAATATCTCAAGCAAATGTTTCTCAATCCGTGGCCCAAGTGCCAATTGTGAAGTAATCATCATCATCATCAGAACAACTGCAATTATGCTTTTTCTAAGAAAAAAAAGGCTGGTTAAAGGCTAGATGTCTGGTTACTATCAGTTGTCAACAAGAGTTCTAGCCTCTAAAGCAGTCTTTTTCATTGGAAAAATCATAATTGTTGTTTCATCTAAATGGTATTGTTACTTGCTTGATATAACATCTGGTGATTTTCTTTACAGACTGAGAGGGCTGGGCCCCCGAAGCTTCCTGCTGCAACAAGCCTAATTAATCTAAACAAACCAAACATATCCTAAAAAAAAACTAACCTAAGGCTGCTCATACGACGTGTAGGGAAATTCAACAAAAAAAACTTTTTGAAATGCCATAGATCTCCATGTCAATTCTAACTATTTGCATGTGTTTGATGTTTGTACCAACAATAAGCTTTGCTGCTTATTCGTCGTACATGGCTCGACAAGATCTTTCCGACAAGCTGCCGTATATTCGAATTGGCCACGGTCCCGTATAAATGGAGTGTTCCGTTTCATTTAAACCTGTTCACAGTTTTCTGCATATATATTTTTTACTGATTTTCTGCGTACTGTTTGGTGTTTGCACCAAAAATAACGTCCGTATTCGTACTCGGCTCGACAAGATCTTTTCAACGAGCTCTAGTTTATTGAAATTGGCCAAGGTCCCTATTCTATTATTATAACGAAAAGTGCAAAAGAATTGCTTTTTAGCAATTCTTTTTTTGTAAAGAAAACACTCGGTAATCTTTAGAAAATGGGCAGAAAACAGTCGAAATCGCGCCAAAAACTGCAAAATAATGTACAAACGTTCACAGAAAACTTGTAACAATCTACAGAAAACTATCATAAAACTGAAAAAAAGAAAAAATAAGACGGATTTTCAAAACTTATTAATATAATTTCTGCGTTTTTAAGCGACTCAACACATCCGTTTTTTATTATGAAACAACTTACGACTGTTAAATTCATATCCAAAACCTTCCAAAGTATCTGGAAAATTATTTTCATCCATTTTCGGCAGTTTAGAACGTTTCTCTTTGTCACTACTATCCAAGTCTAAACGACGAAACGTACAGAACAAAGAACTGAAATGTTGATGAAGAGGAGGAGGAGGAGGAGGAAGAAACGTCCGAATTCGCCGAAATCTGACCAACTGCGACAGAAATTTGCCTGGAGAAATTCAGTGACGTTTTCTCTTCTTCTCTTGTTTCTTAAACCACTTCTTAATCGAAATTATTTCTTATCATACCTGCCATTTGTGACAATAATAAGCTCACTGTAACCTATATTTAATAAAAAAAAAATTATTAAGAAAATATGATAAAAAATGTTTGTTTCCTGGAAACAGAACACGACCAAGAAATGAGATAAGGCGGGAAAAACCCATTGCAAACAGTAAGAATTCTGTCATCTTACCAGGATGTAAACAACGATCATAAGCTCAATGAATACACTAGAAAGAGGGTCCACGTGTATCTAAAAGTATGTAAACAATCATTTACATAAAAATAATTAATGAAGTTTCGGCTTAAAACCGATAAAAACTGGTTCCTAGGCACCGAAAACAAAAAAATAACAAAAAAACAGCAATGATAGTTGCTTAAATTGCTCAATAGATGGCGCTTACACCGCAGCTTAGCTTGCAAGGTTCTTTTTATACTGGTTAGGCATTACGTAGACGTCATGTTAAAGCATCTGTCGCCATTTTCGTTTGTAGAAAAGGTGAGCTGTTCTATTGAAAAATACATTGCACATCACATTGTCTCTAAAGAAATATTTTATTTTAAGCTTTTATTGCAAATTGTCACCATTTTAGTATAATTAGAAAACATTTATATATTGATTTTGAACGTTTTCATTAACAATGAAACTAAATATCCTAATTTTAAATAAATATCATGAAAATAATTTTAAAAATTTGTTTTACTTCTGCATATTATTTGAAATTTTCTCAATTATTTAAGTTATAATTTTACACTAAAAAATAAAAATCACAACTTTTGATTTGAAGCGAATTTTTAACATAGTAACACGCATATACAGTATATAGACTCTCAATGTAATAGTCTGCAACAAGACAAACGGAAATGGACGCTTATGCCTGATCTTTCTAAAGAAAACCTTGTAAGCTTGCAGACTGATTTATGTAATTTGGCAAATTGACCTTTAATAATTTATGAAAATTACCATTGAATTCCGACACCCAATGGCCATAGCCGTTCTAGGCTAAAATTGGCAGAAAGTAGCCTCAAATACAACCTTGTCTGATTACCCTTTTATAGACGCACTGTTATGATTTTTGTTAAACTGGTCAGGTCTGGCTGTCTTTGAGGCTATTTTGGGAATTTCCAAACGAATTTAATAAAAATGAAGGAAACGATTTAAATAAATATTTTACGGAAACATTTTTTTAGAAGTCACTTCAAGGAAAAATTCAACAGTATATTAGAACCTAGAAATTGTGATTGATGCTTTTGCAAAAGCTAAGTTAGGGTTCTTTCAATTTTTAAATTAATTCTAAAAATGGTCTACATGCTAATTTCCATAGACGATTAGAAACGAACAGTTCGTCTATGGAAATTAACATGTAGCCTATTTTCAAACTTCCTTTAAAAATAGAAGGAATCACAACTTAGTTATGAAAAATTATCCGTGGATTCACAGAACATCCAAGTGCTTATATTGCACTTTAAATTACGTTTCAAAAATAAGTATGTGCGAAAAGAAAGACTAAACGGCCATACGAAATATTACATCAAACTGATTTTCTTCATCCAGATCCTTCCCCTAGAAATCTCTTGTTTTAACTGAAATCACCACAAAAATAATTTTGAACGCCATTTTGTTTATTATAATGATGAAAAAAAAAATTTATTGAAATAAAACTGAACAAAAAATAAGTAAAATAAATTGTCCAAAATATATTTTCAGAAACTAATTGAATAAAACGGTTAAATCTAATTATACTAGTTAATACAATATCTAACGACTTTGTTTCGCCCTCTGATTTCTTTGATTCTATTGCAATGTCGAAGGATCGTTATCATGGCCCAAGTCGAATGGGTAAATTTCTGGTTCGCTAGATCACGAATGTCGTCACTGGTACAAAAATAACAACCTATGCAAAAAAAAAAAAACAGATTTCAAAGATCCTTTTTTGTATTTAATCTTAATAAATGTTACGTTTTTGTTTCTATACCTTTAGTATCTTCCGTTTCGAGAGCTTTGAACGCGTTAATTTGCTTCTTGTCGTTTCCGGTCAACTGTTTGCGAGGTTTTCTCAATATGCCATACTTGACCGCGATCGTCGAATTAAACTTCTCGATAAACGAGTTCAATTCTCTCAACTGCATACGTCCTTTCATGTAACTGCAGTAAGAGACGAAATAGCCTTATTGTACACGCTTATTTTACTCATTTTTTTGTTTAAAAACGTCAAATTTCCTCCCATAAACAAATCACAAAAAGTTTATTTTGTAAAGATAATAAGATAATTTCTCTGCGTTTTCATTCTCTTCGACTTTCGAATAAATCTTGAAATTCTTTTAAACGTTACTATAAAAAACGTTCGCATTGTTTCTCCAAAAAAAAATAAACAAAAACCGAATTATACTTAGGTATTGAGTCCAATTCCTTATCGTTCAAATAAAGAATCTTAGGAATTGTTTTTGAAGTGGTTCCTTCGTTGTTTGGTGCAGTCGATGTTGTAGCTGTTGCTGAAGCCTCATCGGTCTTCTTTCTGAACAATTTAAAAAAAGATGAAAAAGAATTCATAAGATCGACAATGACTTGAAACAAGGCAATTTTTTTTTTGTATAACTAAACCAGGCTACTTTGTTTCCAGCAGCTTAGGAATGTGTTGATTTTCGCTTATTTGCTTTAAGCTCTCAGCTATCATCTGAAGGTTTGTGTAGCGATCTTGCATATCCTGCACAAGAATAAGTGATTTTAATTATTATTAATTTATTATTAGGTGAAAATGTGACGAGATTTACTTCCAACCATCCTCTGTCTCGTTCCGCTTCTTCGATTAAGCTTTCTGTGTTATGAATAATCGTTCTTAACTCTTGAATTCCGGTCGAAATGAGAACAGTTTGGGCGTCGTTACAATTTCCAGACGACGAAACTTTCTTTAAAACTGGATCCAAGTCAGCACAGACTGCACTCAGAGACAATAACATATCTTCCAATTTCTTGATATCCATGGTAACGCGGTAAAACAACACGAAAAAATTAGAATTTACGAAATAAAAACAAGAGTTTGCGATTATCCACGTATGAATATGAACAGGGATGTGACGAGAAGACGTTTTTCCCGCCATTTTTTTTTAACGTAATTCACGGCATTTCAGTGAATATAATTTATACTATTATTCTTGTAGATTCATTGTAGTATTGTGACACAAAATGGCAGGCAAATTGTTTCTAAGATAGGCACGGAGCGTACGGGGAAAATATTCTGACACAAAATGGCTGTTTTGAAGTTACAGAGTTTTTCTAGAGAAATTGATGGTTGTGACATTACACACGATCTATTGTTGTCTAATAGTGTTTTGAAATGCAGTTTTTTTCAGGAAGAACTAATATGGCAGCTTTAATGTATACGTATTTTGTTGTAACTTATTCGCCATATTAGTACACTTGACTTCACAAATATGACTGTATGACACACGTGTGAGCTTGCACTTTATTAATCTTTTTGTTACGTCATATCCGGTTTCTTGTTACAAGATGTTGGCGCCCGTTGTAGTTATTGTTTTTTGAGCTTTTTATTGCGTTTTGATTATTTCTAGGCTTTTAATTAACGTAATTTTATCATTAATTGGCTAAACGTTAGTTAAAACATGTTACTGAAGACGGAAAAGGCAGTCCGCGTTAAAATACGAGGAAGAACAGTGGAAATGGTTCGAGAACAGTACATCAGAAACGATGTTCCCTGTTTCGCTAATCAGTGCCCTATTTGTGACAATAAAAGTTAATAAAAATCTGTTGATTATATCAAAATGTACAGCACGCACACGCCTTATTTAATTATTTTTTCTTTGTTTTCTTGCGTCTGAAGGTGTAAACGGTTGTCTCCTTCCAGCTGATTTGACCCATTATTTGGTCCCTTTTCCTGACGTTGCCCTCAAATATTTAGAAATCCTTGAATTTCCTGAAATCAGAGGAATAATTTTCGCACAAACAGTTGTACAGAAGGTGATTTTGGTTACTGATAAAGTTATATCTAATATTAATGTGCAAATGATGTCACTTAGAATTTTGTTAGAAAACGTTTTTGACATTTTGTCTTTTAGGTATATCACGAAGGAGGTAAACGATTGTATCAGAAGTTATGTGAACTTGTACGAGACTGCAGAAAAGGGAGCGTTATGTTTGCAAACGAGTTCTGCGAACAGGTTTATAGTCCTCGTAATGTCGAGGAGTCGTTATTGGAATGGCAGTCACGGTTTTGCTATTTTTTTTAGGGGTTTTAAGCATGAAAACCGATTGTTTTTATTGTTTATTTCTAGAATTGTTTACAGTGTTGGTGTTTGGTATTACAATCATCTACAGAAGTGTTTTCCAGTTGTTATGATAACAGAAAACACAAAGGTAAGAAACCCTTTAGGATTATGGATCAGAAAAAAAAAATTATAATACTTTTTTGCAGTAACTTTTAAAAGAATTTTACGATTAAATTGAAACTAGGATGTTAAAAGGAGATTTTGCAAACAATATAAACCAGAAACAACTGTCAGCAGTGTTCAAGACAAAACCACAACAAATTTTAGACCCAACACAAACAATTTGGGTTTTGTTTCTATAGTTGTCCACGTACACGTTCACAATAGTCTATATAGTGTTGCTTTAACTCAGGTCCTTAACTCCATCCTGTCTGACCACAGACTCCACACTTCAAAGACGAGTTGACAAAATGCTGCATAGTACCGAGACAAAACACGAACTTTTTGATGTGCCGACTTGCGGTGGGACATGGAATAGTTTGTGAATTTGCAGACAAAACACAAAATTTGCAGACAAAACACAAAATTTGCAGAAATATTTTAGAATTGTCGCTAATTTCTCTTGAAACGCCGAGTTTCTGCTTTGTTTTTGTTTGGTCAGCTTGTTGCGGATTGACCTTAACTGTTGTAAAAAGTTTATTGAAGAAATTGGTTATGAAAATTATCAATTTATTTGTTTAATTTTTATTATTTCAAATAAATCACGAAATTTATTTTATAAATTGCTTCAGAAAAATGATCTCGTTGATTCCAAATGTAAATTCTCAAAACAGATATTTTTATTTTTCGTAACAGATAATCGAACGTTTCGATGACTGTAATGAAGGGATTTTTATAATGACGCTGAATGATTATCTGAAACAATTCTGGCCAAATTTGGAAACTGCTTTTAACATCTACGAATCTTTGACTGCTTTACTTTCGATAGAACAGACTAACGGTATTTGTTTTTGTTACCGAAGTGGATGTCTTTTTTTTTTTCCTTTACATGTTTTTTTCGGATTTTTCTGTGCAGAATCGTCAACGGAATATACGGAACACTTACCGATTGACGTTCTGGAGGCTGGAATCAAGATGGGACATTATCATAAAGGGATTATAAGAGTGAATAAACATTACGCTCAAATGGAAGCTTTTGTTTCTACCGAATCGTAAGTTATATTTAACTAACCTTTTAGGTTTTTTTTTTAAGTTAACTAGTGTCTTGTTATTCCTGTGGTGTATACGTTTACATGTATCTTATTCATCTCAATTGAAGCATTTCAAATGTTGCATGCGAAAAAGAAGTTCTCATTTCCGGTTCTAAATATCGTAACCGTGCGATACACGGAGACGTTGTCGTCATCGAAATACTTCCCATATCTGAATGGCAAGGACGGATTAGATCGTTAGGGAATCAAGAAGAACGTACGTTGAAAACTTCTGATTGTGGGGATCGTTTGTCCGGAGAACGTCTTCCTACTGCCAAAGTGGTCGGAATTTTACAAAGAAACTGGAGGGATTATGTTGTGTCGTTACCACAAGATGAGGTATATTGAGTGTTTCGAGTTAGTTTTACGAGACCGATTGGAACTTATTTTGGTTTTGTTATAGGTTTTTGGAAAATCTGGGTCTTCGGATCGGATTCTAAGCATTCCTTACGATTACCGCATCCCGAAGATCAGGATTTTTACTCGTCAAGCAGCTTCTTTAGAAGGTCAGAGGTAAAATGGATGATTTTAGTCTAGTTATTGAGTGAAAAAACAAAAAAAAACAAAACAATTTCTTTATAAGGGTTGTTGTTCGAATCGATTCGTGGGAAGTCAATTCACAGTATCCGAACGGACATTTCGTTCGTTCTCTTGGTAAAATTGGCGAAATTGAAGCCGAAACTATGACGATTTTAGTCGAGAAGGAGATTCCAATTTCTTCATTTCCTCCTGGCGTTGTAAGTTAGTTTTTTGTAGAGAGGGAAGTGGGTGGAGAAGACGATGAATTTACCTCTTGTTATGATCAGTTGAAAGAAATGCCCGTTGATACGGTCGATAATCCGTGGGTGATGGATCCAAACGAGATTGCTGCTCGAAAAGATTTACGACAATCACATCTTATATGCAGTATTGACCCAATAGGATGTGAAGATGTGGATGATGCTTTGTCTATAAGGTTTGTATGTGTGTTAAGAAATGGCGTAGTTTTGTATGTTGGAGAGTCGCTTTATGTATACACGAGAAACCCTTTAACACGAAGTCGAAAGAATTGGAACGAAACGCACAAATTTCATAATTAATAGAAATTTATATGAAGTTCACTTATTATTTAAAAAAACGGCCACTTTCTGTGGCGCCATAAACTCGGCATTTTAGCATACCGTTAGATAATGTAGGCGGTGTTCAGACGAGAGCCGTCCCCAATAGTAGAGAAGTGGTTGAGTCCAACCAGAAGTGGTGACTAACGCCTGCTTGTCAGTAATAGTAATGTGTAATGAACCATTATGAAGGGCCATACTAGTGGAATACACTGACAGCAGGCCATTGTTTTCACTAGTGTTCTGCGTGAAGCAAGCCACATTCACCAGTTTGTGACACCACAAAATAGTCAGTGTGAAGCTCGCCTAACGTTGAGCTTGAAGTTTGCGATTAGTATATTAATTAAAAATCGTGCTCTAAAGGCCAAGCTGAGATTTCCACAGGAATCCGCATTTCAAGGAGTTTGTTTATCGAAACAAGTAGAGGCTTTTAGAGATATCTTTTAAACAAAATTCAAAGTGTTTTTAAAACTAGATGAATGAATTAACTGGGTAGTTACTTTTTACTGACAGTTTATAGGAAAATAAAACTGTCAACTGTCGTAAACAGTAATCATCCTATTATATATCCATATCGTTTCTAAGCACTTTGGATTTTGTTTAAGCGATATTTCTACTTTGTATTGGTATATTCATGCCTATTTAGATGTCTCGAAAACGGACAGATCGAACTCGGCGTTCACATTGCCGATGTCACACATTTTGTTAAACCAAACTCTTACACGGATCGTGATGCTAGAGCAAGGGGAAGTACTGTCTATCTTGCCGATCGTCGTTACGATATGTTGCCAAGTATAATCAGCTCCAACTTATGCTCTCTGAACAGCAACGTCGACAGGTCTGCAAGTTGCTTAAATTATAACAATCAATAATTTGAATAATCGGTAATTGTTGACTGCTTTTTAAGGTTTGCCGTCAGCGTTCTTTGGGTTTTAGACAAACAGTACCACGTGGTTGACGTGTGGTACGGCCGAACTGTCATTTGTTCATCGTTCAAACTTTTTTACGAGGTTCCGTTTCGACCGATTGCAAACCTTTGACTGTTTCATAATGTTTCTGTGCAATTTCTTGGTCTCGGAACAGATTGCTCAGGAGATTATTGATGGAAATGATATTGATGGAGTACGTTCCAGTATTTCGGAACTGCAACATCTCGATTTAAAAAATGCGGCTAAAAAGTATTTTATTTTTTATTGTTGTTGTTTGTAGTCAACATTCTGGTTGTTTTATCAGAGTTGTTTGATTTAAATCACATGATTTTAATTTATCTTGCCCTTCACAAGCAAAATTAAGGGAAACTTGAAACTGTTTTATAAACTATGATTGGCTCCATCGCTTAAAGGTATTTTCATGTTAATATCGTTTAAAATAAGCTTTTTATGGCAGTTTGAAAAAGGGCCTAACTTTAAGCAAACGTTAATTTTTTTAACAGTGTTTAAAAAAAAAAGTTTTTTTTTTTGAAAGATGTCATCATTAAAACACTTGTGATTCAGCTACCATTCTAGTTTCTAAAACACTGTCAAGTTTTTCTCAAATCTGTAAGGGTGAATAATCACAGTTCAATAATCGGAGCTGTTCGTAAAAATTCTATTTAAATCAAAATCCATTTTATTTTTTAAATCTTGATTTATTCTAGCTCTGTTATTTAGATTTCAGGAACTGAAACGAAGCATCATGCTGTTAACCGAAGTTGCTCACGTTCTGAAGGCACGACGTATCATGGCCGGTGCTCTGGAGTTGGACAGTGCAGAGATCCAACTAGAATTTCGAGACGATAGGGGAGGAATGGGTGATATTGATGACATTAAGCCAAAAATAGTACGTTTCATCTACAAAGGGGCCATTCACTCATAAAAATTTACGGACTAAATGTTTTTAATTTTATTGATTGGTATTCACAACCCTGTATGTCCAGCTGAAATTTCCCAAATTTATTTTTAAAAACCGCTCATTTGTTAGTTTTCAGACAGTTTTGATGTTTTAATTTCTGGAGAAATTTGCATCATTCTATGTGTTTTTATTTGAGCGTAATGTTCTGAGCCAGTAATTATCTAATTATAGAGTTTGGACATTCATTCTACTGTTGCCGAATGCATGATTTTTGCAAACTACTGGGTAGCGAAAAAGATCAGAAACGAGTTTCCGACACAAGCTTTAGTGAGTGTAGAATTTCGTTTTATTTATTTCGGTTCGGTAGCCCGTTTCATGATTTGTTTTATTTAAATGTTACAGCTGCGAAGGCATCCTCCTCCACGTCAAGACAAGTTGCAGAATGTAGTGTTACTTGCCGAATCGCAAGGGTTTTCCTTCGATACATCGTCAAATAAGACCTTGGCTGCCTCCTTGGATCGTTGCGTGAATCCAAACAATCCGTATATAAATAAGGCAAGTTGTCAAATGGAATCACAAACACATCTTTTAAAGCAAATTATGAATGCAGGAGAATATTAGCTACTTTGATGAATACCTTTTTATCTAACGTACTAATAGGATGGTGAGTTATAAATAACAGCAAATGTTTACGAGAAGACCATAAAAAATACAGAAAAATCAAAGGAATTTTGGAGACATGTGGGTCTGTCAATTTAAACAGTGAAGATATTTACGTAAGAGCTCTTCCTATGGATCATTTTGTTCCGTGACCGAGTGTGGCCAATAGATGGTGTAAACTGTACTTGACCTAGTTTTACATTTTTCATGCTATTTTATGCGACCGGAACCGAAAGTAAATTTCGGTGTTAAACGATTTTCATTGTAATTACAACGCTGTTACATTTTATTTGTAAGTTGGCTTTGATTGCAAAGTTTTGCGTATTTTTTCCCGTAATGTTTTGCACAATTTTCACAATTTGCTTCACCCCATTACGGGCCGCATGGCTTTTTATTATCTCTCATCATCATCACCATCGTTGACCGACACCGGTCTGTGCGGGACATGATTCAGGGAAAGAAGAAGAAGAATGTTTTACACAATTTGTATATATATATTTTTTTACATATTTTTTTGGCTTATTTTATAATTTTAAAACGATATTTATGTGAAAGTTTTTCATAACATTCATTATATTAACAAACGCAACAAAATGCTGTCTTTCGCATTAATTGAAATAGTTATTGCGGTCGGTGACCGTGCAAGCCATGAATATCGCTCAGTACTTCTCGTCGGGAACTGTATCTTGTGACGATTACTATCATTACGGCCTTGCACTGAGCGATTACACACATTTCACGTCTCCCATTCGACGGTATGCCGATGTTTTGGTTCACCGCTTGCTACTAGCAGCCGTCACTTTGCAAAATGACAATTTGTTGGGTTGCCAAGCGTTACAAGATGTTTGCGATCACATCAACATCGAACATCGAGTAATAACCGTCTGTAGTGACCGGTTACGCAGTATGCTTAATTTTTCTTTACTTGGTAGGCTGCACAAAACGCTCAGCGAGCTTCACAGGAATTGTTTCAGTTTATCTTCTTTGGCTCGTTTTGCGAAGACGACGAACGTCGGAACGCACTCGCAATTATTTTTGGCATTCGTTCGAATGGTGTCTTAGTTTATTTGCCTCGTTACGGGCTCAAAGGACCGTTGTATCTGCGTAATAAACAACAGCAGGTTATTCGTATAGATGATCGTAAAGCGGAATGGGTTACAGGGAGTTTAGATCAGGAGAAGTTTCAGATTAACGTTGTGACTGGTTTCGGTGTTCAATCTTTTCGTCTTTTCGATCAGATTATGGTGAGATATTTTTTTTAATTAGCTCCAAACCGAAAAAAAGAAATAATTTGTCTCGATTTGTCGGTTAGGTTCGTATCAGCGTCGAGAAAAGTCACGCACATTCGCCGTCAGTTACTTTAGAACTCGCTGATAATCACGTAGCTTCCAAGTCTTGTATCGAAATTCGGAACTCCGAATTTTTATCTCGAAAAGACCTGATTAAAGTAAGTGGTGTCGTTTTTTTAGTGTAATATGGAAAGGTAAAAATGAATCTTGAGTAAAAAGTAGTGACTTTTTAGGAGGTTTCTGAATTGCAAGGCAGATTGTCCGAATCGGACGAGATTGATTCGGAATCAAATGCAATCAGAGATAGAGACACCAGTGTGGCTGTTACGAGTACGTCTCCGTTTTATTTACTCATTGAAGATCTCAGGAGATTGGCACTCAGGCAGACTTCTTAGAATTTTTGGTTTTTATTTGGTTTATTTTAATTTTATTATGTTAAATTACAATTTTTGTTTTTAAATTATAAAATCGAAATTTTAAAACAAATTGTAAGTTATGGCGAAATAGATTTTCGTGTCATTTTCATGGATTTGATTTGATATAAATTTTTAGTTTTGATGAATTTGTCTTTAATATTTTTAATGACAAAAATCAAAAACGGAAAGTAAGTACTTTAACTTGAACTCTCTGTGCAGGCATCTATAACATAAAAACCCAGTTTTATTGAATAGGGTTTTCTTATGTTGGAATCCTGTTAAAAGTGAATCAAGTTTCTTTTTAATTGACAAGTTTCCTTCTTCAATTTAGGAAATTACTATTGACTTCGTTGGTATTCTTCCGATAAGCAGATACTAGCCTCTATGCTATGGCTGTCTAGTTATATCGGTTTTGCCAAAGGTGCAAATAAAGGCGAAAAAGCTGTACAATCTTCCTGAGTAGAGGCTAAACGGCTGCTAATCGAAAGAATTTCAGAAACAGTTGGGCGCAGCCAGATAAGTTCGTACGGATTAGTTATTTAGGTTTGTTACATGTTTGATTCTGTTTATTATGGGTTTGTTATTGGTCTGATGCTCATAAAAGGGCGGGGCTAACAAAATTTTTCTGGCTGCGCCCAACTGCTTGTAGAATTTCCGACTTTGTTTATACCTAAAATCAGCTTTCTAATGAAGCCAACAACTGTTTGGTTAATACAGTGAAAACCAAGTAACATTAAAACGGGTAACACTAACTTTGTTTAACACAAAAAAATATTCTAGTCACTTCCATTTCGTTTTAAACGGTCTTCATTGTAAAGTATGGGTCAATTTTTTTTATATAAAAAGTTTTAATTAATTATTCCTGAATATTATACTGATTGAATAAAAGGTTTTATCAAATTTAATTCTAAATTCACTTTGGAAGTCCGAAAGTCCAAATTAAATTCGGAGAAACGTTTTCATTTTATATGAAAACGAATTGAGCTGTTGTATTTTCTGAAGGAAAAAAAATGGTGGTATGCTTTTAAAATATGTAAAATATCAATAATTGTTAATATTATTTCAAAGTAAACGCATGAAAATTAATGTAATTCGGCTAGACAAACGTTTATATTTTCATGTGTTAATTAGATTTTGTCAACTTTGAAATAATGAACCAATTTTATATTAAAAATTATTTATATTTTTACAATTTAATTTCTTGTTGGAAAGATACAAAATTTGAATAAATACACCTATTAATTTTTTCACAGATTTGGAATTCGTCGCCTAATCCAAATATTTACTTTTTTTTAGATGATTAAATTGATTATGGTGACCGTCAGTGTAAAGGTCAGAATTTAAAGAATGTGAATATGAAGACGACATATTTGCATGTGAGGAGAAAAGTTGACCTTGGTAAAATGTGACTGTAGCTCAATTGAAATACACGTTTTTTTTATTTTGGAGACAACAAATCATTGATATACACATACATGAAAATAATTTCAGTATTAATTAATAACAGCAAAAAAAATATTATACATTTAATTTTGAAAGCGATAAATATTGGATTGGAGACGATTATTAATTATTTATTTGTGTGTGTATTTATTGAAGATAATTTGAATTCAAAGAATTCTAACCTATACAACAATGAAGTCTTAGTAAAAATTCTTATCTAAGATATATTTTAAAATGTGATTCGTGAATTAGTTAAAAAATATTTATACACGTTGTCTGTGTGTGTGTGAGAGAGAGACTAATGCCTGAATTCAAGTATTCAAATTTAACTTGAACCCTCGGAACAGGGTTCCAACAAAACAAAAATCCTATTTTTTACTATTATTCCTTCTACTTCCTCTGTTGGAGTCCTGTTTTGAGAGTTCAAGTTTAAGTTTTCTTCTTGAAGTTGTGGTTAGTTGAGACCGGTATCCAGTTAAAATGAATAATTACAAGAATGGTTTTCCGGTTTTTTCTCGATCAAAGAGCCTCAACTTTTAAACATGTCGCAAAGTAACTTTTCCATCGGTGTGTTACCAATTGTACGATGAAAGAAAATGGCTTCGATGCGATCAGCTGGTACATAGCGAAGTAATGGCAACATAAGAAGAAGACGACCAAATCTAAATGGAGAGAAGATTTAAAAAAAGGTATTCGTTCAAAGTATGAAACAACTTCCGTATTTTTTTTTGTGAGTATCAAAGTATTTTAATTATATTTTTGTTGTTGATAAATTATTTGTACCTCACTGGTTGTGCCGGATGTTGTGTCCTCACATGTTGACCCAACATAACCTGAGCTTGGTCTTGTAGATTTTCTACTTGTTGTGGATCTTTCAGACCACGAGCATCTGTAAAATAATTTTTTAGTATTAGATTATATCAAGTTAGTTAGCGTTTAGAAATTGTGATTTTAAAGTGCGAACAAGAAGAAAAAGTTGCTTGCTACATTTGAAAAAGAAAAACACTTGTAATGTTCTTCTGTATCTCAGTTTTTTCTTGGCCAATGAAGGTTTTGGTAAATAAGAGCATAGATGCACTCCAGCGTGCACGTGCTGCACAACTCAGTAGACGCAACGTTAAGCGAAATTTGATGTTTCCAAAAACATGATCTTGATTCTAATTTCTAGCCACCTTTAGTGCCTTTAAGTTGCATTTTGAACGATAAATAACTTTGTAATCTCTCTCTTCGTGAATGTTATGACCAGGTATTAACATCAGTTTATTGCAATATTTAAAGGGGTTTTTATTTTATACAATTTTGAATTGTATACAAGTGAAACTCCAGCAATTACATGAAGTTTTTGTTTTTAGTGCTTTGATGAGTGTATGAAATCATATTAAGAATATATTAAACCTTAATGGGGATCAACAATAATTAATTTATTCTGTATAAAATGAAGTAGTTTCTTTTACCTCCTTTAAAAAGTATAACTGCTTTCATGCAAGCAAATTCAGCTGGATCCACATTGATGCCTTTAAAGCGACTCATGATTTCCTGAAGGACTCGAACGTCCGATAAAGCATTGCATGCTTTAACATTATTGACATTCTGAGCATGTTCTGATGAAGAGAACAATGGGCACGTTTCCATTGGCATGCACCATTGAATTGCACATAATACGAACAATTCACTCCAAGCTTCTTCCAAAAGAATAACCTAATTTAATAAAAAATAAAAAAAAATCATTATTTATAAAATAAAGAAAACGTTAGTGTTAGACAGAATTTTGGTACAACTCCCATACTTGATCTCGAAATGGTAAACTTGCAAATGATGGCAAATTCTTTGCCCATTTGACAGCCATAAACAAGAGCCTTGCCGAAGTTTCGTAAATTGTCTCTTGTCCAGTTGTGTAGATAGAAGCCTCCGTATACGACGGAGTAACCACTGTAGTGGACGGTGCAATATGTGGCCTCTCAGGCTCATCACTTGTTACGTCAATATTGTCATCTAATATTAACGATAAACGTGTTCAGATTTAGAAAGCATTCGATACAGTTTGAGATGTTTAGGCTGTTTTATTTCCTACCATCGTCCGGTTCTAGTTTGGTGCATGTTTCGTTGCTCATAAGACCAGCCATGAACCGATGAGACGGAGGTGGTACAAATACACCAACTGCAACTGTCGAAGAACTGGCTTCTCGAAATGCTCGATCGTTCTCCATTTCAGCCAGGGTTTCTGGTCGAATGGTGGCCGTGTTGCGAGGTTGGCGCTCGTTTTGAACAGCTTGATGTCCAAACATGCAAACAATAATTGCAAAAAGACAAAGAAAATTCCTTATATAAATTTTTTAGATCACAATCATGCACATTACATTAAATATTTTAACTGATAAAATATATTTTGAGTTCTTTCTTAAAGTCTTAAAAGTTGGGCAAAATACATCTTCGAGCCTGTGCCTAATAGTAATGATACAGCATGTGAATTAACAACGTCCTTTAGCTAATAATTTTTTTTCACCATGTCGACACTTGTATTGGGCCAGGTAGTGCTGTGTAGTAAGCCTCAATGTCAGATTCAACTGTTTCAAGCAACGATTTTAGGAAATGACTACCTCATTTGTTCTACCGAACTAAATGTGGATTTACATTACTCAACAATTTGTTGTAATGGCTCTTGGAACGCCACACAACACCTCTTGCAACATATTTGTGTGATGCGCGGACAATAGAACAGAGTTCTATTTTTGTCGAGCAAAAGTTGGTGCAACAAATAGAAAGGCATCCTTTAAATTTGAGGTTTTGCTAGAATAATGCTTTTGGGTTGTGTCTATCGAATTTTATTTCGATTAAAGAAATTCACAAGAAAATAGGGTTTGACCTTTCTAGTTTCTGTATTGCATATTTTAGTTTCCATATTTTTACATATAAGTAGACTTATACGAGCTCTGTACATTTTTCATTTAATGTGTTTTAATACGAGCTCACTTAATATGCAAAACCTCTTGCATTTTGTCTTTAATCTAGAAACCAATATGAATATTTCCCTTTATAAATAGGGAATTAATCCATTCAATTTGAAATGATCTTCAAAAACCTAAACCATTGAACCACATGATGCAAAGTCAGGTTAAGTCACCATAAAATATAAACAAGCAAGTTCTATTGTTACAGAATCAATAATATTATAATACCTATAATAATAATAATGTTCATGCTAGATTTTCTATAGGTCCTTTCTATTTTTATTGCATATTAAAACTAAATAGTCTACGAAATTCATTTTTTCTCCCTTAAAACAGTGGGGGGGGAGCTTTAATTTGAATATTAAGGGGGGTAGAAATAATCCTTGTTGGATAACGTTAAAAGTTTAGTCTCGTTTATAATGGATCTTTTGTAATACATATCAATTGTGGCCATACCTGGATTGATACCTGGTTCTTATACAGTATGTCTCAGAAGTATACTTGAGTAAAAGTTTGTTGTTTAAAATTTAATATCTTAGGCAAGGGTGGGACTGCCTTATACTGTAGTCTGTAGGGCAATCAGTCGGACATTTTCCCGATGGGTCGCACAGTTTGAAGGCCGGATTTTGCATTATAGGGCTGATTTCGCAATGAAAATTTAAAAACCGCACAAATAATGAACGGAAAATTAATATTTTTACAAATAGAAAATAGAAAACAAAGAAAAATGACATATTTTTGTGAAGAAAAGATATTAAAGTAGAAAAATATTTGAAACAAAAGTAATTTCACATTGTAGTGTACTTTTCTAAAAAGTTTTTGTTCGCTACGCTCGTTTAGTGTAAAATAGCAAAAAATGACACTCCACTTTAAACTAGAAGATGTTTTAGAAACTAGAAGTGTAGCTTAAATTTTGTTATAGGCAAAAATTTAAAAAATGTCATCAGCTTAAACTCGCGTAAAAAGCTTAGTTTGAAAGATATCAACATGAAAATACACTTAAGTGATTGAGCTAGCCTTCTAGTTTCTAAAACACATACAATTTGTATCGTCATTTTGTGTCTGAAAGACAAAGAATGATCGGAGTTTGAAACCACGTTAAATTCAACAAAAGCTTTTAGGCCCAAACTCAAGTTTTCTTGACCTTCAACCTTCCAACATAGAAAAACCCTCAATGGTACATAATAAAATACGATTTTTTATATTGTGACCCTGTTCAGAGGGTTGAAGTTTTAAGTACCTATTTTCCTTTTTGAATTGAGGCCTATAGCATCATCTGTTCTATCATACTTCCTCTCCCTTTTCCCCCCTTATGATCGGAACTTTTTTAAGGTTGAAGTGGTGGGGAGGGGGTGACATTATGGAACCATGCTATAATTTTTACATGTATGCCCAACTTCACCGAGATTTACATTTTATTCTCGATGCTAACGAAGTGAAAATTAATTAGGCCAACTAATCCCCTTTTGCCTAAGATCTTTTACTACCCATTTCATGTTTCATGATAGTGTGCTATACAGTATAACAGTGGGTCATGTTTTAAGTGGGTGTATAAAAGTAGGAAAGAACATTTTTAACAGAAATGGGATTTTTTTCTAGAAGCAATTCTTTTGGCTCATATTAAGAGTGCTAATGTGTTTTATATGTTAACATCATTCATTATTTTCTAGAAAGACACACACATATGAAACTGAAGTTTGTAATACTGTAGAAGAAAAAATAGAAATACCAATCTTTATCTTTAAATGAGCCACACTTTGAATTTCTTAGCACACATTCTTTATTTGAGGCCTAATACTAATGTAGGCCCAAATTCAAGAAGACTACTTAGCCCTTAAGGTGGCCACTGCAGTGGCTGTTATGTTATATAGGCGGTCTCTTCCCCCAGGACATTTTTAGGCCAAACATTACACACAAATTCAAAGTATTTTAGAAACTAGAATAGTTGTTGATAATGCTAAAGGTTTTCATTATATCTTTATACTGTAAATAAACGTTTTATGACAGTTTGAAAAAGGCGAAAACAGTTTTTGTGAAATGTTAATGAAAAAAACCTTAAAATGTGTCATTTTCAAACTGCTATAAAATGTTTTATTTTTTAAGATATTGATTGCCAAGAAAAAATTTAATATAGTCTCCTATAATTCTAGTTTTGAAAACAATTTAGATTTTTTCGTTGTCTGGTTTCGAAAAAAAAAAGTTCGCTTGACGTTTGTGTCCAAATTTTCCAAATACATCAATGGAGCTTTGCATTAGCCACTGTAGTGGCGCCATCCGGAAAAGGGAGACAAAACCAAATAAATAAATTTCCAAATTTGAACATTCAGTGTCATGTCAGTGGTCACACTTCTCACGTCTAATGACCTATGGCTTAGGGCTCTCAGTGGAGGAATTAGAACCCAATAAGTCACGTGTAAGTCCAATGGACCCCAAATAACTTACGGTGTCCCATTTAACTCATTTTGTAGCTCCAATGTGCCATGTTAACGAACAAGTATAATGTGACTGAATACCTCAAAATAAGCAAGACATCTGCAATTCAGTGTGTCATAAAAGGACTACAGTATTACATAGTGCCCTTTCAAAGGGCCAAATGGTATAATCAATGGCTGAGTTCATTCTCGAAGGCCAGATTATACAAGTGTTGAGCATACCCCCGTTATATCTAAATAAATAGATCCAATTATCCATTTATAAGCAAAATGATCAGTTGAGCTCATTGATGATAAAAAAAAGAGCAATGGGTTAGAAAAAAAAATTATCATGGGGTAAAAAAAAGTAATTTTTCGTTTTTCTTTTATGCATTTAATTGCTATTGGGTTTTTTTCCTCTGTTTCTCATTTTGAAGTTATCTTCTTCTAAAAAAAAAGCTTAAGAGGGTCTATAGTGTTTAATGTACATTTACAACACTTTGTATATTTTAGTAAGGTGTTATTGCAAAGTTTAAATGTGTTCAAGGATTTGCTTCTCTAACACCTTTTTGGACGGGTTTTTTTTTTTCTTCTCTTCTTCGTATCTTGTTTTGTTCCTAAACTCAGCCAACTAATGGCTTCTTCATTTGTTTGAGGAAGATTAAGTTTTGTAAATAAATTTTCATGAAAGTGGCAACATGAGTAAAACCTAATGTGTTAGTTACTTTTAGAATGAGTTAAATTATTTTCTTCTTTATTCAACTTATAGAAGAAAAAAAAAAAAGATGTAATCCTTTTGAGTGTTACTTTTTCTTGTATCTTGTTTTGTAAATTTCAGTAAATTTTATTAAAAAAAAATAAAGACCTGGGAAGGGCCGCTAGATTCTAATGTATAAAGGACCTAGAGATATTCTATGCCTTGTTTCCATTAGGTCAAAATAAAAAGTGAATGTGAATTTTGTTCGGGTCAATTTTTAAATTATTTTCGTAACTTATGACATTTTTTTTTATATAAATTGACCCAGTCAAATTTCATCTTTGCCTTCTATTTTCTGGACGTTCAGTACCACAGAACATTCTTTGCTGTTTGTTTTTCATCTTTTAGCGCTTTCTCTTGACAGCACCATTATCATCTAAAAGATACGTAGTATTTCCGGTTTGCCAAAAGCGAAAGTTGCATTAATTTATAAGCACGGGCTATCGGACTCCACGTAATACCAATCTACCAGCGTCCCTAGCGGCGCATATCGGGTACAATAAATGAACAGACATGGATTCGATTAGTGAATATGAAGAAAAATATTGAAATATAATAAATATCACAAAATAATTATGACAAGTCGAAGTGATTTATTTTCTGGGTGGGCGGGGGCCCCATTGCATGGCACATGCTTTAATACGGGCCTGCGAAAAGGTGTGTAACATGTTTTTGAAATTTGGATATTTTCAATGATGAGAACAACAGAGAGACGTCATACGTTTTACAAGCGTAAGCATTTTCATTCATTATTTCAAAAGACGGATGTAATAGTAGGCGGTTAATAAAATA
The DNA here is from genome assembly GCA_036925085.1 of Brachycybe producta. NCBI lineage: Eukaryota > Metazoa > Arthropoda > Diplopoda > Playtdesmida > Andrognathidae > Brachycybe > Brachycybe producta. The sequence goes on from JAUPFP010000002.1 coordinate 6,305,075, forward strand.
TTAGCCTCACAATTGAGCCATTTGTGTGTAATATATAGGTAAACTTTATTTGACGACGACGAAGAAGAAGAAGAAAAAAACAGAAAACCTGACCCTGAGATTATTTTTATGAATGAAAACGTAGTAAATGTGTTTGATATTAAAACTTGGTTTGAAAGGTTTTTTAGTCATATTGAAAATATGTTATCCTATCATTTGTGTGGATTTTTTTTTATATATAATGTGAAAAACACGACTGTTGATTATCATGTCTATATAGGTAAATTGATGGGTTCTATATTCCTTTTGTGATAATGTTATTAAATTCAGAAGATATTGCACAAATCATATGGGTATTTAGACACAATGCATAATAAATTGTTATATTACAATACACTTATTTTTCAACAAAAACGGAATCTCTCATAAATTTGGGCCAAGGTGGATGGGGGTTTTTTTTTTAAAATTTTTTTTAAAAACATTATGTTAAAAAATATTATACAGGATGGATTTTATAGTTCACTTTCTATTTTCATATTTTTTTAAGCGATTTATATGAAACAATCTATAAAATGTTTAGAAATTGAGTATTTTTTATTGTTTTATGTTGACCAGGCGATTATCGGGAAAGATTATAGAAAAAGTAGCATCCAGAAACAATATCTGGGCTGTCTATAAAGAAAACGCATCTAAAGGCTGGTGCAGCCATGGTAACACCATGACCATGGACGGGCATATTAATTTAATGCAACATTAGAATAATTTGTCAACAATCTTAAATAGTTGTGAACTGTTCGAAAGGTGCACAAATACGTTAACTTAATGATTCTAGTAATTATTTTTTTCTAAAAAAAAATCAATAAGTAACAATCTAATAAAATAGTGTAAAAAATAATGATAAAAATCGTCATTACTTACCATCTTTATTCATTCCCATTTGTAAACATTTTTTAAGTCGACATGCTTGACATTGATTTCTGTGAGCTTTGTCCACAATGCAACTTCCAGTTCCTGCTTGACATCTACAAATGAAATATTATTTTTTATTTAATTTTATAATTAAACGAGAAAATTAAACAAAAAACATGTTTTTTTTTTTGTGATACTCGCTTAAAAAAAAGGTCTAAAAAGTAAGAAAAAACAAGATGTAATCGTGTCTTGTCTTGGTGTGTCTCAGGCTCACAACCTATTTATTGTAAGTGTTGGTCATGAGTTCAATCTCCGTGCAGTGGGAATTAATTTTCAAATATTTCAAACAAATTATTAAGTTAGATAAAAGCGAGTAAAAAAAAAAAAAATATAATCTGTTCTTGTCTTGTTGGTGTAGTGTCTCATGTAACTGAGGCCATGGTAATGTTGGTCATGGGTTCAATCCCCGTGCAGTGTGAATTAATTTCATATATTTCAGAAGGTGGTTGGTGGTGGACAAACAAACAACAAATTATGAAGTTAAATAAAAGCAAGTAAAAAAAATTGTTATACTATGGACTGCATTGCGCTTTTGGTCTCATAAGTCTGATGGGGCACTTTTTATTTTAGGTGTAGCTTAAGAATAGTTAAGTAAAAAAAAGTCCTATATCCTAAAAATCGCGGTCAAAAATATGAGCACTCCATTCTAGTCTTGGGTTTCTCGTGGGTTAATTAACTCTGTATCACTATAGTAATAAGATAGGTGTAACAAAGATATGATTTATTAACAGAAATTTATTATTATTTTAAAATAATGATAGAAAAAAAAAGAAGATTCAAAAGTTTTTTGTTTTATTTTTATCAGCTGCTTTGACTGAATGTTATGTTTTTTGAATGACAATTTCAACTATTTTGTCTTTTTTTTCTCTCTCTCTCTCTCTCTCTCTCTTTTTCTCTCTCTTATTCTCCCCTTTGGCTTTCTATAGGTCACCATCAATAATATTAAGTGATGTGAACCAAAAAAATAAAATAGATGTACGTTTCATTTTAATGAGACTCGACGGGTTACATGCAAATCAACCCCCACTTTCTCACCATATGGAAGACGTGTCGCAATCAATTGAAGGGGTTACACAATGAACAGAATATATATATATATATATACATTTTAAAAAAATATACCAATTAACTTTTGTGCAAATTGTTGACTGTACTTTTTGCAAATCCATGCTCTTGCATAAAGATGCTACATAATTATTGAGGAAAACTGGGATGAGAGAGAGAGAGCACTATGGGGTGAAAAACACTAGAAAGACACACATTGCGTGGATGTGTACGAACAAACACCTACAATAACAAATAACACGCATGTATAAAGTAACATAAAGATGAGAAGAAAAAAAACCCCTCAGAATTTGAATTTGAAAAATTACTTTGCAAGAAGAAGAAAAAAGGCCTATACCAGAGCCAAACGTCCAATTGCAGTATGCGAAATACAGAGTCAAACTCTGTATTTCGCATACTGCAATTGGACGTTTGGCTGAAGATATAAACATAATGTAGAAATATGCACCCTACAGAAGAAGCACGCACAAGCAAACCGAAAGAATACCCAGATTTAACATACAAACACTGCAGCAGTACATCTGAAATACAGAAAAATTACACTTACACATTTACAAAGAAAAAGGAACACACACGTAGCAGATGCATACGCAAAAAAACGCGCGCACACACAGAAAAAAAGCAAGCACATACAACAGAAATACACACACACACACATCAGAGTATTAAACGCATGATAAAGAAACACGCACTCAGAAGAGGAATACACATTTTTGTGTAATTTAGGAAAATTGACCTGATATGTTTAAAACATTGTTCTGTTTTAATTAATAATTAATTACGTATTGTGTATGCGGTATGTATGGAGAACACATCACGTTTTCTAATCAATTTGACTATGGTCCATAGTTTTTGGAAAAGGGCCTATAATTGTCTTATGACGTTATTATGCAATTACTTGTGCAGGAATTATAAATACGTTTTTCTATATATTTTTTTCTTCTTCAAAAGTGGTGTTTATGAATTGACTTTTAAGTCATATGTTTTTATATTGCTGCTACATGTGTTTTTTTTTTCATATTTAAAAAAAGGTGAAAAAATAATAATGTTTTTAGTTGAAAGCCATCTGTTTGACGTTGACATTGTTGCAAAGGATTACTTTTTTCTGAATATTGTAAATATGGAATCTTTTGTGTTTTCTATAAACTCCTGGTTTATTATAATATGAGCCCATCGCGGATTTGAAACTTTCAATATTGCGTTTATTATAATAGAAAAATTGTGCTGTTTGAAACGTAAATTGGTTTAAAAAGGTGATTTGCAACGCTTTTTAAGGCAAATTTTTTTTAGAAAAATAAAATTATTAAAAACTAGAATAGAGGTTAAGTAATGAACTAAAATATTTTTATGATGTATCTTTGATGTACGAGTATCTATGGCAATATTTTTCAAAATGTTTACAGAAGTTTAAATAAGACCAAACACGACAAGAATTGTGATTCAATTTTTAAAACTTAGATGAACAGTTTATTTTCAAAAATTTTAGATTTTGGACTTGAGAATATGTTTAGTTCATATGTTTACTATTCTAGTTTCTGAATTTCTTTTTTAAAAGTTGTTAATGAAAGGCAGAGGTAATGAGTCTTTTAGAAAGGCATTTGCATCTTAAAATTTAGCATAACAAATTTAGGTAAAGATAACACATGTAGAAAACGCCAGCTGAAAAGGAATATGTCTCATTTACAAAACAATTTCCTTGGCAGAAAGTAGACAGAAAAAAAAATATAGAAGATACAATTATGTAAATTAAAGAAATTCTGTTTTCAGTATAGTTTGTTCAGTCTAGAAAGTGTTTTAGAAACTAGAAGGGGTAGCTCAATCACTTAAGAGTAGTTTCATGTTGATATTTTTCAAAATAAACTTTGTATGGGCACAAATTTAAAAAATATTGTTTGCTTAAAGCTGGGCCATTATCAATTTCACATACACAGTAAAAAGCTTATTTTGAAAGATATCAACACGAAAATATCTTTTAAGTTTTTGAGCTTACCCATCGAGTTTATAAAACACCTTCAATGCACCTGAAATACCTTAAAAACCACCTTAACCTTTGAACATTACTGATTTTACCTGTGTCACACTACATAATTAATTATAATTTTTTTTAAAAAATATTCAAGGTAAGAACTAAAATTTTACCTGTAAATGAGTTTCCTTCGAACACTTCTCTTGAAAAATCCACTGCACCCATTACACGCCAAAATACCATAATGTTTACCACTTGAAGTATCACCGCAGACCACACAGGTCAAGCCGGGTGAGGGTCTCTTTGGTGCCGATGAACATGATCCACCGGGCGATGATGGACAAAGGGCATGACCATGGTTTGTTGAGATACCGGTCAATAGAGTGTGGTGTTGGTGCGTTGGAGAAGGAGAGTGACGGAGACTCAGTGGGAGACAAGAGGGAGTTGTCGATGACATAAGGGACATTGTAGTCGTTGTACAGGGTGAAAGGTGGGAACGAAGAGGTGGTGGAGGTGATGGAGAGTTTGATGATGATCGAGATGAATCTAAGAAAAGAAAAACCAAAAGAAAAAAATCATGAGAAAAAATTAAAGGGTTAAGTCCACCTCATCCTCAGAGTCATGACAAATTTTTTCTAGTCTCAAGCGTAAATTTTTTTTCAAAAGTAACTTTAAGGTGGTTTTAATGTATAAAACGCCCTTGTAATTCTGGTTATTCAGGCTTGCAGAAGCAAAATTAAGAGAAACTTTTAAAGTGTTTGAAAAACTAGAAGAGTAGCTCAATCAATCACTTAAATGGTATTTTCTTAGTGATGTCTTTTAAAATAAGCTTTTTATGTGAGTTTGAAAATGACTTACGACTCTTATAAAAAGTTCCTTTTGAAAGATTTCAACATGAAAATACTATTAAGTGAATCAGCTACTATTCTAGTTTCTATCATTCTTTCAATTTCTCCTTAGTGTTGCCTCTTTGAGCAAAATAACCAGGGTTTGAAAATCAGATGTTCATAAAACATCTGAAGAAAATAAATTCATTTTTATAAATGCTATTTTGTAACGATATCTTACAAAATGAATGGTTTATGATAGTTTGAGAAAAAAAATTGTAAATACTTTTTCATTAAACGTTAATGGGGAAAAAAATTGGAAATGTATCACTTTGAAACAAATATGTAGTTTATTTTATAAGATATTGCTATTTAAAAAAAACTTTAAAGATTAGCACGTACTATTCTAGTTTCTAAAACAATTTGAATTTTATCTTAAATGTTGCTTCTAGAATAATTCGTGTATCATTAATGCAACTTAAAACAATTATCAAAATTATGCAAAAAGTGAAATAATTTTTTTTTTGGCACTTACCACTTGAAATTGACATTCTCCTACCTAGAAAATTAAAAATTTTCATTGAAATATTCAGTGCTACTTAATTATTACAGAGACTCTGACGTATTTTAAACTCTGTTCTTAGTATTATATGACTCAAGAAGACTCGAAAATATTGTGTGGCACATGTACAATTTTGACGTTTTATCGAGTCAACTGTGAAACTGAAAAGTTATTTATGTAAAGTGTAGTTAAGAGGGGAAATGCTATGTCACTTACAATGTTAGTAACACCTGAGTCTATCCTTTCTTTCCCTATTGTGAATTTTTTTCTCTCGTTTTATTGTAACACCTTTTTTTAATATATATTATTCGTGAGCACTGTATGAGCTTTAACGTCATTGAGTGGAGGGGGTGGGTTCTATATCCTTTCCAAACTTTCTAGAATTGTAGTTATAGGGGCAACGGAAAGATTTCTGCTAATTAATTAGAAATTTCTCAGATTGTGGTACACGTAGATGGTACACTAGCAATTTTTATTTTCTTCGCATGAAAAAAAATGCGACTATAAAAGGGATTTATCGGATTCATATAGAATTATAATTCTATTTATTTGGCAGAAAGTAGGGCAGAAAAAATAAAATTTATTTTTATCTGGGCAGAATACTGCGTTAAAGAAAAATCACACATGCTGAAAAAGCAGCAGAAATTAGAATAAGAAATAAAAAAATGAGAATATTTCTATGGCGCTTCTGTCTTACAAAGTGAAATTCAGTGGGATTTTTTAAGCGTGTGTGATTCTTCCCATATTATAAACTAAAAAAAGCAGGAAATGTTCTGCTACATTTCTGCTTTTTTGCTATATCTGAAAGTGAAAAAGCAGAAATGTAACAGATTTTTTTAGTTATATTTCGTTTTTTTTTTCCTGCTCGTTTTCACGCATGTGAGATCCAGGCTTTTTGTATAAATTAATTTTAGAAAAAAATAGTTAAGAAAATGTTTTAGCGCCCTTATTACCAGTATATTATAGTTTTAAAAAAAATAGAACAGATCACGTAGCGGAAATCGCAAAAGTCGTGAAAGTGGTACACGGGAAACAGAATTATATAAAAACTGTCAAATGAGTCTGTACAATATATGATAGTTTAATTGAAAATTGACTTTGACGTATCACCTTTTTTTCAATTTCCACTTGTGAGGTTTTTTTTTTTTTGGCAGAAAGTTGAAACCTATATTTTTTTGCCAATGCGGGGCCAGGGTAGTGGTGATGACAAGCGCCAGCATGGATTTCTGAATACCCTTTGACAGTGGCGCAACCATGTTTCTGTTCTGGGAGGGGCTAATTAAAAATTAAATAAGTATTTGATATCTGGGGGGGGGGTAATTCTCTTCCTCACGACATAGTCTCAAACAATTACACATCCTGGAGAAACTTCAACTCACTTAGCCCCCCATGGTAGCCCCACTGCCTCTTGATATTTGATATTTTGTCATTTTGTTATTTTTTCCAATTTGTATGGGCGTATAGCGAATAATAAAAGCTCTTAGGGTTTTCTTTTTGGCGGTGTTCCTCAGTTTCAGCTATCAATTTATTGAATACTCTATTCTGAATGACGTCACACGCAAAAAACGTGCTAGCAGCTAGCATGATTATAACCTTTAACAAGCAACGCCTCATCCTATTATCAAAGCAGACAGTAACAAGTAAATTTTCACAAATTTTTAAAATATCCACTTATTAGCGTTTCACAAAAGTACAAGTGTACAATTGTAATTACAAGTGAATTTTTACAAGTTTACAAGTAAATTACTTGTAAACCACAAAAGATCACTTGTAACTAACAAGTGTAGTTGACAAGCTTGTTACTGGCACTTGTTACCTAACTCAAAAAGTAGGTAGATTGTTTTACAAGTGTTTTCAAATTAAACAGACTGTTCTTAATTAACTATCTCGTATTTCTTTTAAAATACACAGGTTATTTCGTAATGTAATACTTTTAGACATTTTTGACACTGGAATTGCACACAAAAAGAAAACGACTATTTCATGAATACTGACACGTTTTGCTAACTACACTTGTTATAAACAAGTCCAATTTCACTTGTTCTCAACAACTTGTGATCTACAATTTTATTGTTACTCACAAGACTTGTAGTTTTGTGTACAAATGTTCGTGTAATACTTGTAACCAACAAGTTGTTATTACAAGAACTTGTAACCTACAATTGTTACGGACAAGACTTGTAGTTTAGTAAAACGGGTCTCAGGTGGTATATTTGAGGGTGATTCCCACTCAAAATAACACATAAGCTCCTGATCATCCCTCAGGTTTGCGAAAAATCGGTGCTGATAGCCAACATTGGGGATGTTGGATATCAGTACCGATTTTTAATAAATTCTATAATAAAATAAGGATAAAGGGAAATAAGTGTGAAGCGGAAATAAGGCGCCAAATTTAGTAAGTTTTGCGCAGGAACAAGCACCAAATGTAATTAGAGCTGCGTTTTCTAAATGGAGTTCCTTAGAAAACCCAGAGGTTCTGTAAAGCGAAAGTAAGGTAGTTAAATAATAATATAAATTTAATTTTTAAAGGAGTCACAGCATGTTGTTCATTTTAATCCTATTATACTTGTGTAATTTGAAAAGATAAATTTTTTATATTATTTAAAAAAAAAGTTAAAGATAAGATGAAAACGCTGTCCTTGTACTGTGCTGTGCAGTTTCTTTGTTAAGTCTCTATTCTGGGATGTGTATGATCGCAATATGCAACGTGACAAGTGTCAGTTGAGCGCCGTAGCAAAGTACATTATATGATGCAGACCTGTTTAATATTTTTTATCAATCTGCATTTTATATCCGAGCTTTTGTGAAAACGTTCAACAGTTGTACATACAATTTAAATTATTGACGTTTTTGGGGTTCCGTAATGTTTTAAAGATTATTATTAAAGGGTTGTTCCATGACAAAATTAATTTGGGAAATTCTTTCTATACTAGAATAAATGTGCTGGCATAGGCGTCCGCAGAAACAATTCCAAGGGGGGCTCGGGGGAGCTTAAAGAGTAACTGAAACACTTGACTATATTGTTGTCATGTTCATCTATCTTTAAAAAAATAAACTTTTTATAGATCAAAATTGAAACAAAGTCTACTTAAACGTTGTGTCATTTGTAATCTACCATAAAAGACCTTATTTTTCAAGATATATTTTATAACATGAGAATATTTATCATCTGAATCAACTACTGTTCTAGTTTCTAAAGCATTTTCAGGTTCTTATTGTTTATTTTTTTTAGATGTTTTCAGTATTATTAAATTTAGTGAGGATTTTTTCTATTGTATTTCTTATATGCCAATGTGATCGCCGCTTAACAATTTTATTAAACCAATTTGTTAATCGGATCAAATCTAGATATTTTTTAATCAACCCTGCAATAGGTCTCTTGATGTGCTATTACTAACAACAAACAGCTCTTTGTTCTTTCCTTTTTTTCTTCTATTATTTTTCAATATAAAGGAAGTCTACATGATTTTAGCATTGCCAAAAATAAAGAGATTTGAAAACTGCTGCAGTCAGTCAGTCTATTGTGACTTAATACAGCAAAATAAAACGAGGAAGAGGAGAGAAATCCTCTAGAAAAATATACGTATTTCTAAAGAAGTCTATGGACGCAAAATGCAAGTTGGATAGTGATGATGATACACTTTGTGCCACGTTTGCTGTTACGAATAAATGACTCTTGAAGATAAATTGAATTCGCATAAACGTTGAAGTTTAATAGCAAAAGCAACACCTGCGGCCTCATTTTTTTTCAGTCAACATCAAACTTGCATTTTCAGTTTCTTTTAGAGTGAAAAAAATAAGAGACTCTTTCACTCTTTATTCCTATAATATTGTTTTATTGTTACCATATACAAGGTGGCCAAACGTGCATCCTTTTATTACATACAAATAAAGGGCCTTTGCGAGCTTTTCAGGGATGTTTTGAACACACCTTGTATTTGTATGTGTTAGTTTATTTTATGTGAGTTTAGGTGGTGAATTCATTCGTTGCATGCACATGACTGGAATACTAGAGACTTTTCCATTGGATTCCTTGTTATATATATTTTTTTAGAAACTTGACATTTATCCTGTTTTTCTTTATTACCTCTGCATTTTTATTTATGTTGTTATATTTTTGAGTGATTTTGTTTTATTATATTTATATCTTCTGTTAGAAATCCAATTTGAGACCTTATTTGTTTTGACTTTTATGTAGTACGAATTTTAGGTATATTTGATTATACTGTATGAGGTATATATGGTCTATAAGGTTAGTTTATTATCTGAAATATTTTATATGCAAGCAAGTTTCCATATTGTTCAGAATATTTTAAATTGGTGCCCTTTTAACTTTTTTCACGGTATTTTGATTTCTGAATATTGTGGATGATTTTGTGCGTAAAAGACAGGTCTATGAATAATGGATAATGGTATTTTAGTTAAGTTTTGATTCAAAAATTCTTAAGATGGTTAATGAATAGTTGATTTTAAAACTCTTGATTATTAGGTGGTTTCAGAAGCAAAATTAAGAAAGTCTTTCAGAGACTAGATCGGCTAGCTCAATCACTTCACCGTATTTTTTATGTTGATATCTTTCAAAATAAACTTTTTTACAGACAAAAATTTAAAAATATCGTCTTTTTAAAGTTGGGTCATTTTCTACCTCACATAAAAAGCTTATTTTGAAAGATAACAACATAAAAAATACTCTTAAATAATTGAGTTACCCTTCTAGTGTCTAAAACACATTCAATATAGAGTTTTAAGCAAACGATGTGTTTTTTTTTAAATTTTGTCTATAAAAAGTTTATTTTGAAAGATATCACTACTAAAATACCCTTAAGTGATTAAACTACCAATCGAGTTCCTAAATCACTTTCCAGTTTCTCTTTAATTTTGTTATTGAACGAACAAAATAAACTAGAGTTCGAAAATGAGCTGTTTTACAAACCATCTTTAACACACTGTGAATTGCACTTGTAGTGTGTATAAATGTTTAATTTTGTAATGGGTTTATTGGGCGTGATGATGTGTGAAATTTTGGTAAGTAAAATATATCTAGTTTGATGACTCTTTTGTGTATGCATAAGTTATAAATCTTGAAAGTGTTGTTTTGTGACTTAAATTTATCTTGAGTTGTACTTTGATTTAATGCAAATTACAAGTTTATAACATTAATACTTCCATAGTTTTGATTTGTGTATTTAGTTTGATTTTTTGTTGGACACCTTGTATCAATATATAAGTGAATAGGTTTTCTGCGCCTGTTTTGAGAAAATTCTGTTGCATTAAAAGCAAAAAGCTTTAAGGGCCTTCTATGTTATCTCAAAATCATTTAGGGCATGTTATCGATTTTTGCAAGCTGCTGGGTAAACATGTTGGAAGATAGTTATAACAAGAGGCATAGTATCTCTCTCTCTCTGTATATATATATTGATATATCTATAGATAACCTCCCCCCCCCTATAAGGATCATCTATCAGATTTTATGATTGTATATTACGATCGATATAAACCTTATAATGGTATTAAACGGGTATTTGACAAAAAAGTAATATGACGTTAATCTCCATCGAAACTCTATTAACATTTTGTCGTCAAATGAGATTTGGCATTGAAACACCCCTAACCTCCAAGGACAATATCCATTACAAACATGTTATGGTTTCTTTTTTTTTTCCAACTTAATATTAATTTCATAATACATGTCCATTGTCCACATTTTTTTATTATTACTAATATATATAATTATTCTAAATTGTGTAACGAAACTTAGTTATTTTCATTTATATCCGTAAGCCTATTTTTATAAAATATTTTCCAGAACTCCTATATTGTTTAAAATTGAATATATCAACAAAAAAAATGTAGAAGCTACATAATAGAAACTGAAGGTGATGGTTAAAACATTTAACATGTAGTTATGCAAAAAAAAATGAAATAAGTTATTAGTTAATTTTAAAAATGTTATTGGATTTTTTAAAAAAAATTAGGTTTAAAAAAGTGTTTCTTTCATAAAACAAAATTATAATTAGTTTTTTAAAATTCAATGAATTTTAAATCTTTAGCATTTTTTTAATTACAACAGTCAATTAAAGTTTGAATTATTTCTGCGATTCTTAATTTTAAACCATTTTGCTATGCCACTCTTTATACTGTGAATATAAATTGGGACGGTTGGTTCTTGAGAACACAGTTAATTGTGTTTATAAAATTCTATGATACGAACTTTTTTTAGGGGTAAAAAACTTACATACTTGAGACATGAAAGGTCATTTTTTGTGTTTTTTTTTTTTGGAAATATACTGTACCTTTATGTAGAAAAGAATATTTGTTATTTTTAAAAGCATCTTGGAAAAAAAAACTCGTATGTTAAAAACGAGAATAATAAATGAGGCATAATACCCAAAATACTGTATCTCTATGAAGTTCAATAATGTTCAGTTTTGAATTGCAATAAAAAGATTACTTTTAATAATATTTTCGTTAAAGTGACATTTATTCGTTTATTTTACTCTTCTAGTTCCAAATATGCTTTGAAATTTTTCTTTAATTTGCTTTTTTTTTTGTTTGGCCAAAAATTCTAACATTTAATTACTTGTATAATTTTGATCTTAAACTTAGGTCCTTATTTGTGAGACCAAATAAGGAATAAGCTGCTTCCCCCATGAAAAGTGTCAGCAATTGCATTCATAGTTGTGTTGTCTAATTATAATTGCAATATTAGCTGTAGTTTTTGTATTATAACATATGCAATTTTTAATAACTAGAATCATGATGTTTTCTGCAAGGCAACTAGGTATTGTGTGATTGCCTACTTATAGGCGAACATTTCCATTCTTCATTGGGGAGAAACAGATTATTCTAGCTATTCTGCTATGTTTTCTTGTACTGAGTGATGGAGGGCTATTTAAGGGGTATTCTGCAAGGCAACTAGGTATTGTGTGATTGCCTTTTTATAAGCGAACATTTCTATTCTTCATTAGGGAGAAACAGATTATTTTAGCAATATTTTGTTGTACTGAGTGATTGCGCTTCTTCAGGGGCACTTTATTTTTGATTGGAATATTTCGCAAAATCACAATCTTTTATAGGTTTTTTTAAATAAAACCCTCTTCTAGATTATAAATTAACAAGTATACAAAAGCATTGAAAATGTTAAAGTTTTAAATATAATTTTAAGAAAGTGAAAATCATGCAATAGTTTACTGTAGTGAGTGATTACCCAATGTAAGGGGCAACTTAATTTTTATATACGAGCCGTATGTTGGATAATATTGAACAAAACTTAACAAAATGACAACTTTTGTATAATTTACTTAATATTATTTAAATAACAGGTAGCAATATTGTGAGACTTATTTTAATTAGAACTCGCAATTATGATAAATTAAATTATAATTTTAAAAAGTCAAAATTTATGATTTTATATACACAGTAGTCAAATATTAAAAAAAAAATCTGTAATGAATCAAATTAGATTTAAAACTTACCGTTATCTGATGTAGAATTCATAATAATGAATTTTGAATAAAGAGGCCCTTTGAAAATATTTTCTCCACTGTTGAAGCTTGAGTGCAATAGAGATAAGAGATAGAGGAAAAGGGATATTTGGAAGATGATGTTAGTTTTTTTTTTGGGATGCTGTCGGATGCTGTAGAGATGCTGATCTGCCCAGGATCAAAAATGCGTAGAGCTAAATTATGTTAGCGGATGTTTCAACAGTTGGTGGAGCCACAAATGCAAAAATGTATCAGATCAAAAGGAGGCGGAGCTTTAGCTTTTGAATGTTACTTGGTTTTTTTTTTCAGTACCTGCCAATCAATATTCGCCATTATGAAACAATTCAAAAAGCCATGACTGCCACCAGTCTACATAGGCCTAAATATAAATTATATATAATTTTATATACGTGTATATATATATAAAGCTTTTATAAAATGCATATTCACTTGTTTGTTGGATGTTTGGATTTGTAATAATTTTTTTTTTTTGCAAAATAGCAATTGATGAGAGTATTGATATGGGATTCCTTTTATATTTATATTATACGAGCGTATAGGCCCAAATACAAGAAGAAAACTTAGCACTGTTAGTACGCAACTTGAACCCTTCTGAAGAGGGTTTCAACATGAAAAATTTTTGTTCAAGGCTATTCAATAAACAAGATTCGTATATTTTGGACCCCTGCTCAGAGGGTTCAAGTTAAAATTTTGGGCTAAGTTTTCATCTTGAATTTTGATTATAAAAATATGCATTGTATACCAAATGTAGCATCAATTTAATTATTATCCCAGTTTAAATGTATGACGTCATCCACTCTTGATGTTCTGTCATTGGTTGTCAAGTGCAATTTTGAAACTCAATTGGCGAGCATCATTGGTGGTCTAGCATCATGAATTGTAATGTAATGCGACTTGGATGGATGAGCACATAGCCTGTATTTGACGTTGGAAGGAGGAGGGTGGGGGAATGGGAGAATGGGAGAAGAAGAAAATGTGAAGGGATTGTGATGCTATTGCAATTTACAATGTGCTAAAGTAAAAGCAAGAGAGGAAATAATGGAATTGGGTGAGATGAAGAAGATCTTTTCAAACTCCATCCTCCCATAACTTTTTTTCTTTTCATATAATATTATCAGTACTTTATTTGTTAATTAGAATAGACGGTTCAGATGTTTGCGCACTTTTTAAACACTGCATTTTCCTACGCAAATAATCACAAGATGACCCGAGTTATTTTATAATAATTAATATATAGTCTGAGCGATGAAATGATTTAATTTCATATTTTTTAAAAAGAAATATTTAACAATTGAAATTTTTTTTAGAGAAAATGAATGAAAAATAAATTAGGAAAATTAGTTAAAAACTAGATGATGTTGATGAATGATGTGATATCTTTTAATATAAACGTTTTATGAAAATTTGAAAACGACACCCAAAATTAAACATTTTGTTTAATTCTGGATCTCGTTTTTGAATTTTCATAAAATGGTCATTTTTAGAAATGATGAAAAATATATTTATTCATTATCACTTGCTAAAAAAAATTGCCGTAAAACAAATTCAGACAAAATCTAGTTTTTAATAAACGTTCTCAGTTTCTGAGAGTTCTTTTATTCGATGAAAAATATTTAACAATAAAAGAATTTATTGAATAATTTGTTTTTATGAATAATATTTTTTAAATCCATTTTAATAACAAAAAATACAAGTGGAAACGAACAAAACACACACAAGTTAATGACGAATGTGTGTAGTGTACTTTATAATTTTGTAGAGTCAAAATAAATTGATAGCTCAAAATGACAGAAATATCAGCTGGAGATTTGTTTAAACTGACGATATCAGATGTAAAAGCAGTATGTGGCTCAAGATATTGAACTTTTTTTGTTCCTTCTAGTTCCTATCATTAATATAGTATATACTATAGAAGGATTGAACAAAAGGGGGAGGAGTTGTCAAAAAAGGGTTTTTGAAAATCAGGTCTACTTCCTATGCATTGGACAGAGCCAATTTGCCACCCGGGGTCTCAACTTGCATCCTTTTGTCATTGACATTGTCAAGCTTTTATAATGTAGTTGACTCTAGGGGCATATATCGCCTAGAGGGGTATAAAGTGCCACCTACCCCCCTCCAACATAAGGTCCTATGTCATGATGAACAACAAATTGAACCCTCAATTCAATGTGTATGTTTGGATATTTAGTTTATATTTAATAATGATGTGCATTTGAGTAGAAAAAGAAAATTCCATTATGATGTATGAATGAATGCAAAATGTCTGTCTGTGTTAATCATTAAAACAGACAAGTGAATTGTACAGTATTTTATATGTTTAAAAAGGTTTAATCGATTAGAATAGTTGTGTAATCTCATTGTTATTGTATTTTTAATTGCAATGCAAGTAAGGTGAACACCAACTGGGTTGAATTAATTAGAATATGACATTGGAGTTAATTTAGTTTAAATGAGGCCAGTACTACCTATAATAAGATTTCATTATTGGGTCTCAGGTCTTTTTCAAGTGGCCCTTGATTTTTAGTAGGTTGCCAAATAATGTTAAAGTTTAAACTAATTTTTGGATCCCACATGCGTAAAAAAATGCATTAATGTAGAAATAAATCAGAAAAAAAAAAGTTTTCTGTAGATTTCTGCTTTTTCTATTCTGAAATTTGAACTCAATGGTTCAAATTTCAGAATAGAAAAAGTTAAAACAATTTCACCTTTTTTCTGCCTACTTTCTGCCAAATAGAATAGAATTATGTAAATTAGATAAATTCCTTTTTCAGTTACATTTTCCGTTGGGGGTTTTTTTTGTGTTTTTTTTTTTTGCATGTAAGTTTTTGGTGTAAGTTTTGCGTTATTAAGAAAAAATTTCATAACCAAAAATAAAAAACCGGTTTTTTGTAAATTTTGAGTTTTGATAAATTTGTGATCTTCATTAAAACATTGGGAAATTTACATTTGGTCTTTTGTAATTTTACAAGTAATAGGCTACATGTTTCCGCCAAGTGAAAAATTACACATTCTACTTATTCACTAGTAAAGCCCATTTTCGTTTGCACTCAAATTTATTACACTCTACTTACCACTCAAAATAAGGTTATCTAGTTTGAGTATTCCCTCACACTCACTTGTAGTGAAGCACCAAGATTATCTTGAAGATTGTCATTGTGAAATTATTAAGAATATTAATATTAAATGTTATTTATTTCAATTATTATTATTATTATTATTATTATTATTATTATTATTATTATTATTATTATTATTATTTTTATTATTATTATTAGGAATATTAAAATTGTCTATGATAGTTTCATCGCAGTTCCCAGAATATCTTTCTTAGTTTTTGACAATGTTTTTACCTGAACAGAAATAGATATAGATATAGAAATTTAGATGACTTCAAAATAAGGTTTAAAATTTGACGAATTTCAACAATTGTTATTTGGTGTCATTTTTTAATTATGATTTATTAAAATTACATTTATTAAAATTACATTTATTAAAATTACATTTATTAAATATGAAATACATAAAAAATAAAATTGGCTCTAATTTCTTACAATTTTAATTATTTTTTTTTCTTCATTTTATTGCTTATTTTGCTTACAATTTATATCAACAAAATTTAGTAAAAAAAAATAGTCAATTTTATACTGTAGTTAACATTTCTATTGTCATAACAATTGATAGTGAATTTTTTTTCACAGGCTGTGATGACATGATTCTAACCAGTAAAAATCTTAAAATATTTCACGGCCACAATGAAATATCTAAGTTTGAATTCAACTGTATGAATTCTTTCTGAATCAATTTTGCAAATTTTGTTTTTTTTTTGTTAAAAAAGAGGAAGTAACTTTATATAGGCTTTAGGCCTTTTTATGTGTTTGTATTTGCTTCGAAATAAAAATGCCTTTATATTATGTTGTATAGGCTTATATGTTTACCATAGAAAAAAGAGAGGAGAAAAAACATATTCTTTAGTTATTGAGTTTGCCGTTATGTATCCATCTGTAGATTTGTGTTGAGGGGTTTTATTTTTATGTTATATTTTTTTTTTTTGTATGTGCTTCAGCTTTTTTCTATCTCAATTTTTTCTGAGTATAAAAAATAAATAAGATTTTCATCTTGTAACTGTGGCGTTCCATACAAATGTAATGAATTTATATACAGTGTATTATGTGTATGTATGTGTGTGTGGATGGGGGGAGGCCTATATGGAGTCCATATCGAAGCAGTTTGTAAATACGCATTGACAACTAAGTTTATGGAAATCAAATAAGGCCCTGGGAGTAGTACAAGTGTACGTGCATCACGTGTAGATGGGTGCGTGCATGCGCGCGCGCATTTGTGTGTGTGTAATGTACATTGTATGTGTGCCTTTCGCTTATTCTCTCATCCCAATCCTATCTTAAATTGGATGCAGGTCACGCTTTGAAAAGCAGCAAGTGATGTGAAAGGGGAAGGAGGTTGGGGGAAAAATACGTGGTTTTTATTCAAGTAGACTACGCAGGCCTACAGTGTTGTCAGCTACTTGTCTGTGTGTTTGTTTAGAACACACAATTCCAGATCATTTGTCATTTTTTTTTTAAATTAAATGACTTGTGATGGTTTATGACCAGCTGATTTTCAGACTCTTGTTATTCTGTTTTTCAGAGGCAAAATTAAGGTGGTTGAATATACAGGGTTATTCAAACAGAAGGAGCATATGTCAACCATTTATTTCTTCCAAACTATAAAAGATAGAAATATAATTCCAATGTTCCTGGACAGAGAAAAGTTCAAAATTTGAACAGTCCGGGTGGAAGTTCCTGAAGTCCTGAATAACATCATTCCAGGACGTTGGATTGGAAGAGGAGGAGCAGAAGATCAACTTATTTGCCGGTGGCCTCCCAGGTCACCAGACCTTACTCCCTGTGATTTTTATCTGTGGGGTTACGTAAAAGACCGTCTTTTTGTCCCCCCTATGCCTGACACGCTTCAAGATCTGCGACATCGAATTGTTGAAGCTGTGAATTCGATAACTAGAGACTAGCTGATTCGTGTGTGGCAAGAAATGAGCCACCGTTTTGATATTTGTCGTGTAACACATGGTGCTCATATTGAGTGCATAAAAATTGAACTCTTCTCTGTCCGGGAACGTTGGAATTATATTTCTATCGTTTCTAGTCTGTATGGGGTAGAAAAATAAAATATCTATTCAGCCACCTTGAGAGAAACTAGGAAGCTAGAAGGATTGAGAGGCATTTACAGTTTTAAAATCACCTTTAGATGTTTTATGGCCAGCTGATTTTCGAACTCTGCTGAATGGTAGCTGAATCCCATACTAGTTATTTTCATGATGAACTTTTGATGGACAAAAATTTAAAAATATTGTCTCTGCTTAAAATTGCTTTTTTTTTTCAAACTGCTACAAAAATAATTTTTAAAAATAACATGAAAATACCCTTAAGTGATTGAGCGAGCTACTCTTCTAGTTTGTATAATATTTTTCAAGTTTTTCTTAATTCTGAAAGACAGAATATCCAGAATTAGCGAGTCGTTTACACTTTAAAAACTACATTGTTATTTTTAGAACAATCTGTATTTCCCCACGCATTGCAATTTTTAATTATTATAATTAAATATTATTATACTATTATTATATTATAATTATTTGAATTAAGAAAATCAGATTTATTTGATTTAAATTGGATTATTTTTTACTTAAATCATGAAGTTGAAATATATACATGTACTTCTTAAAAATATTTTTATATTAAATTTAATTTTAAAAATTATTATTAAATTTTGAAAATTAACAATAATTTAAATACAAAATGTACCTGTGTCCAAAACCCCCTTTATATTGAATTTTACTATTTTTTTAGCAAAGTTCAATTGCCAACTGGCCTCTACGAATCATTTATTTGAATTTTATCTTGGACCATTTGCAAAATACATAATAATACCTTATCAAAAAGTACTTTTTGAATAAGTTTTTTTTCATCTGCCTGAACCCTGTGCAATGCGTTCAAGCTGAAAATATGTGACAAGTGCACACATCGTGTGAGACCGCCCTAAAAGTGGCCTCTTTATATGAATTTTTTTTATATTTTTGAGGAAAGTGTATGTGTGGTAGGCGAAGGAGGTGAAATAAAAATATTAGAACGGGGATTTTTCGAATACGAGTTCACCATTACATTTGCACTCGTCCTATATAATTATATAGGCCTTTTAGAAGCTTTTTTATGCCCAATGATTTTTTTTCTCCACTATTTCATTCGTCTCTTTTCAATTCCACTTTTTTTTTTCTAGCTGTTAGTTATTTTGTTGGATGACACATTACGTTAAGATCGTTGAAAAGTTATGGCAGCAAACAAACAGCCTTTTTTATTTTATTTTCTCCTCTCTTCTTTCTCAGCTTTGTTAAACAGAGAAGAAGAAAAAAGAGAGAGCAAAAGCAATTCTTTTAATGCTGTTGACAGCATTGGCGTCTATGTGGCAAAATAATGGGCAATCATAAACGTGATGTGATTATATAGGTCCATATATATTTATACGTAGGAACCTCTTTCAACATAACAAACATGCTTGTTAGAATGCCTATTGGTCAGCTTCAACATAGAGCCTCCTTCGCTCTTCTTTTTTTTAAAGACTACCAAAGACTTATGCCAAGATGCCACAGGCAGAAAACGTCGACTGAAAATGCAACTGAAAATAGAATTTATTTAATTTGAAGAGAAAAAAAAAAGGTTGTAACAAACTCAGTGTTTTAGAATTTATTAAATTTGAATAGAATTTGTAAATAGAATAGAATTATTTAAACTATATAAATTATCTTTTCAGTTGCATTTTCAGTTGGCGTTTTCTGTATGAAAAAATTTGGATTTAATCAAGAAGTTCTAGAAGAGAACTTGGCACTTTGACTTTAACCTCAAAACCCTGTGACTAAGGGTGTCAACATAGAAAATGTTGTTCAAAAATACTATATGAAATGGGTTATAATTATTTTTTTTGTATGTTGTAATTCCGTTTCGAGAGTTCAAGTTAAAGTTCAAGTGCTAAGTTTTTTTTCTTGAATTAATAAATAAATAAAATAAATAATATATATAAACTAGTGGGGTAACCCGTCATAAATGACGGGAGCAAAATTCACAGACAATTGTGCCCAGCATTAGAATTTCTTTTCCTACGCCCTTTTATGACGTCAGACCAAGTAACAAACCAATTAGAAATTGATGACGTTCATAAAAGGGCTGAGCAAAAGAAATTTTAATGCTGGGCACAGTTGCCCGTGATAAATTCTAGTTAAATAATAAATAAAATAAATCTCTCTGAAACAACATCTTTCCTTATGTTTGGCATTTTAAGGCACCTTCAATATTTATATTTTTTTCATTAAAGTGAAAAAAGTCGCTTATTCTACAAAACTACTAGTCAGTTTGTAAAACCATCAAGTTGATCGTAAATTATTTTTAGACATTGTGCACCAACCATAAAGCAATCCTTTTTTTTTTTTGCAGATCTATGACTGAATTTGTGCTTCTGCACATTGTCTAGTAACTGTCCAGAATAACTGATTTTTTCACTTTGACTATAACACATATAGAAACTAATGCCATCATGAGTAAATCATGAAATATAATTGTCGTAATGAAAAATATAAGCAAAGTCCACTCCATTTATTACAAAATAAAATCACTTCCTTTTGGATAAACTATTTATTGGAAGGCATTTGATTTAATAAACACAAAAAGTATTATATTGTTATAGTGATTGAAATATAAAAAAATGTGCAGCTTTCTAGAAGAAACCCATTTTTTTTTTCATTGCATACAACAGCTTTATACAGGGTGGATGGAAAAATGTATTGCCACAAGTATTCTATTAGATTTTTATTTTGGCAAATTATTTTGAAGCATTATCTTAAGTTAAGTCTTGTAGATAGAGAGAGCCTCTTGAATGTTCCTTATTAGATGTAAATGGGCTTTTTGAGTAACCCTGTATTAGGGGAGGATTTTGCTTGCAATCGTAGGTTAAGCTTTAAAGAGCTTTAGAACGAGAATGAAAAAGAGCGAAAGTGCTAGCAACAGGAAAATAATTCGTTCACTATAATGGGACAATTCAATTAGGGTGCCACAAGGGACCACTGATTAAACGAGTCACTCGTTATAGGCCCGTTTTCAATTTAATTGCGACGCCTGATAAGCCAAGTCGTGCGTGCGTGCGTGCGTGTCTCTATTTATGAGTGTGTCTTTGCGTATATGGTTTTTTTTATGTATGTGCCTTCAATGTGTGTGTTTGTGTGTGTGTTATACTTTGTAACTGTGTTTGTTTGATTCTATGAATCTGCTTCTGTCTGTTTATGTGAATGTGTGTTATGAATGTACTTCTTTTTGTGTCTGTTTTGTATTTCTATGTGTGTGTGTGTGTGTGTGTGTGTACGTTTATGCTTTACGCTGATGCATGGATGTGTTGTCTATGTGTGGATGTGGGCTTGTGTGTTTGTTTTTGTATTGAATGTGTTTGTGTGTTTTATGTGAGTGTGCTTCTGTTTATTTTGTGTTTGTAATTTTGTATTTTTATAAGATTGCCTTTATTTGTGATTGTTTGTTTAAGTTTATGCTTTATGCTACTGTATAGATGTGTGATTGCGTGTAAGTTTATACTGCTGTATGAATGTGTGTATGATTTTACGCTGCTGTATGGATGTGTGTGATTGTGTGCGTGTAATTTTACGCTTTATGCTGCTGTATGGATGTTTGTGTGTGTGTGTGTGTGTGTTGGGATGGGATGTATGCATGTCTGTTGTGTATGCGTGCGTTTTTGTTTGTGTGTTTTTATGAGATAAGTTTGTGTGTCTGTGTGTGTGTGTGTATGTGTGTGTCTTTAGATTTTCAAAAAGATAGCGTTTTTGTTGATGCTTTGTATGTGAGTGTGTTGCTGTGTTTCACTGTTTTCTTTTGATTGTGTGTGTTTGGTGTTTTTTTTTTCTTCTTCTTCTTAACGGTAGCATCAGAAGTATGCTGGAAAACATGAGCAAACATTGTATAGAAAGTGTTAGGATAAAGTAGAAATTGCACTATTTTTGTATGTGCTTTATGGTGTAACACTAAGTTTGCTTTGAGGCTCTATTATTGAGTGCCCGACTTTATTACACTGATGGGCTAAATTAAATATATTGTACATTAGGGCTTCAAAACAGATGCAATGTATATATTTTTTTTCTAAAGTTAAAACTATTTATTTTACTTTATACTGCAAAAAATATTCATAGCATATTTTAATTAAAAAAAATATATATATACGTTTTACTACCAAAATGTGGCCCAAATACTAAACAGGTTGCTCATCTCATTTCATGGTTGAGTGAAAGAATCTCAGCCTAAAATCGGGCAATCACACACAACTCCTTTTTTTTTGTTGTTGCAAGATGCGAGAAATGCTGACAGAATTGATTTTTCGTTAGGTTAGCTTTTTTTTTCTTTAAGAAAAAGAAGGCTGCTTTTTTGTAATTTTGACACTTTGATGGGAAATTTTTGCTTCGAACACTTATTTTAGATTCGAAAAAAATTGTATCCAATATTTGTTGTTGTTAAAGGGTTTTATGTGAAATAATATTGAACATAAAAATAAGATTTCTAAAAATGTTTTTTTTTTTCGTAAACTATGGTTTTAAGAAAAAAAATTTTTTTAAAAAGCATAAGTTTGAGAAGAAATTTTAGATATTAATTAATTCAGCCCAAAAGTTGTATGCAAATTAAAATTTAAAATTGTTCAAATTACTTTTTTATAATAATAAATCTCCATAAACTCACAATACAATCAAGTTGTTCGTTTTATACAGATAAAAATGTATATTAATTATATAGTAAAATCATAATTAAAGTAAATGTCAGAAGCATTTAATATCTACAATTAACAATAATAAATGTAAAATCAAAGCGATTTGGTTAAATTAGTTTAATTTGATCAATTGTAGAATATTATTTTCTCTACTAAATATTCTCATTAAAAATAAGGGAAATTATGTGAATTTATGCAAATTTTCAAATATTATGCAATTTATACATTTAAATTAAATATTCTTGCACACAAGGCACTCTTATGATATCATTAGTGCTCGGATTTTTATGCAGTTATCAATCGAATAATGTTTCTCAAATCTGTAGCCCAAATGGCCAATTGTGAAGTAACAATCCCGTTTAAATCAACAAACAATTATGGTTTTCTCAATCAAAAATTGGTTATAGGATAGAACTCTAGTTGGCAACTGATATTAACCGGACATCTAGCCTCTAACCAGCCTTTTTTATTAGAAAAAGCATAATTACAGTTGTTCTAATGATGATGATTACTTCATATTTGGCACTTGGGGAACATTTGCTTAATATTGCATAAAAATCCGAGTCCTTTATAATTATAGTGGAATTTTTATTTTATTTACAGGGATAATAATATACAGGGTGTAGATAAAAATGTTTAATGTAAAAAAAAAGTTGATCTTTATGTTTCATAACGCAAATATTGAAAATCTTTTATTGAGGATGATAGGCAAATAAGGGCCATGTAATATTTTGTGTTTTTTATATTTTAAACGCGTTTAGCTCTTCTATTTTTTTTGTCTGTTTTATTTCCACTTTACTATATGCAAATCTTTTTATAGGCTACCATTTAGCTTTTATATGCAGATGGTCTTTTGTAAAAATAAAAGATGCATAGCGAGCAAGCTCTCTTGTTAATAGCCATTCAAACTTTTGAAATGGTCTTTTTCGTTGATGTTATATAATATATGAAGCTTAACATAATCATAACATGTAGCCTCCATAGACTATAGAGATTTTGACATAGAAATCGAGATGGTTAATCTGTGGCTCGCGAGCCATATTTTTTATTAAATATCTGCTGTTTTGTTGTTATCAATATTTTAGGCTCTTTGACATGATAAAAGGGTACCGCTCTTAACTAGATCTATATTTTAAGAAGCACATTCAATGTAGGGGATTGTAGGGGATTCTAGTATACAGCAGTTTCTTAAGAAAATGTTTCATATCTTATTTTTTTGTAAAAAAAAAATTATTGAAGCTTGTTAAATTAGTCTTTTTGAGAAAAAGGCAGAATTGGCAAGAGTTTTCATGATTATATGAGGCTAGTTATGAGAACTTATGACCTCTTAAATGTTTCTAGTCTAGTCTAAAGACTTGCATAATTGCTGTAGTAATTATTTCTGGAGCTTAATTTTATAGGCTTAATGAGAGGGCGCTATTTAGAATGTGTTATGCCAAACTAATGATGAATTGGTACAGTGTGGACTCGACATTTAAAATACTCATATTGGCATAGCTATGAGAAGCAATGAGAGCAGTTTGCCCTCGGAGCCAAGTCTCCAAAAGGGCGCCCTCAAATTTCTTTTTAATTTTTTTTTAACCAGATCAATAAATAATTTTTTACTAATTAGTAAGGCAATTTAGAATAGAATTCACTTTCAGTAAAAAAAAGTACTTCGTTTTGAGTCTTGATAGAACTATGCTAGATGCTAGTTTCGCCTCTAAATTCTAGCCTCTAACCATGTTCTGCGACTGAAAAAAAAACATTTTTTGATTTACGTTTTAGTTAACACAAAATTTGATAGGCGAACTCAAGATTTTCAATCCCGGCGTCAAAAACTTATTTAAGCCACAATTCAATAAAATACAGAAGTAATTTACTTATGGATGGAACACATTTCAAACAAGTAAAGTTCTATTTCTGTCATTTTTTTTAATAAGCTTATTTTATTAAAATGAACTTTTTAGTAGGTGATTTTTTGCACTTAAAAGTGAAAACAAAAAGAAAATGAAGAATTTGCTATTTTCATAAAAAAAAAAATTATTTCTAAATATAACAATATGAAGATGAAACATCAAATCTAATCTGGATTTAAAAAGTATGATTGTGTTTTTTCATACGTTTACATATTTAAGAATTTATTCAAAATTAATCAAGCAAAATTATCAGATTATGAATTAGTTATAATTCATTTTCGTTTGGTGCAAAGTGCACGACGAGTTTACAAGTTAAAGTGTGAATTTGAAAATGTATAAGCATGGGGATAAATACAAATGTGCACAGAAGATTTTTTTCTAACTTGATCCAATTCATATTTTGTGTTTAAGAGAGAGAAAAAAAAAATGCATATTTTGTTTAAATGTGAAGAGATTTCAACTTAGAAAAAAAAATTATCACTTTTAAACTCAACTATATAAGAAAGAAAATGTGCTTTTTATGAAATGTTCTTTTCTTTTTTATGAGCATAAAATTTAGAGACTATATATATATGGGTTCATAGACAAACTGCTTGTGTAAGCCCTACATAAAGAACAAAAGATATTCAAACGTTTATATCATAATGGGCCACAGAAAATATTTTTATACAATAGGTCTATAATTTATTTTTTTTAAAAAAACAATATTTGCGAATTTTTATTGACCAAAAATGTAATGTTTTGAAAAAAACAAATTATGAAGTTGATTTCTAGAGAGCCATCAATTTTAAAATAATGTGTAAAAAGGGCTGCAAGTGGCTCGCGAGCTACATTATGAGTATCACTGTTATACATGTAACTTTAAAAAGGCAAACAGTGACTGACGCCCTTCCTTTTAATGTCATAGCTTTCACTCCCTCTCTCTCTCTCTTTCTATCTTTTTAAGGTCCTTTATTTCTGCGCCTTTAACCTTATATACTGTATTTATTGGGAGATGGAAAATGAGGTTCCTACTTATTTCTCTTTACGGCTGCCATGTGGAATGCTTTTGCCGAGATTACATCTCCATGTTAATTTGGCTAATAGCGTGAAAGTTTGCTTCGGTAATGTGTGTTTCATGCAACTTCCCATATATGTAAAAACTCCAGGCACCAAAATTCTATATTTATGTATGTGTGTACCCCAATAGAGGTTTATACACTATAGGACTATATAATGAACGTGTGATTTGAGCTCATAAAATTTTGTCTTTATATTTACAGTGTGTAAGAAAAATGTAATTTCTTCTAAAAATCTTTCTATTTATTACTTTTATTATTATTAATATTATTGATGTTATAGTTAATATGAATATGATTATCATTACTAATAATATTATACGAATTCAAATGAATTAATTGCATTTTTTTAATTGTAGGCCTACTTTTTTATAACTTCAAAATAATGATTAAATTAAGCGATTTTTACACCAATTTGAAATAAAAAAATCATAATTTAATAATTACTATGAAAAGTTAGTTTTTATGTTTCATTTTAGCCACACAGAAACATGAAAAATTAAAGCTTTCAAGAGCAACTAGAAAACAGCAAGAAAAATAGTTAAATTTCAGCATAAAAATGAGCTCATATCATTTTCAATACTAAAACAATAACCCCCGTCTATTTCCAACTTAGGATGTGTTATATACGTGTACATAATACACTACTTGCTCAATAATAATTACAAATAAGTATATAAATTAATTATTAATATTTCAAATATATATATGTAATTTGTTATAGGCCTTTATGTAATGAAAATAGAAATTCACTATTTTAGACTAGCAGTTTATTTTATGCAAGAGTTTAGATCTAAGTAATTGATTTTTCTACTGATTAAATTAGTGTTTGGTTCGCTTTTTAAAAGGTGACTGTGTTGTTTAATTAAATTCACGCATATAGAGCCAAGTGTGCCAGAGAGAAAAAAAAACTACATTTGTTCATTCACATACAGACAGACACCTTTGATGTTATTTCCTCAATTTGTTTAATGCTGAGCTCTCCAGAGGCATTTTCAGTGCATTTTAAACACTTCTTGAATTTTAGTCATTTTTTTTTCTCTCTCGCAAAATTCATTTTTATTTTCAAATTTCTTGAATTTTTGTATTTTATTGATGGACTTCTTGAGGCGAGTTGAGCTCTTTTGAGAGTTTTTCAGGAAATTTAAACACTTAATTTTGGCTATTTTTTAAAAAAATTATTTATTTTTGTCTTAATATTTCTTTAATGCTTTTTTTTATTCTTTGACGCATCGCGGGGCTTCTGGAGCCAGTTTAGAAACCCTTCTAAATTCTGAGGCATTTTCAGGACATTTAAATTCTTTTAGAATTTTTGTCATTTTTTGAAAATTTTATTTTCTTATTTGAAGCCTACTTTGTGAATTTTTTTGCCACTTCCGAGATCAGTTGAGCCCATCGGAGGCATTTTCAGGACATTTCGCGAATTGTTTTAAAGTTTGGTGTGACTTCTGGTGTTAGTTGAGCTCACCTGAGGTATTTTCAGAGCATTTAAATGTTTTTTTTTAATTTAGTCCATTTTTTTTTTGAAAATTTAATTTTTTTTCTTCCAATTTCTGGAATCTTTCTACTTGTTGTTGCGACTTTTGGAGCCAGTTGAGCCCTCGTTGAGGCCTTTTCGGTGCATTTAAACATTTTTTGAATTTTGAGATTTTTTTTTAATTTAATTTTTTTTCTTTCAAATTATTAAATTTCTCGAATCTTTGCCCTGTTTTAAGCTTATTGCGATTTCTGGAGACTTCTTGAGAATATTCGGGGCATTTAAATACTCTTTTGATTTTGACCATTTTTCTTTTAAAAAAAAGCAAAGTTCACACACAAATGACACTAATTACAAGAAAAACACCCATTAATATGCCATACAGAAACGCACGTACACACACAAACACATGGCGGGTTATAGACAAAAAAGTGAAATAAAAAAGAAACTCATCTCATGAATATTTAAACCTCATTTTCTCTGATAATTTATTGTTTTCTATTTAAAAAAAATCAATGAGGCTCGTTGTTGCATTCCTTAAGTTTTTTCTTCTTCTTCTTCTTCGCCCAATTATCTTACAGCAGCATCATCCACATTGTATTTATAAACATTATTAAATTAAGTTAGTTTTTATTCACGTTTATGAACGCCAAATAATGTATGTATAGAAAACTCAGTGAAGCAAAATTGATTGTTGTTTGATTATTTGCAAGTCATCGAGTTCATCATGGGTCGATTGGGACCCTCTTAAAATTGAAGGAGGGAAGAGAAATAAGAGACGAGAGAGAGAGAGAGGGGGGGGTGTTAAATAAAATTGCATAGGGTTGGTGGAGGTTATAGGGTGATTACTGCTTGCAACTCTCATAGAATGATTAAAATCTGTACAAAGTGGGCACAAATGTTAAAACACATTTCAGAGTGTGATCACAATGTTTACAGATTAGTTCAGCATGACCAATAAAATGCCCATTGTAATTGCAAAGGGCCCTTTTAAGTTAGAACAATGTATTTATAGTTTTATTTCTGTATTAAATGAGTAGCAAGTTCACTGTTTCTTTTAAAAGGTTGAGAAAGAAAAAAATCGTTTTAAGCTAAAACTGGATAAATCTATAGAAAAAGAAATTGGGATTTCTAGTATGTAGTAATTAAAAATGTAAATTTGCAAACTCATAACTGACATTGTATTTTTTCTTTTGTTTTATTTATTAATAAGAAAAATATGCATTTACTAAGTGAGCACTCACAAATGTTAATATTAAGTCACTAAGGTCAATATAACATATTTCAGATAATAAATATAAATATTAAATATGCAAATTAAATCAACGACAAATTAGAAAAAATAACTTTACAAATAGAGGCTGTTATAAACGCAACACGATTTCACAATATCTTAAGAAAAATATGAAACTCCACAACATTTTTTGATAAAACAATAGATAAAATACAAAAATTCTAAATATGTGAACAAAAAGATATAAAATATTCAGTAAATTGTTCGAAAATTACAACATTTTTATAAATTAAAAGAAAAGTTTTGTCAAAAACACAGAATGAAGTTCAAAAAAATTATTTCCATTATTAAAACTTTTTGCGATTTTCTTATACATTTTATGACAATTTTCATATTTTTTCCTCTCTCAATTTTCATAATTTTTTTCTCGCAATTTTTATTAATTTTTTTCACAATTTGCATTATTTTCTCACAATTTTCATTATTTTTTCTCTCACAATTTTCATTATTTTTTCTCTCACAATTTTGATCCTTTTTTTCTCCTCAATTTTCATCGATGTTTGTACAGTAACAGTTTTTATTATTTTTTCTACAATTTTTACAACAGTATTTTTTTTTTCTTTTTCTCGTAATTTGTATAAAAATTATATAAATTTTATTGACATTTTAATTTTGAGATCATCTAGTTAAGAACATTATCAGGGGTGAAGGTGAATCTTAAACTTCGTACATAAAGAATGGTAAAGATTGAAATACTGACGTCCTGACATATGGCACTATAAATTATACTAGGGATATTCCTATAAAGCATTATCTTTGTCATAGAGACTAATTTTAGACATGAAGAGACTTAAAAGAGACTTAGATGAAAATGTTAACTGTGGCAGGTGGCCCAGTACGTGTTATGCAAAACGTTATATATAAAAACAGGTTGGATCAAAAATATTGTCCTCCCTCCACCCTGTTTAATTCTAATTCAGAGATTTTCTACAGAATTTTTATGTTCAAAGTTACGCCCAGAAAATCCTCTGATTTAATAAGTCATAATGTAGGCAGACATATACTTAATCTTTTTCAAAGTTTTTCATTTGTTGATTGAAAATTATGCTAAAGTTTATTTTTTTTAAAAAAAAATTAATCTTTTTATAGCTTAGATAATTTTTTTTTCTTTTAGGTTAAACTTGAAGTGAGATTTTATTATCTATTTGAATATTACAAAGTTGATGAAAAAAAGTGATGCACTGATGAAGATTCTTATAAATTAAATATTAAAATAATAATTTTTATGGTGTACATATTTAGATTGTATACACTTTCAGCGGAGTATTAATTTTTGCATTCAAATATTTCTTTCTTACTATAATATTTTTTATATTTGCAAAAATCGTTTATTTTGAACTTGTGTTTGTACTAAGTAATAATATGAATATTATAAATATAAATTGAGATGAAAGTATAAAAGTGGTTGAGAAATAAGTGGAGATTTATTTTTATTTAAGTACTTTTTCAGAATATTTATAGTTTTGTTTTATTTATTATTTATTAAAGTAATTCAAAATAAAACATATTAATAAATAAATATTTTTTAAAAAAATATTTATTAATTTATAATGTCTTTTGGATTTGCGTAATTTTAGAAGTGGTCGACAAATAGTTTGAAGAACTATTTATTTATTTACAAAAAAAAGTTTCTTTATAATGCAGTTTTTATTTACTTAAATGTGAGGGATTAATTAAAAATTCTTAATAATATTTACTTGTAAATCAATTTTTCACTTAAATCATACACCTTTGATGGTGTGTCTCTTGAGTTACACCATAATTGCATACTGTATAACGAAAGAGATACTTTAAACCTAACAAAAGCTGAGTAACAAAGCAGCCAAAAACACAATCTGTTTAGATTTGGTTTGGTTTTATATGGTCAAATCTAATACCCCCTGGTTCCTATATAATGTTAACTTGCTCTCATCTTTATGCAAGTGTTATATATAAAGTGTATGCCCCGCCCCCTTTTCTCATTTCTATGTATTCACTCCTCTTTTTTCAAAATAAAAGGAAGATAAAATCTATGCAGTGGCATCACTATATCACTAATCCCTTTTGCTGCACCTAATCCCTTTGTATATAAGCGTATAGATCAGCTGCAAATCAATTAGTATCGTTCACTATAACAGTTAACTAAGGGGGGAGAAAGGGGGGAAATATCTTTCAATCAAAATAGATTGGAATTAGCCTATGGAAAAGATTTTTTGATGGGGCCACGGAGGGGATAATGTACAGTTTGAATCAAAATTCTTTCATCTTTTTAAAGGTGGCTTCACAAGTAAATTTATTAATGAAGTTCAGATAATAACATGTTAACATGTTTTAAAAGCAACTTTAACAGACAACAAAAAAAAAAATAAAATATCTTAGAAACAAAAAAAAATAGCTGAATATGCTAAAATCATTTTCATGATGACTTCGTAAAAGAAAAAAATTTAAATCCAGTTTCAAAGTCACTTTTTTTACTATAACAGTAGATGCAAAATTGTAAAAATTGATCATTTTCAACTTGCCATAAAAAGTTTGTTTTGAAAATACTTTTATCGTAAACGTAAACTATTCTAGATTTTTTTAACCACACATTGTGGTTTTTTCCAGTTTTGCTTTACGTTAATTACAGTGACTTTATTATCACTCTGTACGTAAGAGAAAGAGAAAGAGAGAAATGAAAGTTCTATACGCAGTGATTGCCTGCCATCAGGGGATTAATATCATCTATAGGCTCTTATAAGAGCAATTTATTGGACCTGTATCACTTTTTCGGTTGTCCATCATGTCCATTTATCTGTAGAATATAAACAATTGCCTGTCTATATATATATATATTGTTTATAGCTATTTATGAAAATCGGGGCATTTACCGTATATATGGACCTACATACTTATTTATAATAACATCTGAATGACATGAATAATAAACGGAAAGAAAAAAGTTATTTTAATAGCAATTTTTAACAATTGAAGCTGTCCCACAAGAAAAAAAAAAAAGAAAATCAGTTCTTTGACCCTATAACAATTGAATTTTACAATTTTAAATGAAAGAGATTTACCTGGTTTTAGCTTTTTTAAAAAAAAATTAAAACTGATTGTATACCACCATCCTTTTATCCGTTCTCTTTCATGTTGGTAAAAAAAATCTTGCACTCAAGTTCTATCAAAGTCAAAAGATTAGTCTGATTCCCTGTGGTATTATTGGGTGACTGTGTATTGAATATACTCCCTCCCCCATCAAATAGATTCAAAGGAGGCAGAAGAAGAAGAGGAGGAGGAGGAGGAAGTTGGGTCTATCTATAAAGGCCTAAATATATTTTCTATATATATATATGTGGCATCATTGTCTGTATAAATCACGCTGCAGCGGAACACTTTAAGACCACTAATCCTCCCAATCGGTTTCTGCAACGTATCTAATCCCCACACCGAGAACCTAATCACACGTCGAGTATCGAAACAGTCGACAGTTGAATTTTGTAAGGCACCCCCTATAGGTTTCAAATTGTGTACAGGGTGGGGCAGAACCAAAATTTATAAATACACTCGTAAAAATAGATTAATAAGTTATAAAAATGATAGTTATAGATTAAGCTATAAAATGTTTGTTGTTATTATTATTATTGTTATTATTATTATTGTTATTATTATTATTATTGTTATTATTATTATTGTTATTATCATCATCATCATTTTTATTATTATTGTATTTAAAAAAAAAAAACTATTGAAATAGTTAATTTAGTAAAATAAACTCTAAAATAATAAAATCTGAAAACAAAATTTAAATGCAGTAACAAAATTTACATATTGTACAGTGGACTATAATCTGTAAAATATCTAAACATCTTCATCCGAAATGGCGTTTTTAACCCCCTCTAGTGATGATTATGTTCAGTATATTAATTTTTTTGTGACTGGATTTGCCTTGTATTCTTGGTTTTATTGATTACTGTACACTGTTCATACATGTATTTAAAAAAAAATGTTTTATTACTAATATTAAATTTTAAAAAAGAAATTCAGTAAACCAAACAACATAATGGTAAATTTTAATAATTCCTCGACCATAAATTTAAAATACAAACAATAATAAAACGATATTAATATTAATTAATTGTAATATATATATATAATTTTAATGATGTTATAATACAGTGTAATAAATAGATTAATTAATAAATATTAATATTACAATTATAAATATTATAATAATTAAATAACAAATTTGAATAACGTTTTGACCATTATATTATCATAAAAAGTCCAAAAAGTGAACCATGCTTTAGTTAAGTTTCATAAAGACATTTCTGTTCAAAATGAAATAAATCATTTAATAATAACGAGTAAATACAATAACAATACAAATTATAACGAGAAAGTAACATTGAAAACAAACTTAAATTACTAACAATAACAACAATAGCAAAAACCATAGTTATAAATACTATACTATGACTTCTAATATTAATATTAATAATAATATTAATAATAATAATAATAATAATAATAATAATAATAATAATAATAATAATAATAATAATAATAATAATGGTAATTAATACTGATGACGACAACAACAACAATAAAATAATTAATATTAACAATTAAAATGTCTTTTGTGCTATACCGGTATTAAATAATGTATTTTGTGATATACTGGTATTAAATAATAATAAATTTAATAAAGATAGGAAAGGACACCCTGTAGAGAGAAGGTTTTTTACATTTCCAGCCCTTTTTTTTCTTCTGCAGATTGATTTCTTGTGTACTATTTTTTTTATTCCGTTTTCAGTAATTCTTATTGGATGTCTGATGATGCATCTCTATTTCATCACATAAAAAGATAGATGTCTATATTTACTCCCTCCTCCTATTCCTTTCCATACATAACCCATTGGTTTGAAGAGGTTGTGTTGCAAAGATTTTGGACAAGACATAACTCTTCACATGTCATGTCGTAAGATCCAATCACTTTGGAGAAAGAGAAGAAAAAAAAAAGAGATCGGGGTTTTAGGTTTTGATTTATCTTTGCAAGTAGAAGAGCGTCTCTCGTAGGGCGTATATGTTATTTTTGTGTATTTGGATTGAGAAGAAAGAGAGGGGCAGTTTTCTATGCAAAAAGGAAGAAGACCAACATAACAAGGATTTCAATTTGATTGAGATCTAACATGATAAACGAGGAAATGCAAGTGGGAAAAAAAAGTGCATTTTATCAATGATTTTTCTGTTTCTCTCGCTATTTATTCACGAATATTAGGACCTATGATTTTATTGAACTCAAACAAATCTTTCTTTGTTTGGCCATAAAAGCAATGCTAAAATTATATTGCATCTCTTATGGCTGCATGATTAATACGAAATATTAATAGCAACTTAAAGAAGCAATTTAAATTGTTAGAAACTAGACTAAGTATTGTAAAGTTATTTTTATAAGAATATTTTAGAAATAGGCCTCCAAATTATACTGAAGTTTGACCACACATTATTATTATTTAAAACCCGTTACGTAAAATAAAACACAAAATTACACTTTCAAACTAAAATAAAATATTTATTTTCAAAGTTATCAACGTAAAAAAATACATTTAGCTCAATTATTTACTATTTTAGTTTGTATAAATGTAGATTTTGTTAAAAACTAGAGTAAGTATATGAAAAAAAAATGTAATAGCAATTTGAGTTTTCTTTGTATTATTCTTGTGAATTATGTGTTTTTCAGTTAATGAGCCTGTCTTGAGGCTATAAATTCTTACAATTAATTTAAGGTTTTTAGAGGGAAGTAGGCATGCAACCTTTCAAATAATCTAGTTATTCTAGCCTCTGAACAGTCTCATTGATTGAAAAAATCATAATTCTTTTGGCCTTAATGATAATTATTTCAAAATTTGTCTAAAATGTTTTTTTCTTAATTGTAATGAACATATTTTTAGCCTATTTAGCGACTCATTCAAATTTCTAACAAACTTTTAAGAATTTGTTTTAAATTAATTAAGTTGATGTCAAATATACCCATTAAACCCTATCATCATTCATTATTTTTACCATTTACAACATCATCATCTCAAACAAACTCTTTATTAAGAAGTATTTCAAGTAAAAACTTAACAAAATACAAAGTAACAATGATCTGAATCAATCAATCCATTGTGAATATTCTGGCCGCAATGTCGTCAACCAGCCAGTCGACTCCTTCTAAGAGGTTCTGTCCCGTAATGGCACTGCACGGTAAGATCTGCCAATGGTGCGTCTTGATCTTGTCCAATTCAAGGATCTCTCTTATGGTTTCTGTCGATAGAGCTCCTTCTAGGTCCTGTTTGTTAGCAAATACGAGAAGTGTCGCTCCGGCCAACCTCTTAAGAGAGAGAATGCAAAAGAATGAAAACGTGAAATAGTGCATCATCAACGTAATTACTAATGTGAACAAATGGCGAGAACAGCTTTTTTAGAGAAAAAACAACAACTCACAAACGACCTTTTAAGATTTATTTGAAACTAGAAATTTTGAAAACTTTGAAAATCATCTGAAAACGTTACGAGAGGATTAAATACCTCTTCGAGAAGTAGAGATTGCAACTCCTGTTGGCAATCGTTTAACCTCCGTCTGTCCGCGCTGTCCACGACCCAAATGAGACCATCTGTGCTCTCGAAATAATTTCTCCAGTACGAACGTAACGATTTCTGTCCTCCTACGTCCCAGATGTTCAGACTAAACCTGTTTTCCAAAATGATAACATATTAGTACATATTTAGGAAGAGAACGCAGTTGAGTGTGTTTCAGAGACCCTCTGTGTTCCAGGGTTTTGATGTTGAACCCTAAAGTGGGTGAAATGGTGTTGATGTCCTCTTGATTGAACTTCTTTAAGATCGTTGTTTTACCGGCGTTATCGAGACCTCTTTTTATTCAAGTTAAGAAATACACTAAGAACAACACAAATTTCATTTAATGTAAGGATACAACATCAAAAGTCTCACTTCTTTCTCCTTTTGCTTCATTTTCTTCAAAATTGTTAATAAACCCATGTTATCTTCTCGGATCTGTCAAATATCAGCCGCCGCCGGTGACATTTATTAGTTATCGCAAAATATATCTAGCGGCTTAAGCGGCGGCTGCTAGCTTGCCTTTGTTTGAGCAAAAAATTCAAAATAATTATTTGT
This sequence comes from Brachycybe producta, assembly GCA_036925085.1. Classification (NCBI taxonomy): domain Eukaryota; kingdom Metazoa; phylum Arthropoda; class Diplopoda; order Playtdesmida; family Andrognathidae; genus Brachycybe; species Brachycybe producta. The sequence goes on from JAUPFP010000002.1 coordinate 6,340,628, forward strand.
AAGCATGGATTTTATAATCTTAGAATTAATTTTCAGTATAAATTAAACCAAAAAATTGAATTTTTAAGAACTTTTTTAGTTTATTTTAAATAATCTTTAATGTAGCCATCAATCTTTTTGGTTCCACGCTTTTAAAAATATTTAAGCAAGCTTGACGTCATACACGATACACCAATTACGGAAACGAAATATTCCTATTATTAACAATTGCTGCGCACTTTAAAATATTATAGGTGACATTAACTTTTATATTTGAGTCATAATTTAATGATGTGGGTGACCTAATATGGTAGATAATTGTCTTTATTAACGTTTAATAAAAACGTCATGTTGGTTATTTTTTGTATTCAAACGGTTTACTTAAAGAAAACAGCTCATGTTCATCCGGTTCTATTTTGCCAGTCTTCAAAAATACAGCCAATCAAAAGAAAGAAATCTTTCCTGTTTCTAAGTGATTACGTCATATCCAAAAGCGGCCATAGTGATCGTAGTTTGTGTTTTTATTTTGCGGTATTTCGTCGTTTTTTTCTCACTTAATTTAGCAATCTTTTGTACAAAATATGTCGATGGAAGACGAGAACGACACAAAACTGGACGAGAAAGACGAAAGTCCCGAAAATGAGGTCTCTCCGGAGATTCCCGATGGAGAAAAGGTGATTTCTTTGCGTTTTTTTTTTGTCTTGAGCGCATTTTAACGGTTCGCTTCCATACACTTGCGTTTGCGTAATCCGCTTGAATGGTCGTGACGTCAGTAGCCGCGTTGAGTAATTTATCGTAATGACATCTTACGGATGCAATAGGGACTCTGCATACGCTTACGTAACTATTTTAGCGTGTTTTCGGGGTTTTTTTTTTCTAAGATGTTTTTGAACCGTTTTATGAATAAAATTGGTATCTTAAGCTTTGTTTTAACGAATTCGATGCAATTTGTGATGTAATAGTATTGATTTCGTTTAAGATGGTTTAATAAGGACGATTTTGTTTCTGAAATTGAGGGTTTTTGTTGTTTGTTTTTACAGGTTACAATACAACACATGGAACAGATTGAAGAAGCGAAACTGAAAGCTAAATATCCGGCCGCTTTAAAGCCTGGAGGAACGGCATTTTTGCAGAAACGATTGAACAAGGGGGTATATAACTGGAAACTGAGCTCGTTTCTTTTTCTCTTTCTAATCGTTTGTCTTATGTTTTTTAGCAAAAATACTTTGATTCTGGTGATTACAACATGGCAAAAGCAAAAGGACAGAAGAGAATAGTTCCGACGGCTGCTACTGCTGCCGCTACGACAACCGCAGCACCATCCGCTGTTACGCCTCAAACGACAACCGGCGATGCCATTCCGACTCCAGACAACCTTCCGACGAGAAAAACGTCATTGGTTCAGAGTAAACTCGCAGCTGGACTCACGTAATCGTAGAAAGACAAAGGATTTAGGAGGAGGTGGATCGACGCTCGTTTAGATGCGATCAAATTAAGAAGCGGAAAATAAAGAAAAGGAAGTATTCGCTTGGTTTGTTGGTTTTTTTCTTTTTTTTTTCTCTCGTGTTTTAACGAACTTTTTTTTGTCTAAAAAATGGCTCATATAATAAATACGAGTTCGATCTTTTTATGTTCGAACCGTGTGCGCTGTGCGCTTTTTTTTTTTCTTTCTTTGTATTATTCTCGTTCTTTCTGTTGTAACAAAAGCGGTTCTCGATCACTACTTAACAACGGATCCCAAAGTATCTAGAAAAAGATATTACAATCTTTTTTATTCAGCTAGTTTTTTTTTTCTTCTCTCCTCCCCTGCAAAAGTTGTAAATGTTTCTAAATGAGAATGATTTTTATTAACAATTTGTTTGCGAGGTTAAAGAGATTGAGAATAAAGGAGATATTTGAATAAAACTTCGATAGAAAAACGAAAATGGTGAGTTAATGAAGTTGAGTTTGTTTCGTATGAAAAGTGTTCGCATTTGAGAGTCGAACGACGGTCGTTGTTACGACACAAATTGAGATAAATCGGCTTCGAATAATGGATTCTTTTGCCTCTTAGACGGGTCACTCTTTTTTTTTTAATCAATTTTTTATTCTTTCCTGTTATGTTTACATGCTGTGTTTCTTTGCAATATAATTTAGAAAACGTTGAATTTGAATCAATAACTGAATCGGAATCATGTAATACGTATTCATGGTATTTTTCTAGCTCTGCATACAGTACTGTATGCAGAGCTAGAAAAATACCATGAAAAGTAGATATGGATAAGAAATAATAGGTCTTGTATCAGATGCACTGTTTTAGGAGTGGAGTGGGAAGGATGAACTGCTGAAACAGGTGATGAGTTTGGACCTGAGGGGTAAAAGGGAAAACGGGATATTTGGGCATGTGGGGGGGGGGGGTCTCTTGAAGTTTGGCACAAAATCGAAAGGAGTGGAGAGATAAGCACCCGTTAGGCCGACCCTGCATTTTGCGGGACAAGATGCAGGAAATGATTAAGATGTACATTTATTCTCTCTTTTGCTTCCGTGGAACAAAAATTGGGAAATGTTGGTCTAAGGGTATACGTTTCAGTCAAACAAATCCAAAGTTCAAGAACCAGTCTCAACAACAGGACTGGGGTTGTTATGAATTTCGATGATTCGAGTGATGACTGAATCTCTCAAAGAACACACATCTGTTAACTTTCCTCCCACAAAATCTAAAACAAATTATTCTGGTCCGAACTGAATCAAACGATGCCGGTTTCAAAGATGAAAATCAGGCACAATATCAAAATGAAACATGTAATTTAAACCCTCTCAGTAGGTTTCCCCACATGTCTTTCAAACGTTACTTTTTAAAAATTTGCTTTTCTGCGCCATACAAACAGAAAACTTTCTCTATGATAAAACGAATCCTTTACTTTCATAGAAACCCATGCAAATTCCATAGGATCCGTTCCAATTTTGTAGAAGAATTTGCGAAATCACTTAAGTTTTTAGTTGAAAATGCAATTTTATAATAACACTAGTGGGGTAACCCGTCATAAATGACGGGAGCAACATTCACAGGCAATTGTACGCATGGGCGTCGTTGTTTCCTTTTTTTACTCCTTTCATTTCAATTTCAGTGACCCCCTCCCACTTTTTTCCCCCTCCACGTTTCTCTCTCCTCCCCCCCCCCCGTTCAACACTTTACAACCTTTTCTCGCTCTCCAATTTAATATTATGGGGTTCTTGGATAGGAAGGGTGCAAAATATATAGTTGACCTTGAGAAAAAAAGCGGTTCATTCATTTAAATTTATATAAATTCGGACGTATTTCAAGGTTTGTACAGCGTTATGACAGACAGACACCCACATAGACCTTGCTTAATATATATATATATAACTAGTGGGGTAACCTGTCATAAATGACGGGAGCAAAATTCACAGGCAATTAATTGTGCGCATGCGCTTCGTTTTTCTTTTTTTTTTTTTTACTCCTTTCATTTCAATTTCAGTCACCCCCTCCCACTTTTCCCTCTCCACGTTTCTTTCTCCTCGTTCTACACTTTCCAACCTTTTCCCCCTCTCCAACTTAATATCATGGGGTTCTTGGATGGAAAGGGTGCAACATATAGATAGTTGACCTTGAGAAAAAAAAGCGGTTCATTTATTTAAATTTATATAAATTCCGATGTGCTTCAATGGTTGTACAACGTTACTTCAGACAGATAGATAGATAGCCACACAGACCTGGCATAATATATATATAATTTTCATTACATATTTATATGTAAAAACAAAAATGTAAAGTAAAAAACGCAAGATGTTGAAGAGCGGTTCTAATCGGAATCTCACTACACATTTTGATGCGACATTACTTTCAAACTCAGTCGAATATTTTTTAATGCAACATACATGTATTTTATTTTTATGAAAATTAATACACAGTGCAAAACCACAAGCGATAACATAGTAAAATATGGGGTTTCCCCGATTTTTTTTGGCCATATATCGAAATTTTTTTGGCTGTAATTAAAAAAAAAATGTCGTTATAGTGAAATGCCGTATAAAGAGGGGCCGTGTAGCGAGGTACACGAGCGTTTTTGTTTCATAAATGAGTTATGGCGATTCAAATAACGTCTTTATGTGGTATGGATCATATTTGTAAACTTGTTCGTGGTGTAATTTACTTACGAAGCGATGTTTTTTCAGTGACAAGTCGTATACACGATTCCGTGTCTATTGTTCGACTCTCCGATTCGAACAACTTAGCGGTTCTCCGTATAATTAAGAGCTTACAACAAGCACTTAAGTTTTCATATTCTTACTATTTGCTGTTGACTGGATGCACATTTTATTTAAATGAAATTTATCCGACTTTTTTTGGACTTGTTTGTAATAATTTTTAAAATGTGTTGTCGGAAGTAAATGTGAATTTCTTAACTGATATTATTAAACAATGAGTAGCTATAACGTTATACCTAAAAATGTTTGTAATTTTTTTTTTCTTCTGTATGTAGTCTGAAAACAGAAAATTACTCTTTTCGAAAGTGATCTTTGTCTTGTTTCCACTGTGGCGAAAATTTGAGCCTTTTGAAGATTTCAACTGATGAAAAATTGAACACACGTGTCTTCTATTTTTCACCAGATTTTCGCCCTAGTGGAAACAAGGCGTTAAATGTGATTTTTAAAGTTTTCAGTCATGAAGTACAAAAGTTGTTTTTTAAAAGCTAATTTGATTCAAATCTTAAACAAAATAAAAAGAAAACTGCCAAAAAAAAAACTTCTTTCTTAATAATGATAGCAGTGCCGGAACTAGGCTGAGGGTTACATGCACAGGGCCCAGGACGAAGGGGGTCCCTGAAATGGAACTGAAGAAGAAAAAAAATAAAACGTATTTTTAAATTTAAATTTCGCCACCGTGAACTGTTATGCTGTTCAGATATCAGTCATCCGAGTGCATTCAATGGGCGCAGGTAGCCTATTGCGTTATGTAGCGGTTTAGCAATTGGTCATTGGGTCCCTCAGTAAGTGGACACACGCTGGTCACCAACATCTTGAATGACTGAATCACGGGACTGATGATCACTGATCTGCTGGGGGGTAGCAATTTGAACTTTTTACAAGCTTTTATTTAAGTTGACATGACCGTTGTCTGTTTGCTTGGATTTGTATTTCTCCTATTTTAACCAACTTCTCCATATTTACCTAGAGAGAGCTGAAATTTTGTACACTGCAGGCTCAACTAGTGCTACCTGTTAATCTATCAAATTTTGACTTTAATTTAACGTACTTTTCCACAAAATAAAAAAATTACACCCCTCTGTAGTCCCAAAAACAATAAACATGTCTTAGTATACCGTAAATAAAAGCTTGTACCGAAAAATTTACTGCCTTAAAAGCAGTAAGGGTCCTATGCCGGTTGAGGTACGGCATGCGATGCCAGGAACCGGGACCAGATTTGACTTCCTGTGGTTTTTTTCTGGGTTCAACGGGGTCGATCTTGGGCAAACGTCTTCCATAGAGACTCGTGTTAAAGTTGACTTTACAAAGGCTTTACTCCCTACGGGAGTAAACCCCGAGGGTATTTATGACTTATTTGTCTTAATTTTCTTCCCAAAAAAAATGAAAGGGCCCAAAAAATAAAACCCTTGCACAGGGCACATGAAAAGCTAATTACGACACTGAATGATAGTGTGCCGTGAATTTACCTCAGTATGCTGCAAAATGTTGAATGTTACACTGAATGTGTTTCATATAATTTAATATTTACAATTAAAATTTAACTTTATTGGAAAAAGCAAACTAAACAATAGGTGGCTGTATCCAGCTGGGACAATTCTAACTGGGCCGATGCCATGGGTTGGAGATGGACGGTAGCAGTGACGTAGAGGTATCAGCGTAGTGAAAAAAGTATAAACATACAGACTCAAAAGATTTGAGGAAAAAAATAACACGAACATACAATTTTTTTTATTTAGAAATTATCCATGATACACTTTTCAACAATCTCTCTGAGCGAAGGATTCTCCATCGCTGCTGCGATCCTTTCTTTGTCGTTTATTTGTTTGTTGACTGAAAAAAAAAAAAAAGAAAAAATTTGACGGAATGGTTCACAATTTAAAAAGGTAGGAGAATGGGCCCAGGCCCCAGGTATCATTTTACTTTCTTCAGCTGTCGTGTGAGTTCCTTCTCGTATGTAAATATCTAACTTGTAATTTTTATTCAGGTTTTGTTCTAGTTTAGTTCGAACGCATAATCCTGTATTAAATAGAAACGAAATTCGCATTAGACACTAATAGACTTGTTTAACGTGGCTGAATAGAATACTTGTTTTGTTTTATCCCCCCCCCTTTCCCTTTCGGGTGGCACACCTAAGTGGCTAGTATGTTCTATAGGAGGCTTTGAGAACATTTATATTTTTTCAAGCAAACGTTTTTCGGGAGAAACATTACGAAAAAAAAATCTAAAGTGTTTTAGAAACTAGAATAGTTGGTGATGGTGCGAAATGTTTTTCCAAACTTTTCATGACAGTTTGATGCCGATAGAGAGCGTGCTCTGTAACTGCATGGCAATTCCCCCTATTGGCGTAGTTTCTATGGTGGTACAGACTGTATTGTCATAGAGACGATTAGCCCAACCCAAAGGACATACAACACTGAGCACCTTTCGTACGAATCACATGCGATTAGTGACCCACCATACGGTCTATTTATATAAGGGCTTTATTTAGCATCTTATCTGAACAGAAATGATAGAATCCAGCGCATCTTATATGAATTATTTTTTTAAGAATTGTCTCGAACGCGCCAACTGTTTCGTAAAGTGCAAACTTGAGCGGGGTTCATTAAATGACTGGCGACTAACCCATGCGGAATCAATGCACCTATGAGTGTTGCTAGAGAACAATGTGGAACTGTCGGCACGAACTCGATTCGTATGTGGTAGTCTCCACTGTCCGCAAAGGGTTTCACCGTAATTCCTTCTTCGTAAACTACTTTTAGTTCTTCGAGAGTATCTGGTTTTTCTGGATCTTGGATGTTTCGAATGATATCTAAAAGTGGACAAACATTGAGGATTATTATAGTTGTGCGAGAGAGAGAGAGAGAGAGAGTGAGAGAGAATAGCTTCATTTGTGAAATTAGCTATTTTATGTTCGGCATGCTATTGCGCCAAAGGGTTGTAACCAGAGGCTAGCAATAAGAGAAACAGCTAATTTCTCTGCTAAGCTAGCTATACGCTCTACTTTTGAGTTCAAATTTATGAAATGCTTGCCAAATATGTCCGAAGCTAAGAAATCACATTCGTTAGGTTCGACAGCGACTTCAATGTCGTTTTCACTCTCCATTATGATTATATTTGGAGGAGGACCTCAAAGATACACTCTCACGACCCTTTTAAAGAAAATAAATACATTTCAGGTGCTTTTAACAAAAATCTTCTAATCTATGAAATGAGCAGCAACATTGAACGTTTCAAAGTTGCATTGCGTAGAGGCGAATAAAAAGGAAATTGAGCAGAAAAATTTAATATAACACAGTCTATTCAGATTTAGGACGCTTCATTTCATGGACGGCGTCTCATAGAGAATATGAACAGCTGAGTCAGTTTCCAACTCTTGATTATTGTTTTTTTTTAAGAAGAAAATTTAATAGAAACTAGAAGGGTATCTATTTCATGTTGATATCTTTCAAAATAAATTTCTTGTTTAAAAAAAAAAATTAAATATCGTCTGCTTAAAATTGTATCCTTATTTATTAACATGAAAGTACCCTTCATTGATTGATCTGCCCTTCTAGTTTCTAAAACACGTCAAAGTTTATCCTCATTTTGCACCTGAAAGACTAAATTATCAGAACTCGAGGGTCGTTTAGATTTTAAAACCATATTAATGAGTTTTATTGGAACAGCTAATTTTCGAAATGCTTTTTATCCTATATTTTATGAGCAAAATTAAGACAAACTTTAAAATGTTTTAGAAACTAGAAAGGTAGCTCAACGATGAAAAATTCGAAAACTCGAATCTTCGCCCTTTTTTCGTCTTTCGAATCCTAAACTAAAAAACTTAAAAAATTTGGTAAAATTAGTTTTAACCCCGTTGACGTCCAATAGAAGCTTTCACTAACAAAAAAAAAACCGGCGATTTTTGAAATTTCGGTGTTATACCCGAATCACCAATATCATCACCTTGTAGCGACCCCCTGAGTGAAGCCACACTTGGTTTTTTATTATTGATAATTTAATATTTAATATTATTTCATCTATTTGTATCTTCTTAATGAATAACATAGGATTCTTATATGAAGAATTCGAGATTCGAGAACCTTTTAGGATTCGGTTTGGAGATAATTTAGGATTCGCCCCACCTCTAGTTACTTTCATGTACTGTGGATGGATATAAAACAAAACATAATAAATTCACCCAATAGCCATACAATTAGTCCCATAGCCGCATTTTTAATCTAAAACGAAATATAGATGGGTTTTTAATAAAAAAAAATTCATTATGAATGCTAAATTAAAATTAATTTTTGTGGATGTCAAATGTTAAATAGTTGTTTCGAAGGTCGTATTATATGGCCAGTCAGTCAAATGCTAAACAAAGGTCCTTTTCGCTTCCTTCTTACAGAGACATCAATTATAAAAAAAGAAATTTCGACTAAATATGAAGGTCTGAAAGAGTAATGAAATTGAGTTGCAGTATTTTTTTTTATCACGAAATGTATCAAAATAATTACGTTTTTATTATAGTTTAAAATTGAAATGTCTGAACGGTTTTTTTATTTCAATATCAAAACGGTCAAGTTTAATGTTTTTTTTTTATCTAAGCCCCGCCTGGAGCTTTTTCAGTTGTGTTTAGAGTAAGCGTATTTTAAAAACACTTAGAATTTTGCCCATTTTATTTAAAAGTTTATATTTTTCTAAATTTGTATGTGTATTTTTTTTAATCTTCTGTGTGTATGCGATTCAGGACATTTTAAGTGCATTTCAGAGCAATTCAAATGTCAACTTTGTTGTATGTACAAACGTTTGGAGACTAAATTGGATTGCTGAAAAGGGTGACTTAATAAAAATTTCTTAAATTTTAAAATAAAAAAGTAAGGCCAACTGCAGACGACAGACAATCGGGGGGGCAGACTAAATTACAGTAGGGTCAGTGCACACGATCTGAGGCCGACAAAACGCAACAGCTCACGTCCGTCAGTTTCTCGAACCCGAATCCTAAAAGGTTCTGTAATCTCCCGAATCCTTCATATAAGAATCCTATATTATTCATTAAGAAGATACAAATAAATGAAATAATATTAAATTATTAATAATGAAAAACAGTGTGCCACTCAGGGTCGCCACAAGGTGGTGATCTGGGTACCACCGAAATTACAACAATCGCCGTTTTTTTTGTTAGTGAACGTTATTGGTCGTCAATGGAGTTAAAAGTAATTTTACCAAAGTTTTTAACAGTTTTTTTTTAAGGTTAGGATTCGAAAGATTCAAAAGACTAAAAAAGCGCGAAGATTTGACTTTTCGAATCTCGAATATTTTTCAAGATTCGAGGATTCGAATGTCCAATCCCTAGTAAAAACCATAAACTGCGCCTGTCCGCTGCCGAGCATCCATCCCAATGCCGGGTTCGGGTTGGTGGGGAAAAATGGAACATGTCTTATCTTTTTTGTTGGTCCATCTATTTAGTCAGCCGTGTCCATTGCCCTGTAAGAAGCCATGCTGTTCATTCTGACCGACTAAACTAGAGAGTCTGCCATCGATTGTCTGTCGTTTGCGGTCGCCCTAAGGATATCTGTACACTATCCGGTCATTTTTCCATGGAAAAAAAAAACATGATCTGAGTGTGAACACCGACTTTTTAAATACATTGGATTTCAATTGAAAATCTATAGTATGATATTTGACCACGGTCAACGGAGCTCCGCCTTGACCATATAGTGTGAATAGACCCTAATTTTGAAATAAATAATAATTGGGTCATGGAAATGAAATTAATAACTGAACGTTATAAAATATATCATCACTTTGACAATCTTTTAGTTTAATTTTATTTATTTTTTGTTTTATTTTTGTCTAAATGACTAATTAGTAAGTGAAATTTCTTTTATTGATTTGTTGTTCAAATTAGTAATTTTCTGCAAAATCTCAATGGGCCCTTAAAAATTAATTACGATTGTAATGAGTCATACTTTATATAACAGTTCATTGGACCTTTGGAATTAATTATGGTTGTAATTGATCTGCATGCATCTGCTGCATGTGGACTTTTATGTCCCTCTGCTATAGGCCTATTTGGCTGCTAGCAGAATACTAATTGTAATCGTATACCCATAAAAATATACTGTATATCTATATAAATAAAAATGACATTTTAGTTATAAGCTCAGTAATTGTTATAACTTATAAGTAACTTACAAGAATGTCTCCTGTTGCTTATTTAACTCGCATTGGAACATTCAGTGCTGGCCACAGACTTCACAGGTAATCAAATTATAAAAGAGTTTTAAAAAAATGTTTTAAAAACTATTACACGTATTTTAATAATTATTATTTATAATTATTATTTATAATTATTATTCAAAATAATATTTTTTAATTTTCTATTGGATCTTTTACTTTCACATCAAGAAATCCCAGAGTTTCACATGCAGAATCCCATTTGGGAAACATTGGTTTAAACAAATAAATATAGGAGAATTTATTGAAAGAGAGTTTGTATTGTACTTTTAAGTACGGGATAAAGTTATTAATACGTATCGTATTCCAATAGAAAATTAAAAAATATTATTTTGAATAATAATTATTGAAATTCAAATCTGTTTAGTCACCTGTCAAGCACATTCTTGTCATAAATTCATTTCATAAAAGCAGTTTTTGGGACAAATTACTTTTAAAAATAATTATAATTACTTTAAAATGTAATTATATTTACGTCTTAAAGTAATTTATCACAAACACAATTAAACAGAAAAAAATTCACTTAAAAAAAATGAGAAAAATTCTAAAAAAAATTTCACAAATTTAAAATCACTGGATTTTTTTGGTGTTACTATTTTTTTTTTTCTTCCATTTATTTAAATCGTGATTTTAATTAGATGTAATGTTGTAGATGTAATTTTGATGTCTGGTTTTTCTTATATTCTAAAAATATAGACGGTCAGTAAAAACAAAATTCTAATCTAAACGATTTATATTTTTTGGTCAAAGTGCTACATGTAAAAAGAAAAGTTTCCAATTTCATTTTGACCTTATTTCACATTAATTAATTATTTTATTTTATGACTAATGAAAGCAATTAAAATTATAATTAGGCTTAAGGTTAGCTTGCTTACAAAGTTAGAAGAATAATTAAATTGAGATGTATTATGAAAAGCTGATTTTTCGAATTCCGGTTATTCTGCATTTGAATAGCAACACTTAGGAGAAGTTGAAAGTACAAGAACGATAATTTAGTGGCTTGATAGTATTTTCATGTTTATTATCTTTCAAAATGAACTTTTTATTTACAAAAATTTAAGAATATTGAATAATAAGAATATTCGTTATTTTTTTAAAAAAAATATCACTATGAAGTGCTTGAGTCACCCTTCTAGTTTAGTGTACCAAAATAATTAAAAATTGCCACCAAAAGCTCAGTTTTACGTGTATCTTGAAAAGGCATTTATTATCAGGGCTACAAAAAATTGTATTTAGTTGTGAAATTTAGTGTTAAAAATTAATTTGAGGACTGACTGCTAACAAAAAATTGTGGTGGCCCCTTCTGAAGTATAGCAAGCATATTTTACATGGCCTTACTTACACAAGTACTTCTATATTTTCTAGAAAAATGGCTCTCAGTGCTTCAAAACAAAAATTAAAAATTGTATACATTTTACACAGATTGGATTTATCATTTGAAATATGTAGGTTTAGTCGATCTACCAAGTTGAAAGATTTCAACTTACAGAAGTCCAGATCCGTCAATAAATAAGCAAAATGAATCAGTTCTTAAGTCAGAGCATGCACATTCACATTGCTGTACTACTGTCCTAAACAAGTCAAGGGTCAAACATGAATGATTGACAAATTGACAGGGTATAGAGATCAGATGTAATTAAAATTATGAAAAAATAAAACTGCCAATTTTGCATTTTTCGAGAAACTTTATCAACATTTTTTGTAAGAAATTTGGGGAATTTGGTGAAAATGATATGGGTTTATATATAGAATTCTAGCATGGTTAACAAAAACGCTGTGATCACAATATATTGCCAGGTCTGTAAAAATTATTATAATAGTTTACTGTTATAGTATATTAAAAAATTGTCATATTACGAGCGTATTTCTGAAAATGTTTTCTTCAATTGTTTTCAGTGATAAATTGTCACCCGAAGAAAACCTTAAAGTATATGGTAAATGTAACAATCCAAATGGCCATGGCCACAATTACAAAGGTGAACACATTAATAGTAATTTCATTAGATATTACTACAATTTTGTAATTAAAACAATTCTGTTGTTTTCCAGTTGAAGTAACAGTGAAAGGACAGGTAAGAAGGAGACTCACAATCTGAATATTTAGAACTATTTTGTAATTTTTGTAATCTTTTTTTACGATTTCAATGAAACAAACGGCAAATTAATTAAATGATTGAGAAATGTTATAGCTTTTTAGCAATAAGATTAAGGGCCGGCTCAAGGGGTTCATGCACCCTAGGTTTGGCTTAAAATGCGCGCCCCCATGCGTTTTAGGCGAGACTTAAAATTTGAGCCCAGTTGTATTCTGTGCCATCCAACCGACTATTTATCCATCACATTACCTACCAACATGCTTACCTATTGCGACCCATTCATCTGTCTATTTGTTCTAAGCCCCAGTGCGACGCAAAATAAAAATAAAAGGGCGCAAAAATGCCAGACAAAAAGGTAATTTTATTTATACTTATTATTGGCCTAACCAAAGAATTAAAATTACTAATCAGTTAATGTACATTTCTCTGTTTAAAAAAATTACATTTTCTTAAAATTAGGGGACTTTTGCGTTCTAGACGACCGCCTAAGTTCGCCTAATTGACAGGTCGAGCCTGATACGGTTAATTGTTCAGAAGAAATAGCTTTTTAAGCATTTTAGATGTGTTTTCATTTGAATCAGTTAAAATTAATTACTTATTAATATTAATAATAATATAATTAATTCTAAAATGTTGATGAGTTACTATAAAGTTAAATTTCAAACTTATCACTTCAAGTGCTAAGTTTGAAATTTAACTTAAGTAACTTGAGCGATCTGAATAAAGTTTCAGAACTCTAAAAAAATCTTGTGGAATATACTGTATTTTGAAAAGGATTTTTCTATATTGAAACTTTATTGTGAGAGTTTAAATTGAAGTTTATTTCTTCAATTTGAGTTTGGTTTATTTCTAAATTTTCTAAAATCTTTTATTTTAGGTTAACGAAGTCAATGGAATGGTCATTAGCCTTGCAGAACTCAAACAATATTTTGTAAGCATTGTCAATTTGTCATTCATTATTATTTATTAATTGTTGTGATAGTTTGCTACATGTATTTTCATAAATATTTTTTCGTTGTATTGTGTCTGTGACATAATAAATTCTACATTTCCGGCAGTTATTCTAAGTAGATGAAAAACACCTTTGGTGAGATGTGTGAACATAGACTGTGTGTCTAATACATACAGTATTTATCATATTATGATAAACATTTCGGTGATGTTTTATTGTTTACGATCTTTGTTCATTAATTTGTTTTAGGAAATGGACGGTCTACCAATAGTTGCAACCTACTTATGAGCATAAATAACATCGAAATGTTTGAATATGAAAAAAAAGCCTTTGGCAGAAGGACAAAAGTCCAATTGTAGCATGCGAAATACATGAAATGCATTGTCAAAACCCAAAGAGGTGTAAACTAAATAGCAATTGCGATGTGTTCTGGTGCAACTGAATTGATTCAATGTCAGGAATCAATCACCAGTAATATGAATTGGCCCGTACAAAAAATCCCTCTTAATATTTTTTTTAAATTAAAGGAACCACGCACCAACGTACGTTTCCGTCTTAGGCAGCTGTGCAACGCCGGCCGCACTGCCCCCTCTAACCTACCCAACCAGTCTAGCGAGTCGCCAGGCGTGCGTGTAGCTATAGAGTCAGTTGTGTTGGATTATTTTAGCTAGCCACCATGCATTCAGTCATGGAAAAGCTGCTCATCTCGGCCACGAACCTATGTTGGTACCTAGGTTATTCCACCGTGCAGTGCGACTGGAGTATATCTACCCTCTACCCACTAGCCTCCACTCTCTAGCCTTAAAGCTACCCACTACCCAGGTGCAGTGTGTGGTTTTGGGTAAAAGGTAGAACTCCATGTAGACGCTTTTGTTGAAGTACGGTGAAAAATCGCAAGCATTGCTTCAGCATGTCTTAAGCGCGTATCTTACGGGAAGTGATTGGGCGACCCTTCTAGTTTCTAAAATACATTCAAGTTTCTTGCTTTTTTGTCGTAAAGTTACAGAATAACCAGAGTTTGAGAGGAGCTTGCTTGCGAAAATGCTATTTTTTAATGAAAATCCTGGATTTTTCTTTCATCCTGGGATCTATTTATTAATTTCTAATCAGGAATCCGGTAGTTTAATTAACACAATTTTTTAGTTGTATTCAATAATAATAATGGGTCGTCTATTGTTTCAATTCAATATGGTATAAGTAGACGTACAATACAATTTATTTTAACAATTCTACTTTATTTTATGTTAATGTCACATTATGACAGTGGTTCTGTAGATTTTTTTTGGTGCTAAATCAACATTGTGGATCATTCGGATAAATAAAGTGATTGATGTTATTATTATATACATAAATGTTAATAAAAAGGGAATGAAAGGTTCTAGTTTCTACCATTATATGGAATATCATAAAAGAACTATCAATCACTAGGCCACTCTTATAGAAATGGACGCAAAATATATTTGTTTTACTTTTGTAAAACAAAAAAAAATGGGAGTGGAGAAAGTATTTAGAAACTGGATTATGGCTTTTGTTTTGTACATTATGTTTTTGTTTAAAAATTGTTTTGAAGTAGAGACCTACATTTTGTAAAAAAAATAATATTTAGGTCTAACTCACCGAGCCATCAGGCCCAAAAATTCACCAGACCCCATGAAGTTTAAATAGTCAACAAAGCCCATTTTGGCCACAAAGCCATTTTATACTGGAGCATACTATTTATTGGTAGTTGTAATACCCGACCCACACCAAGCTGACAAAACAAAAACAAAGCAGGAACTCAGTGTTTCAAGACAAACAGACCGTAATTAAATAACTGACATAATGTTTTGTTTAATTTAGAATTCTGTATTGGAGATAGTTGACCACAAAAATCTGGATAAAGATGTAGCATATTTCAAAGATAAAATCAGGTAAAACTACCGACAAAAAGCACATAACATACAAAAAAAAATTAATTTGTGTTTGATTTTATAATAATAATAATAATATATTGATTTATTTTGACATTAGCACAACAGAAAATGTGGCTGTGCTTTTCTGGAAATCACTTGAGCATTTGCTTCCAAAATCAGTTCAACTTTATAGAATCAAAGTGGCATCAACTGAGAACAATGTTGTTCGCTATTATGGAGAATGAATTTGATTCGAAGTGGGAGGTTTCTTTTCTATCGGGAGTGGTTGCGATTTATGAAAAAAATTCTAAGTTTTTTTTCTAAAAAAAAAAAACTTATAATAACTTAATATTTTTAAAAATACATTTTTAGGACAAATTGAAGTAAGTTTCACAAAAAAGTTAATAAAAAGTTAATAGAAATTGTGCGTTTTATGAAAATAAAAGTGTATTTCCCATACCAGTTAAAATTTAAAGGTTAAATGATTACTATTTGTGGTAGTTGCCGTGAACGTTAAATTCCTTAATATGGGAGGTTTTAACGCTGGATCACAGCCATCTTATATTTCTAACGTTTTGTTTTCCAAGAATGTGCCATTACAGCTGCCATGATCCCATAGACGTTTTTTGTAAAATTTGGACGCAAAAACGTCAAGGGAACGTTTTTATTTTTAGAAACAAGAATTTATGAAAAAAAATTTAATTTTGCTTTCGAAACTAGAATGGTAGCAGATTATGTTAAAATTTTATTCATGACAATATCTTAAAAATTAAACATTTTATTATATGACCCGGTTTTTTTTCAGTTTTTCCATTGACATTTCATGAAAAACCTATTTTTGCCATTTTCAGACTGTCATAAAATGTTTCTTTTTAAAGATATCAGCATTTATCACCAACTATTCTAGTTTTTATTCTAGTTAGCCAGTTGTGATCGCCACTTTAAATCTCTTGTAATTTAAAACCATTTAAAACTCTGAAAAAAGCAATGAAATTGAGCTGCAATATTTTTTATTATAAAGAAGTCTATAAAAAAATATAGTTTCTATGACAGCTTGAAAATGACGAAATATCCAATTTCGAAATGTCATAAATTGCAATTGCATTTTTTAAAATTGATAGTTTTTAAAAAATATTTTTTTCACTTTTGTTGCCGGGTGAGCCCTCCTGATGCCTTTTTTCAGTGTATTTCAGGCCTTTCTTTTTAAACACTTGAATTTCAGGCTATTTATTTGAGAAACAAGTAAATATAAAAAAAACACGTTTTTCAGTACAAGCTTTTATTTATTACACTAAGACACGACGAACTGCCCATAATATGTGCATGTATTATTACATCCACCCCTAAAGTACCCACAAAGTACGTTTAATCTAAGGCAGGGGCGTTGCCAGGCAACCGCAAGACCCGCAACTGCGGGGGGGGGGGCGCGCAGGAGGTTTGAGGGCACAAACAACGGTAGGAATAGTCGAAAAAATAGTAGAAACAGTTGTGATGTTAGGTTTAGTTAAATTAAGCTTATTGCAGAGTGGTTGGGGGGCGCAACCTCCAGTTTCTAAAGAATTATTCTAATTAAATCAAATTAGTTCATTGTTCGACTGTTCCCTAATTTGATTAACGGGAAGAACGGTCGGAACAATGGACAAATTTGTTTTAATAATTTTTTTAAAAAATGGGGGGCAGACCCCCTGCAACAAGCTTAATTTCCTAACCTTCCGACTGTTCCTACTGTTGTTCAGACCAGTTTCTTCGTTCATCAAAATAGTACACCCATGGTCCACCTAGTATGAGGGCTATGTGGAGAGGGAGGTAAGTGGGCGCAAAGTTTTAAGTGGCCGGGGGGGGGGGGGGTGCAACCAAGCCTATCTACGCCACTGATCGACGGTACCCTCCTCCTATAACGGCGGATCCTGGACAGGTCATTTGAGGATCGGTCAAAATGTGATAGTAGAGGCTGCATGCAGTGTACAAAATTTCAGCTCTCTAAGGTTATGGGGCAGTTGGTTAAAATGGAAGAAATGCAAGTCCACGCAAACTGTCACATCAAGTTAAAACGACGAATAGACGAATTTTATTTTTGGGCCCAGAAAGAGCTGTCCAATGTGAATTTTCTTTTTAAAAAATTTAATTATCAATTTTGAAATAAATGGGTCATGGAAATTAATTCAATAGCGCTTATGTAATGAAATTTAAAAAAAAAAACGTTTCGGCACTTTGACAGTTGTTAAGTTTTATTGTTTAATTAGCTCAATTTTTTAAACTTGTGTAGTCTTATTGACTATAATTAATTAGTGAAACTTGTTTTAATGACTTGTTTATGTAATATAGTAATTTTATGTAAAGCTATGTCATTTGGACTATTGGAATTAAGTATGGCTGTAATATATGTATAATTATCTATATAAACATAATTAACATTTTAGTTTAAGCTCAATGAATGGAACTAACAAGAATGTCTCCTGTTGCTTATTTATCTCGCATTGAAACATTCAGTGCTGGCCACAGACTACACAGGTAATTAATTAACTGTTAGTTTACTATAATAATAATAGGCTACTTTGAATTTGTCATAATGTTATTTCTGGAAATTTTTATTTCGATTGTTTTTCAGTGATAAATTGTCACCTGAAGAAAACCTTAAAGTATATGGTAAATGTAACAATCCAAATGGCCATGGCCACAATTACAAAGGTGAACACATTCATACTAATTTGATTAGATATTACTACAATTTATAATTAAAACAAATGTCTTCTGTTGTTTTCCAGTTGAAGTAACAGTGAAAGGACAGGTAGGAAGGAGATTCATAATCTGAAATAGAACTATTTTTAGATTTTTGTAATTTTTTATTACCGATTTCAGTGAAACAAACTTGCAACTGCCTTAAAAATAATTGAGAATATTTAGAGTAGAATATGAAGAGAAAGGGCGAAATTTTTTTAACAAATAATTTGTGGTTTTAGAGTTTTGCCACTGTTAATGTTCCGTAACGTTTTAAACATTTTCATGTCAGTGCCTCAGAGGTAAACTGTGTTAAGTCACACTTGTTAAAAAACCACGTTTGGACATATTATGAATCAGCTTGTCAAGTTATATTAGTGGTAAACAGTGTTAAGTCCACAGTTTAACACATAGGCCGCTAGATGGTGTTATACCATGTTAAGTCCAATTCTCTTTAATGAAGAGAAGTTTATTATTTGAAACTTAACACAGTTTACCTATGAGGCACTGATTTGTTTTATTTGAATCCGTTTAAAAATAATTAACTACATTAATTTTAAAATGTTGAGTTACTTAGATCCAAATTCAAGAAGGAAACTTAGCACTTGAAGTTCAAGTGCTAAGTTTATTTCTTAAATTTGTGCTATTTACATAAAAATCATCTTAAACAAAGTTAATGTGAGCTTTATGGCGACCTCATGAATAATTACCTATACATTATGATGTTTTTTCTATAATTCGTTTCTTCTCTTGATCGAGCGGTGACCGCACGGAGAAGACTCGGCGGTATCCTTTTCGGTCGAAATTATTTCTGTCGACAAGCCTCAGGGATTGGATTGGAGGCTAACAGTGACGTCAATAAAAAGTAATAGGGAGCGGTGAATGAAAGAGCTACCAAAAAAATGTAACCCTTTCTCCCTAACCTAACCTAACCTAACCTAACCCCTAACCTAACCCCTATTCTAACTAAACCAAACCGAACCGAACCTAACTTTTTCGCTCCTCACCACTCCCTATTACTTTTTATTGACGTCACTGTTAGCCTCCAATCCAATCCCTGAGGCTTGTCGACCGAAATAATTTCGACCGAAAAGGAACACACAGAAGATTCGAGCTAGAGAAGTAGTCGGATGGTGATAGATTGTGATCATCCTTCTGTGTAGGGGTGTAGTCTGCTCAGAAGGATGGTGACCATCTCTTCTGGCCGCCATTGATGTGCATCTTCCTTCTTGGCTGGAAGATGATGATGCTCCTTCGGGATCCATATGTCTCCTTGCCTTATGGTGTCTCCGGCTTGTCTAGAGAAGGATTAGTTTCCAGACAATAGACAACGTAGTTTCTTATTGTAAACACTTTTATTCATTCTTGTCGAGACACATGAACATTACAAGAATGAATGTATATGATTAAAGGTGCGTCCACGGGCCCATGATGTGATACGGATATAAAATCTAACGTAGTACAAAAGTTGAGTAAGAGTGGACAAAGAACAAAGAGGAACATGGTCTTTTTATACCTTGGACCTGTGTACACCTACGAGGTGTAACCAGGTCCAAGTGACCATGGTCCTAAGAGTATCAATCTGCCACTTGAATATTAATTAAGAGACGAGGGAGGGACAAGCATGAGTTGTTTACCCCCCCCGGCTATGGTTTTGGCGGGATCACAAGTTACTGGGTGTTACATTAATATTTTTTAAAATCTTCATTATTTAGGTTAATGAAATCACTGGAATGATCATTACTGTTGCGGAACTCAAACAATATTTTGTAAGCATTGTGATTCATTATTATAAGGGCTCGGATTTTTATGCAATATTAAGCAAATGTTTCTCAATCTGTAGCTCCATGATTAGAGGCTAGACCTATAGTTGACAACTAATAGTAACCAGAGGCCTTATTATAGAAAGGCAATAAGAATGTGTAAAAGCACAGTTTTATGACTGATATCGTTCACGTTACAAAAGCATGTAATATTACTGTCCTGTCATTATGATAGTTATATTCTATTTGTGACTTAAATTATGTAACCAATCAATTCTTGTAATTATTGTGACCAATACAATTTATAGGCCTTTGTTAATCAGTGGCGGAAAAGTCCGCCACTGACCTAAGTTTGTGAGTAGCACCATGCTTGCTGCCTATAGGCAGCAAGCATGGCGCTGCTCACAAACTTAGGTCCAGACTGAACTTCAACACCTAAAGAAAAATTATATAATCATTATAAATTGATACATTCTATAAAATCAACCAATTTGACAGTTCCTCGCCTTGAGTCAAGAAACAAACGGCCAATATTAACAGAAATGACAAGATACATGTAATCGTTCTGATCGATGGAGAAAGCACCTACAATTTTCAATTTTTCTTGTTCTTAAAAAGATAACTTTTTTCAACCTAAAATTATAAGAAAAGCAATGTATAATGATTTCAAGTGACAGTTAGCAGACCACGCTTGATTCTTGACAGAGTAAACAGACTTTGCAATTGCAAACAAAATCTTAAAAGTTGCCTCCTTTTTTATAAAAAAAAAGTTTTATATCAAGTAAGGCTGCATGACACAAAATGGGAAGAAAAAACACACTGAATATATAAATAAATACTGTAATTAATTTTCATGAAATGGGCGTTCATAATGGTAAATGGAAAATTTTAATTTCATTTTCTACACAAATTGACATAAATTTTGTACGTACCAGTATCGAGAAATGGAGGAAAAACAGTTTCCATTTCGCGATACAATAATTTCAGTCAGTACTGGCAGTACTTGCTAGGGCGTTAGCCCTCGGTAACACTTGTGAGGAACATCAAGAAGTGTAGGCTAAAAAAAATATTTTTTCTTTGCATTGTGTCTGCGACATCATAAATTCTATATTTTAAGCAGATATTCTAATTAGATGCTAAGCACCTATGGCGAGAGGTTTATCGTATTATGACAAACATTTCTGTGATGTTTTATATTGTTTACGATTTTTGTTGATTAATTTATGTTTAAGGAAATAGATGGTTCACCAATAGTCGTAACCTATAGATTATCCAAGCATAAATTACATCGAAATAATCTTTAAACTAGAGGATCCTGGAGTGGATTGATTAAGGGCGAGCGCAGACGACAGACAATCGATGGCAGACAATGCCAGATTGTTGAGTCAGTTAGAATTAACAGTATATCTTCTTACAACGCAACGCACACGGCCGACTAAATAGATGGACTGACAAAAAAGATGGGACACGTTCCATTTTTCCCACCGACCCAATTGTTGGCTGTGGGATGGCAGGCATCCACGCATAAGTACAACCACCGACAAACTGACGGTCGTGTGCGCTTGCATTTTGTTGGCCTCAGAAAGTCTGATGGACTAGGTTGTAGTAAGGTCAGCACACACGACCGTGCCCGGCGTGTCCATCACCGACTGTCTGTCAGATTTATTAGGCAGACAAAACTGAAGCACAAACAGCTATCAGTTTGTCAGTGGTTGCGCTTGTGCGTGGATGCCTGCCATCATGAATGCGCGCAGTCAAGACCCTATGTAAAAGCTATAAACCCCCAACTAATTAGTAGTTTGTGCGCGCGTTAACGGCCGTGTACAGATTTTTCATCATACCGCTGACAATCGGGTCGGTGGGAAAAATGGAACATGTCCGATCTTTTTGGTCAGTCCGTGTATTTAGTCGGCCGTGTCCATTGCCCTGTTCCATACTGTTCATTCTGACCGACTAAACTGTCTGCCACCGGTTGTTTGTCATCTGTGCTCGCCCTAAATCGAGATTCAAATCGGCATGATTTTTATTAAAAATTGGGATCTATATTTATTGATTTGTCATCAGGAATGCGGTAGTTTGATTGGAACACATTTCATTTGTATTTTGTATTCAATAATAATGGGTCGTCTATTGTTTCCAGTCAATATAGAATAAGACTCAATAAGTAGACGTGCAATACAATTTATTTTAACAATTCCAGCTTATTTTATGTTAATGTCACATTATGACAGTGGTTCTGTAGATTTTTTTTGGTGCTAAATCAACATTGTGGATCATTCGGATAAATAAAGTGGTTGATGTTATATTATATACATAAATGTTAATAAAAAGGGAATGAAAGGTTCTAGTTTCTACCATTATATAGAAAAGTAGAAAAGAACTATCAATCACTAGGCCATCTCTTATAGAAATTGGATGTAAAATATTTGTTTTACTTTTGTAAAACAAAAAAAATGGGAGTGGTAAAACTAGATTATGGCTTTTGTTTGTATGTTTTTGTTTAAAAATTGTTCTGAAGTAGAGACCTAAATTTTGTAAAAAAAAAATAATAATATTTAGACCTAGCCGAGCCAAAATAAAAAACCCATGAGGCCCACAAGCCCATCAGCTTGGCTGATATAAAAGCCCATCTAAGACATTAGCCCAACAAACCCACCTCACCCATGAGGGTCACAAAGCCGCTTTAAGGTTGATTCGCATTATACGAAAAATCGCCGTCACGTCAAAACAGTTTTTTATATGATATCGGTCACTTTTACCGGCAACGGTCACGTCATGTCAACATGATGGGATGGTAGACATTCTTGAGAAAAAAAATATTTTGACGTGACGGTTCGTGACGTTGATGATCAATTCTGAAAGTGTAAACGTGTGGCTGGTATACCGTCACAATTATTCATTACAGTACGACATGGACAACGAAACGTTAATTGACGTGACGTTGACCGTATGTTCGATGACGGTGACGTATAGTGTGAATCAATTGCAAAATTGACGTGATGTTCACGGTACGTTCTCTGACGGTGGCGTTCCGTATAATGTGAATCGACTTTACTGAATAGATTCTCTCTTGTGTATTTTTCTAAACCAAAATAAATAAAATCATGCAAATATATATTTCCATAAGTTTTTAAGAAAAGTCGCCTACAATTAGGCCCTGCTAAGAACATTTTGAGAAATACGTACATTATCAGTTCTCATACTGTATATTGTATGACAGAGCTATGAGTAACTAGGACTACAGCTGAAATATAAAATACAACCACAGCTAAAGCATTTATTTTGATTACAAAATACAAGATAATTCCAATAATAAATATTATCTTCCAATCATCATTATTATTAACGTGGTTTGAAAGTGCGAACGCCCCTCAATAGCCATTTATTCTGACTTTCAGGAGGAAAATTAATAAAAAAAACTAGAAGGGTAGCACAATCATTTGAGGGTGTTTTAATAAAGATCTCTCCATCCACTGGGGAAACTAAAGGTGGGATTCTTCTGGCTCGTCTACGGCCTGGCAGCCTGTAGCCGAATTGGTTTCAATAGTTCTTTATCTGAGCAGTCCCTTTGATTATTCGTATATGCGTCTGGCAACCAGAGTGTGCGGCCGGGGTTTCTATTGTACGTCTGCGTCTATATAGGCCTACTGCTCAGAGAGCAGACCCCTAGTATCTTATAAAATAAGCTGTGTTTGTCAGTTTGAAAATGACCCAACTTTAAGCAGACGATTTTTTTCTTATTTTTCTGGGCGGCCCAAACCATAATTAATATAACTGATATGTGTAATGTTTTGATTAATTTAGAATTCTGTATTGGAGGTAGTGGACCACAAAAATCTGGATAAAGATGTAGCATATTTCAAAGATAAAGTCAGGTAAAACTGTTGACAAAACGCGAATATATAATACATATTTTTTTCAAATTTGTTGTTTAGTTTTTTATAATAATACATGATTTATTTTCATATCAGCACGACTGAAAATGTGAGTATATTCTTCTGGAAATCACTTGAGCAATTGCTTCCAAAATCAGTACAACTTCATAGAATCAAAGTGGCACCGACTGACCACAATGTTGTCCGCTATTATGGAGAGTCAATTTGATTGAAAGTGGAGGAACCCCTATTTGTGTAAGTAGCAAAAATACATCTTTTATGGCAACTAGAAATAATTTTCACAAAATGTTGATAATAACACAAGTAAATTTACAAGGATCAATTTTAAATTGACGTAAACATATTATTTTTAAAAATATCATAAAAATTCTAAATCAATGAGGCGGCAATGTAATTTATGCAAAGAATAATTAAGAAATAAATATACAACTTGTTTTATTGGAAATTGTGCGTTTTATACAAATAAAAATATATATTTCATATAGCTGTTGATGGTTGGAGGCTAATTGACTACTATTGCTGATAGTTGCCGTGAACCTTAATATGGAGGTTTAAATTGTGCTTTTCCCGCTGATTTAGTGCCAATTGGTACTAAATCAGCGCTACCTTAGAACGTTTACAAACAGCATTTATAACTAAGACCAAAAGAATTGTGCCTTTTTAAATTTAAAGAAACTGTTTACAGGCAATAATTTTAACAAATCCTCCAAAGTTGGTAGAGGGTACCAAGTGTACAACCTGGCAATTAATTTATTCTAGAGTTCTATTTGATTTCTAGCCTCAAGACAGTTACTGCATGTTTGCAAAACGCATAATTCTACAGTTCTTCAATTTACTCAACATTTTTATTTTATATCATTATTTCAAATTTGAAAAATAAAAATTTTGTACATTAGAAATGGCTTTGGAAAGTGGGCGACCGCCCCTCTTTGCCCCTATGTACTGGCGCTCATGACCAGTTTGAAAATGACCCGTTTTTTGGATTTTCCATTAACAATTCAAGAAAAACTAAATTTGCCTTTTTCAAACTGTCATAAAAAGTTTATTTTGAAAGATACCGTCATGAAAAAACTTTTAGCATTATCACCAACTATTCTAGTTTCTAAGACACTTTAATTTTTTTTTCTAATTTTCTCAAAACAGTAGGTGGGGTAAGAGACCTTCTATAGAACACAACAGCCACTGCAGGCGCGCCATTCAGGTGGGAACGTAAACAAAACAAATTTCTATTCAGCCATCTTAAATGAACAGATTTTGATATATTAAGAAAACATGTTTCCAGTTGGTAAAATATTTTCTTAAATTATCAAAAGAGATTTCTTGTGATTATAATTTGATTTTAGTTGAAGTACCGGAAGTTTTTTTTTAAATATATGTAATTGGGTTGTAATTTATTAACACCTGACAATAATATTTGAACAGGTCTTTCTCCCCCCTTCAACACCCATCCCCCTCTCTATATATATTATTTCTGACTAATTTTTATTTGAGGTCTTTTTATGCACCTGTTCTTGTTTCTTGTATTTGATTTGGGACCACCCCTCGGAGAGACAAAAAAAATAACCTCCACAATAAAGACACGCATCATATTCAATGGTATTTCTAAATTTCTTCTATTTTTATTATTCTGTATAATAACACACACACACAGGTAATATTTGTTAAAAGTTTTATTGATTAATTCGGCCAGGTGTATTGTCATGGCAACGCGTCTTGTTGAGTTATTAAGACCATGCGTTTCCTGTCTGACATCAGTTTTCGTTTGAAATTGGTACAAGTAAGGACGGAATTTTGCTGGCTTTTTTTTTAAGTTTGAGACATTCTATTGTGTTTCTAAGTTAAAAATAGAAATTCATTTCATATTATAATTTAATCGGATTTTTATAATTATACATTAATGGTGTTCAACAATTAAAATCAGGTAATTGCAATATTAACGTAGATTAATTTAAAGTTTTGATCTTTTTACGTGTATGTTTTTTCTATGTTTTATCAATCTTTATATAAATACTTTTCAATGTATTTTATTTTGCACAATCTTAATGTTGCTAAAGGTTAAATGGACAAAAATGTCCCTTTATTTGAAAAAGGTCATTTTATTTTAGACGTTTAAATTTAACAGTAAATATTCACATTAGTTTTATTGATTTTAAGGTATTTCATTAGAAGAATTTTTTGACCTTCAAGACAGTTCAATAAAATCAAATATTTGTTGAATAATCTTAATTTAAATATATTGCATACATTTTACTATTGCATTGTATTAAATATATATTGCATACATTTACTATTGCATAAATATTTACAATGAAATTTACAGTTAGATTAGAATTTTTTGTCTTGTAACTGTAAATATGGCTCGATAAATAAGAGAACGATTTTTATTGTTGAGAAATTGACAAAGGGTTCCTTTTCTAACTTCGTTAAGACAAGAAATATTGGAATAGCCTGAATTGCATTTTTGGTTTATCGAGAATACCATGGTAAACATCGATTTAGAGTTTTATAGGCGTAAGTTGTTTTTTTTTTTAGTTTCGTTTTCGTTAACATTATGGAGCATGAATTTTGGGCTCACTAGATATTGCAAATTGTAGTTTATTTTGACTTCTTTAAACGGATACAAATTTAGGCAAAATGAGTGCATTGAATGCATAGAACCCAAATGCAGAAAAAAAGCGAACAGAAAATACGACTGAAAATAGAATTTGTATAGTTTAAATAATTCTTTCATATTTATTATTTAAAATGCTGTTTAGAGGGTTCAAGTTGAATTTAAGAAACTAATGGCGTTTGCTACATTCCATTTGCATTTATAGAAGCAAAAATGGCAAAATGCTTTTTTTTGCAGAATATATGTATTATAATGGCATTAGAGATAATTATCTATTATAAAATGTGAAATATTAACAAAAATAAGTGATTTATTTTAATTTAATGTAGAATTATTTTTTTACAGAAAATATATTACTGGAGATCAATTTTTTTTAATTGATTTGCTGCAAACCCAGTTTTATTTTTTTTTTTTCATAACTTTTTTTTGCTGATTTGTTTCTCTTATTTTCACAAACCAAATATATAAATAATCACAATTCATTGCAAATCTACAAATAAAATGGTTGCTTTTGTGGTGTTGTTTATTTTTGAAATAAAAGTTAATAATGCATTGGTTGCCATTGACATTGAAAGTTTACGTTTGTCACTGGGGTAACTTAACAATTTATAAAACATAAAGGCAACTAATCAATTTCTATTCAGTTTTATTTGCATACGTGATGTACATTGGGGCGACACTCAATGTTTTCTCTTTTTTTTTTTAGTAAAAACAAAACAGGTCGTCGTTTGTACTTAATATATTGATTTAGTAATGTGAAGGAAATTGTTTTCTTCCTCACAAATTGATTATTTGTTTTTTATAAAACTTAATATGATTTTTAACGTAAGTTTAAACAAGAGTCGTTCTTGGAAAATGGATAAAATTCGCAGTATTTGGACTTTTAAATTACAATTAAAATTTAGATACAATGTAACAGCAAAATGTTCTAACAGTTTACGAGCGTACTACTAACTCTATTTTTCTAGTTAAAATTGTTAAATAGAATTTTTGTGTTTACTTAATTCTTACGTCCACTTTTTTTTTTCGAAAACAAAATTAAGAAAAAGTGAAGTTAGTTACGAATTAGAATTGTAGATGAATGTATGTTTTCCTGACGATATATTTAAAAATTAATTCTTTTTCAAAACCAGCCTTTAATATTGCTTAAGAGCCTAGATCCACGTCCATCTTGTTGTTTTGAGCAGACGACAACGAGACAAATGAGTGTTCTTATATAGTGTTACTAAAACTGAAAGAAATCGCCTCACAATCGCTCAATTAAAATACAGTAAAGCACAAAATGCAATAAAAAGTATTGTTCTTCACGTGCTCGATTTATGTAATTTTTTAAAAGGTCTTTCTATTTTTAAACAACGTTCAAAGTCGTTCGTTTTTTCAACCCCATGTTGAATCCCATAGGATCAAAAACCGTCCCACAAACATTTGAAAAACTCTCGTTAAAACTGATTTAGAACAATAACAAAATAATCAGCACATACATTCATGTATTGGCTTCACGATGTTTCCTTTTTATAAATTTTGAAAAGGTCCTTCTATTTTTTAATAACGTTTAAAATCGTACGTTTTTAAACTCCATGTTAAGTCCCATAGGACTAAAACACCGTCCAACAAAAGTTAAGAGAACTCTGATTAAAAATGATTTAGAGCAATCAGAAAAATTAGCACGTACTTACATGTGTTTATTGCCTTCAGGATTATTCCTTTTTCTAAATTTTAAAAGGGCTTTCTATTTTTAAATAACATTTAAAATCTTATGTTTTTTTAACTCCATGTTAAGTCCCATAGGAGCAAAAAAACCGTCACCCAAACATTTGAAGAACTCCCGTTAAAAACAACTCAGAACAATAACAAAATAATTAGCACGTGCATTAATCTACTGGCTTCACAATGTTTTCTTTTTCGAAGGTTAGCACGCGAAATTATTTTTCAATTAATTATTATGTGACTTCGAACCGGGAGAAAAAACGTTAAAAAACCGTTTTTCAATCAACAACGATCGCAGCGTCTACATTCGGAGAAATTTTGAACTAAACGATGTATCTAGCCTCTTAAAATAAAATGCTGATCTGGAAGTTGAACGATGTTTTTTAACCTTACACCTTGAGAACTCATCCGACTAAGATCATAAGACCCACCAAGCTCATGATGCTCACGAGGCTCTTTAAAGCCCATGTCTGGGCTTTAGAAAAAGTTTACCAGCTTCATTGAGGTCCACCAGGCACGTACTGGCTCCAGAATCCTAGGTCGGCAGTATCTGGCATCAGCGCTTCACTCCCCTCTCACCAATATGGTGTTATTTAGTGGCGAAAAAAGCGAGCCACAAAAATTAGCAAATTATTTGTTACAAGCTTTATGCTTATATGCTTGGGGGGGGGGCTTCAAGGGCCCACAAAGATACTGGTGCCCACAAAACCCACAAGGATCGTGATGTCCACAAAGCTGACGTGCTGAACTTTTGAAAAAGATGAACTAAGCCCAATGGAATTGTTTCAAGAAATTATCAAACTAAACCCAGTTCATCCAATGAGCGTTACTTAAGCTTCTACTTTACACTATATAATTAGTGTCAAAACCCTTGACTATTACGTGAGAATACCCAACTAGCAGAAAAATGTACATATTAATTAATAATTATGAAAACACAATTGCAACCATAATATTTGTACTTTTTTATTTGCTTCCTGAGTTAGTGTCAGAAGAAGAATTTTATATAGTAATTTATTTGGATGGCAACATAAAATATGCATTTGAAATGCATACGAGTTTATTTTTGTGATTATTATCACATTAAGTGTCACCGTAATACGTGCATTTTTGACATTTATCACATCACTTTCTGATACTAAAACCTGTTTACTTCTGTTCATTAGTATAATAACATAAAAAAACGCATTAATGACTAGTCTGACATCAATTATTCATTATCTAACATTTTTTTTTCCTGTCACTTCAAATGGTCACTCATGTATAATTTGATTCATGAGTTTACACGATGCCTGTTTTTTGTTGTCGTTGCTATTGTTGGCTCGCAGACAGTTTTCAGTCATAATTGTTTTCACACACAAAGATTTTTATCTATTAGTGTCCATATGATGGAATTCAGAAATGCTTTTTTGTGGATATAACTAACCACAGTAGATCTCCTTACACGGTTTAGACACAAATTATAGCAATTTTATCAACTGAATAAATTTTTTAAAAAAATTACTAGAAACTAGAATAGTAGGTGAATATATGCTAATAGTTTTTTTATGTTGGCATAATGAAAATTGAATTTCCATAGCAATTTAAATATTATTTTTCACTAATTTTAATGCAGAATTTTATTTTTTTATTAAATATTGAAATTTATCTTAGAGATGAAAACTTCTTTTATTGTACCTAAAGCCAAGATCTCGTATAAAGAAAAAAAAAATGCGACTGAACTGTAATTTATCTTTAATTTGAATAATTATAGTCTTGTTTGGTAGGGAAGAGGTAGAACAAAAAGTACGAGCTCGTAAAATTGTTTCTTCCTACCATGTTGAATTTGTTATCAGCAAATAGAAAGGCGTCATTCAGACATATTGATCATTATTTATTGCGGGGGTTTTTTTTTGCAATTCTGTCTCTTTCCTATAAACTAAAAAATGGTTATTGAAGTATTTTCTGTTCTAATCTGCGAAAATCTTTGAACGCGAAAGAAAGCAGTAATGTACAGGAAAGGTTTTTCTGTGGTTTTTTTTAATTCTCTTATATTTTCTGCTTTTTCAAACACCTGAGACCCAGGTCTAAATCTTGCAAAACAAAAAGTGGCAATATTTGCAGCAAAATTCACTGCTATGTGTTCCTTAATAAATTGCAATTGGAAATTTAAAGAACTGCAGGTGGGTTTATTGCACACTGACTTGCAGAAAGCTGCGTATTTTTGTTTTTGCAAGAAATTGTGCAAAATTCGCGGTAATGTTTTACTCATTTCTCGTGTATTGCATGCAAGTTGTTGTTTTCTTTTCCTTTTCAAAAGCCATATGTCAGTACAGCTGATGGAGTTAATTCAAACAGACTTGCTCCCATATACTCGTTCATACACCCGTTTCGAATACGATTACTAGATTAGGTTATGATATAATATCATCAGGTTATTGACCTGAGCCAAAAAAAAATGATTGAGAGCTTCCTAAATAAAACACATCATTAGAATATTTTTGCCATATGTCTAATAAAAATAAATATATAAATAATATTTATTTTATATGAATTCAATCTTATTTGAACGTTATGATGTCTTTTGATGTCAATTCTTATAGTTTCTTATAAATAAATACTAATCCTAATTTTGTATTCATGTAACTAACTTTGGACTACAATGTGAATGAGTTTTTTTTTTGATGGATTGAAAGATTTCATTTCTTTGTTATTGAATATTATATTCACTATATAGTTGACAACTAATCAAATATCTTTGTTTTTTGTCTATTCTATTATTCTTGTTATTTTTGGTCATATCGTTTTCTCTTTTGTTTATAAACAAAATGTATCTGTTTATTAAACATGGTTGACAAAAAGTTTCGACAATTAGTTACCTCAACTTTTGAAAATCCTGTTTATTTGTTTCCTTTCTGTTTATACAGTATATTTGTGTATAAAAAGCTGAGTAACCAATTCAATATTACTTTTTTGTATTAAAAATATTATCATTTATAATAAAACACTTAATATTAATTAGAAAAAAATCTCTGGAGGATATACAGGGTGTCGCGTTCAATCTTTCACATTTCAATCAATTATTGCGAACAAATTATGAGAAATGATGTATTGTAATTAGCACCAGAAGAAAGAAAAACTCAAACAATTTTATCTCATGATTTTGAATTTGACCTTCTGGTCACTGAACAGAATGTTTAGAATCCATCCACACAAGACACCCACATCCGGCCAAAATTTTGCCCGTTTTTCCCAAAGCTATACGAAACTTTGTTGCTTTAAAGAGCAATAAAGGTATAGAAAGACAGTTACAAAATATTTTACTGCTTGAATTTCTTGTTGAATTAGCAACTACATGTATTTATGAATTTCTACAAAAATTGCATTGGCCATATACTTTTAATATAATTTGTCATTTTGTTTATATCTTTCAGGTTCTTAATGATAAACTCTTCGAAAGTTTTAAAAACACCAACACCAACACCTACAAAACAGGAGAAGTTTCCCTGAACTTCAGAACATCTTAAATGTTTTTTCTAGAATAAGTTTGCTAGAGAAATAGTACAAAAAATGCCAGGAAAGCCAAAAGGGTTTCTAACATGTTATGTTTGTCAAAAAGAATTTGGTTCCAAGTCAATGGTATTTCACGAGCCGCAGTGTCTTCAGAAGTGGAAGAATGAAAACAACAAGTTGCCACCAAGCCAGCGAAGCTCGACGCCGAAAAGACCAACCGACGGCACGTATGACAATATCAAGAATGCCACTCAGCATGTTAAAAGAGAAGGAACAATTGTAATATCACAACGACCACGTACTGCCACTTTGGAACAACCCAAAGTACTAGACATAAACTATGTCCATCGAGTGGACATGACCAGTCATTGCAAGCGTTCTGTCCGATCCAGAACTTTTTATTTGAACCAACCAACTCCAAATTTAAAAGTTCCAAGTATAAAATCTAACAAAGTAGAAAAAAATGGACATTCTAGTCAGAGACAGATACCTAGTAAGGAATGTTTGGACAGCAATGGAAAGATTTCCAACAATAACAAATTGGATGCAACTGAAAAAAGAAATTCTCCAAAGAATCTTTTGAATTCCAGTTCTAAACAAAATGGACCAATGAAACCACGTTTTCCTGTACTACCAAAATCACCACCCGAACCTTGTCAGAGTTGTGGGAATGGAACCAATAGAGAAAGATTGCATAGTCACCCCAGAAAATCTACATTAGTTCCTGGAAGAAAGGACAAATTGGACAGTAGGATGTCACAGAATGGTGGACAAGGAAGTTCTACCAGAAATGTGGTACTGATGACTTGGAAAAATAATCGAGATTCTGACAAGTTTAATGAATTGGATGAAGAAGTCGATGAGAATGAACAGAATAACCATCAGAATGTGGACATCAAGGTAAGTGACAGTACACTGTATAAAGTTTCTCTAACACTTTTACAGAAAATATTTGAAGTTTGTTAAAAAGAACTCTAGAAAGTTATGATTTGAGCAACCACAAGTAGACTTGTTTGAAGCTAGTATTTTGGTGTCATAAGCATATGTAAACTAAAGAAATTCTAGCCTCTACCCTCTTAAAGAAGTATAATGTCGACAATATAATTTTTTAAGGGCCTTCGAGTGAGCAAAGGAGGAGCAGGAAGACCCTTGTTTAAACAATGTTCAGTCTGTAGACGTCAAATCGGTTCCAATTCTCTACCATTTCATGAGCCGAAATGTTTAGAGGTAAGCAAGTTGATGATTAAGTAAATTAAGGTAGCTTTTTTTCCAGAAAGTTTTTTCTTTGTGTGTGTGTGTGTTTTGTTTCCGATTGTCGCTTTTGCACGCGTGGAAAGAATTGGCAGCAAAAAGGCGCCAAACATTTCTTGAAGGCGGAGGAGGAGCAGGAGCAGGAGTTGGTGGTAGAATACGAAGACATCATGCACAAAGAACAGGAAGAACAACTGTTGCAAAATCAATTGCAGTTTCAAGAGTCGCAATTACAAAAGTTGGTTCAATGCCTCAAGTGCAACCGCAAGTTTCATCATCAGGATCGGTTAGTGGCTCACGAACGCGTGTGCCGGGGGATGTCACCCACGGAAGAAAGCAAAGTAAGAACTAATTATTACTTGGCGTTTTGAGTGCAGATTTGTTTTCACTTTGCATTGCTCTCACATTATGATGCTGTCAACATGGCTTGTGCCTATTGCACATTAAACATCATAAAAATGTCCTGAAAACGACTATCCGAAGTGATTAGATGTGATCTAAAAGCCCTGAAAAGCGTTTAAGAGACAAGAAATTCCCAATTTCAAATGATCTGATAAGTACTTAAAAGGTTCAGAAATTTTTAAGTCTAAAATACTTGAAAAGTCTAGAGGACTTCAAATGAAATGTTATGGTGAATTCAAAAGTCTCAAAGACTTGAAAATTTTAGAAGACGTAAAGTCCAGAAGACTTCAAAAGTATACAAGGCTTAAGAAGTTCAGGAAACTTCAAAAGTCCTTATAAGACTTAAATTGTCCAGAGGACTTCAAAATCGTTGTAGACTGCCAGATGGCTTAAAAGTCTGGAACTCTTAACATGTTTAGAATATTGCTTAAGTCAAGAACACTTTAAAAGTCTCAATAAAAACAGCAATGAGAATGTCTTAAGACAATAAGTTTTCAAAAACCAAAACAGTCAACAAAAATGTTGTAAAAAAAACTATAAAGGCTATTTTTTGCCCTTTTCAAAAAGGACCAAAAAACTGATCCAGTTTTAAATGATCTTTAAAATGTCTAAATTTTCAAGGGGTCCTGAATCGAAATTAAATAACCTCACCTACTTTAATTACAGAAAATTTTAAAATTAAATGCAATAATGTGTAATATATCCTGATGTTTTTTTTAGTCACATGTGGTGTTAAAAAGTTTGCACCTGAACAGCTGGTTGTTTATTCATGCAACTTAAGTAGGGTCTCTCCTCTGTCATAAAAAAAACCTAGATTCAGTTGACTGACAAAGATTTTTAGTTCTCATGACATGTTATTATTTATTTTGCTTGTTATTTTTGAGTTCTGTGTGATGTGTTGTTAATAGAAAAGCTAATTTATTTTGTAAAAATATCCCACAGGAGAGAGACATTCTAAACATGACCAAGAAAAGTGGACTCCAATGTCAAAATTAAACATTAGGCGCTCTCTTTAGAGAATTAATTAAAATTCGCCAATAATTTTCTTTTAGTTTATTTATGAAAATAATTGGTATCTCTAATAGATAACGGTTCTTCTATTCAAGATAATAGTTGCGTGACTTTATTCTTGATGAAAAACAAGTGTCTAGAAATATGTAATCTTGTAGGAAATGCATATTTTATGTGATGCGGGCATGCATGCATGCATATTATATTTGAACTTTACTTAATAATTTCTATGATGGCCTTGAAAAATTGACCACTTATACATAAAATACAGGTTGAGAGATCGATATTATGTAGTAACGTGAGAGGTGTAGTGTTAAAAATGACCAGTGTCCAGTGAAGATGTTTGATTTTGGAATATTTTCATGGTATTTTTTATTTTTTCTAAGGAAAAGGAAATTATTACAAACCTTTCATTAAGGAATAAATATCAGTATTATAATTAATAAAAAATTCAGAAGATTGTTAGAAACTAGACTAGTAAATCGATAATAAAGAAAACTGAATGAAATCTTTAAAAATAAATTTTATGTGGAAGTTTAAAAAGATTTATCCATTTTTTTATTTAACATTGTGTAAAAAAAAACTTGCAGTGGCCATCGGAAGTGTATTTTCAAAATATTGTCATGAAATATTCATTTTTAACATCATAAACTAAGTATTGGAATAGCTTGCTTGCTATTCCAGTTTTAACATACTTCCAATTTTTTTTTCTTGTCGAATTTATGAATCTATGTTTCTCTGCTGAATTCTGTTAATTCTGTGTAAACAAAATTAAGAAACTAGAAAGGTAGCTGAATTACTTAGTATGTTCATGTTTGTATCTTTCAAAATAAACCTTTTATGGATAGAAATTAAAAAGTATCGTTTGCTTGTTTAGTAACAACTCCCATAAAAGCTTATTTTGAAAGATATTGAAAAAAGATAGTGAAGATTTTGAAAGATATGACATGAAAATGGCTTTAAGTGATTGAGCTACACTCCTGCATGTAGTTTCTAAAACACATTTGAGTTTCAAACACATAATAACCAGAGTTGGAGGGCCGTTTCCACTTTGAATAGCAACTTAATAGTCAGGAAGTAATAACAGAAAATGCATAATTAAAACAAATCAGTTGTAACTTATACAAATTTCCAATAATTATGCAATTTGTGCGTTTGATGAATTTTTATTTTTGACCAGACTGATTAATAGTGATTATTATTGCACAAGCACAAGACCATCCTACCTATCCAAATGCAAACTGTTATTCCATTAAGATTCTGTCTAAGCCAATTGAGCCCTTTAAAACTAGTGGGCGCTTATTTAATAAATGATTTCGCAAAGAGGAATTATCTCCTGTGTCTTTCACTTAAAAAACTGTTAGGTTGACACTTATTGGTTGTTATCAACTAACATTGACACACAAATTGACATAATAAAAAGCTAAATCGATTTTAGTGGTTCAAAAGAAAAGACATAATGACAACACTAGCACTTTTGTTAACCTTGGCTTTTTCAATGGTTCATAGATGAAATATACAATTTCAAAGATAGAATGGAACAAAAATGGCCTGGCCTATTTTATTTCTAAATAATTGATTGAGTTTTGATATAAATAGATTTCTTGATTATGATTGATAAGTAATGTTTATATCAAAACAGTAGGAGGTGGATGTGAGAGGTGGACTGAAAAGAGTAATGAAAGGGTTCTAACTTGTAATATGGTTAATGTAATATATTTTAATTAATATTCGGCAATTGGGTCAACATTTTTAGAACTTAGGAGCACAAATTTGTGTTGGTTCAACTACATCAGTTTACATAGAACCAAATTTTTAAAAAAAGTTTAAAATGAGTACGCCACCTACTTGCTAAATTACAGAAGAGCTAGAATTCCAAAGAAGCAATTAAAAAATGTTTAGAGTTAAATTAGACTAAACTAAATTGGATAATAGCTAAAATAGACATAGGGTAGAGTTGACAAGAGCTAAAATGGGCAAATTGTAGATTGGACAAGAGCTAAAATGGGCATGGGGTAGATTGATCAAAAGCTAAAATGAACATGAACTAAATTGAACAAAGCTAATACCTTGTACACACATGAGTTAAATGAATTCAAATTAAATGTGTTTAGGTGAATTATACGGAATCCAGTTAAGGACATGAACCAAATAAAAATTAACTTTATTGTTAATATTTTAAATTGAAATACTAAATCAATATTTTGTCAATAGTTTATATAAATTATATTTAAGTATTAACTCAATATTTTGAGATTATTAACTAAATAAATTGAATTCGACATATTGTTTGTTTGCCCTTCACAGAGGGCTCTGTAGAACACGTTTATTACTTAAATGCATTTAAATTATCAGGTATTAGCTATACAATAGCTAAACTAAATACGAATTAGAACAAGATTTAAAACGAATGACTCCTAAACTAAAATATGCAAATAAGTTCTAAATCTTGTAAGAGTTACTTTGAATAACTTATTTTTCTTATTTATTTCCACCATGATTTGTTCTTTTTTAATTAAAAACAAGTTAATTGTTACAATATTTGTTCGCGTGTGAGTAACAAAGAGACATATTTGCCAAGGACCACAATTCAAAAAGACTGGAAAAAAAACAAAACAAAAAACAAAATCGTTTATTTAACCCATCAGGTTTATATAGATAGATGTATATTAGTAAATGATGATGGCGATGACGTTTTTGTTTGATGCTTGTTGTCATGACAACCAACACAGTATACAGTACAGCACATATACGTGTATACATACTGTATAGTACAGTGTATGGGTGTGTACCATATATGAAATGGAAATGTCACGCAATCTCTTTGATCCTATGTGTTTAGCATTAAAACAAGACACCACCCGCAACCTTTTGTTACTATGCTCTTTATCTATTGTATGTTATGGATATATCATATTTTGCTTATCTGATGACCATAATATGATCATATTAATAATAATAATGTATGAAAAGGAGACGCATGGACACACCCTGTATATCTATTTCCTTTTTGTAGTATTTGTTAATTATCACATATGAGTAAGACAAAAATATAGGCTTTACTCAGTGAAAAAGACTGTTTAGAGGCTAAAATCTGGGAGAAATTTGGATGAATTGATTATTATATCTGGAAGCACTATTATAGCCTCTAAACAGTCTTTTTAATTGCATAAAGCTTTTTTTTTTTCGCCTTACTTCTCAGTAAGGGAAAACACGTTTGTGAAAATAAAAATTCAAAAATGTGCATTTTTTTTATAGATATTTTGCGTTTTATGCAAATAGAAAATAAACTTAAAAATTGTAAAATAAACTTTAAAAATGCAAAATAATGAATGTACGAGGTATGTGACATTGGGCACTTGAATAATTTAATGGAACTAAACTTTTATTTGGCCCTATCAACATGGACTTTTTTGACACTCAGTACATTATATAACCCATATAGCAAAAACGCAAATAATGAAATGTCTCAAGCAACTATATAATATTTTATTATGCAGATTTTTAGCATTACTAATCAGGTATGTGGATTATTTTTTTAAGGTGTCCCCCATGGCCCACTCCACAAACACCACTCCAACAGGGGGTCGAATTTTTTTCGCCCTCTGCTACATTTGTGGCCGCGAATTCGGAAGCAAGTCCATAGCAATTCACGAACCTCAATGTCTCAGGAAGTGGCACATAGAGAACTCCAAACTGCCAAAAAAATATCGAAGACCAGAACCGCAAAAGCCGGAACTGGTCCTCAATGGTATGTTGTTAGACAGGATTTAATAATACAGCTATAGTGGCACCGTCTTTAGTTCACGTTGTTTGGGTCTTTCTCACTTTTAGTGCTTCTTGCAGAATAATTATTCAAACATTTGGAACCCTTGCTATTGGTTTTCACAGCAAGCACATTAGTTAAAAGTATTTTTTTTTTGCATTTACCAATTGTTTCGATACCTCCACATAACTGTTAGCCTCCCACTCCATCCCTCAGCGTCGTCCCAGCTGGGAACACACCCTTTCTTCAGGATTCATGCATTCAAAAATCATTTACACTTTGCATTATTTAATCTGCATGGAAGCCTGAATCGGTTTGCATTGTGAAATTATTTTAATTGATTTATAATTTTTAGTTTTGACAATGCATCTTGCATGCAGCACTTGAACTCTTGTCCCTCTACTACAGGCCTTCATGGCTGCTTGCAGAGTATTTTTTTCAAATTAAAATGTATTTCAGATAGGTATATTGTTGAGAAATGTTGGGGTTTTTTATTTCTGATTAGATGATGGGTCATTGGATATGGATGCATCCATGGACGCTGTTTGGAAGTCCCATTTGGAACAACTTGTACCCTGTTCGAAATGTCAAAGGACATTTAATCCTGATCGTTTGGCTGTTCACGAGCGCGTGTGTGTTGGAAACCAAACATTGACACCTTATACTTGGATTACACTCTGACTTTTTTTTAGTTGAAATTGTTTTAGTTATACTAAAGGATAAACTGGATAATTTTTGGTTTGTGTGTACCCCATGTCCTACTTTGCCTAAATATTACATATATAAATCTTTTTTGCCCTCCATTGTGTTTCTTGTGCTGCTCCAATTGCAAGAACAATCATGAAAACGATTCTCGTAAGTTTAAAGAAGAAGAAACAAATTTATTTCACATAAATTTAACATTTGTATATAGTTGGTCTTATTAAGCCCTCAGTCTCCTTTACACTTCCAGTTTTTAATATTTTATAGGGGCCTATATAGTACAAAGAAATGATTCAACTTGTTTGCAGAATAATTTATGAATGCCCCACATTTCTTACAAATTATCGCAATAAACATTTCTAGTCTGAACATTAGATGATAATATTGAAGGTTCTTTTGTTCCAAAATTGAAAAAAAAAAGTAAATTTAGCAAGTTTCTTTGCAG
This sequence comes from Brachycybe producta, assembly GCA_036925085.1. Classification (NCBI taxonomy): domain Eukaryota; kingdom Metazoa; phylum Arthropoda; class Diplopoda; order Playtdesmida; family Andrognathidae; genus Brachycybe; species Brachycybe producta. Next base: position 6,379,733 of record JAUPFP010000002.1, read on the forward strand.
ACGAGCGACTTCGCAGGGGCGTAGCTAGGGAACTGCCAGACCCGCAACTGCGGGGGGGGGGGGGGGGCAGGAGATTTGGGGGCACAAAAAACGAAATGAAAGGCGATGTATTTTCAAAAATAATTGAATAAATTAAACAAGTGATTCTGAATCACTCGCTTAATTTGTTCAGTTATTTTCGAAAATAAATCGACTTTCATTTCGTTTATTGTGCACTAAACTTTTTTAGGGGGTGCTATTTTGATGAACGGCGGAATGGTCCGAACTACGGTAGGAACAGTCCGAAAGTTTGGTTTAGTAAAATTAAGTTGTTGCAGTGGGTCTGGGGGCGCAGAACCAGACTTTTTTTTTAAGAATTATTAAATCAAATTAAAGTTTTACGCGGCTTGGGGGGCGCAACCAAGCCTAGCTACGCCACTACAACTTCGGTATTCGTCATTGAAATTAAGAATATTTTTTTTATTTTGTCAAAGCATCCACGGGTTGGATCTGGCCTGCAGGCCGTAGTTTGGAGATCCCTGCCTTTCGACTGTTCTGTTTGTCACTGGAATGAAATAAGAGCTAAATGTAACATCAAAACATCACTAGAAATCTGGATATATACTGCATTTTAGAAACATATATATAGTAGGGATGGGCCATTCGAATCCCGCGAATCTTGAAAAATATTCCAGATTCGAAAACTCGAATCTTCGCGCTTTTTATAGTATTTCGAATCCTAATCTTTAAAAAGAACTGTTAAAAACTTGGGTAAAATTAGTTTTAACTCCATTGACGTCCAATAGAAGCGTTCACTAACAAAAAAAGGCGATTGTTGCAATTTCGGTGGTATCCGGATCACCAATATCACCTTGTGGTTACCCTGAGTACCACACTGTTTTTTTGTTATTCATAATTTAATATTTAATATTATTTCATTTATTTGTATCTTCTTAATGAATAATATAGGATTCTTATATGAAGGGTTCGAGAGAGTCGTCCCACCTTTTAAAAAAATAGTTATCAGTAGGGCTCGGATTTTTATGCAATATTAAGCAAACGTTTCTCAATCAATGGCCCACGAGCCAATTGTGAAGTAACATTCCCCAATTTCCTTCATCCGACAACTGAGTTTTTTTTTTCAATCAAAAACACTGGTTAGAGGCTTGATTTCTCTAGTTGTCAACTGATAGTAACCGGACTGCTAGCCTTTAACCAGCTTTTTTATTAGAAAAAAAATCAATTGCAACTGGTCTAACGAGGATAATGAATACTTCACAATTGGCACTTGGGCAACTATTTGAGAAACATTTGGTTGATATTGCATAAAAATCCGAGCCCTAGTTATCAGGTATATTTTAAACTCATCATTCTTTATGGCTGCTTGTTTTCCATTGTAATGTGTGAGAACCTTTAAGGAAAGCAGCAATGCAGCAGCAGATATTTTTGTTTTTCTGATACTATTTTTCTGCTTGATTCACGCATATGAGGCTTAGAAACTACGAGAGGCAACTTTTTAGTTTTTAGATATCAAATATGATTGTGATTAATTTACTTTTCTAGTTTCTAAAAACACTTTCAAATTTTCATGTTTCCTTCATTTTTTTTCTCTCTTTCAAACATGTGAGACTGAGGCCTGAAAAGTGTTTTAGATACTAGAAGATCAAATCTTTAGTTTTTGATGGCTTTCGGGTTCAAACTTGAAGTGAAAAACAAAAATAGATAATTTAGAATGTGATTTTTTTTAAAGATAGCGACCAAAAAAATCACTTTAGTTACTAAGTCACACGTCAAACTATCATGAGAGCAAATTTACGAAACTATTTTAAGTGTTCAAGAAACTATGGAAGAGTAATTGAATCAAAATTTTTAAAATAAACTTTTTTGAGGCTTGTGTTTGAAAATGATCCTATTTTTATGTTTTGAACATTAAGTAGTTCCGGTTACTCTTCTAGTTTCTAAATCACATTAAATTTCTTTTTAATGCTGCTTCTGAAATGCAGAATAACCAGATTTTCCAGTCCATTAGCCTTGTGCATTTTGCATATTTTGCAATTTAGCTGCTTTATAAAAAAAATAATTGAAACTTGTTAAAACAATAACTGGTAATAAATATTTACATTTTCTTTCGTCGATTACTTCCAACCTCATCTGCTTCAGTCCAGGAGACAGCAAATCAAAGATTTTATCGATGAAACTGTCCAAAGCCAATGCTTTTGTAAACATTACAACAGGATTTCTACATATGGGACAATCTTTTTTGAGTTTGCTCCACTCATTGATGCACATACAACAGAACATGTGGGAACATTCGAGGGTCACGGCTTCGATTACTAGTTCCGTACAGATGCCACAGTTAAGTTCCGATTCCAGGACTGTGGTTAAAGTAACGGAAAGATCGTATGCATTCTCTGAACTCTGAGAACAACCGAAACCACGAGGGGCAACTAATTCCTGTAAGATTTTTTTCGATATGTAAGAATAATGTAAAGCCCATTCGAGTTTCTTTTTTCCAACGGTTTCCTCTTTGTCTATTCCGATAGTTGTCTCTTTGTCTTGTTGTTTCTTAACGTGCAACCATTTTTTCAAGTGATCTATGAGCTGTGGCCGTAACTTTTCGTCAACTGAAGAATCACTAGTTAATTTCTTCAAGAAGGGGAAGTTGAAAAATGGTACATTTTGCTTTTCGATAGGTTTCTTCAGCACTATATGTACATAAAAAAAAATACGATAGTTTTAATTTTGATATCTTCAAAGTAACTTTTGCATTGTGGTTCAAAATAGGACCAATGTTCATGTTTAAACAACCAGTTATCTCAATCAGCAGGCAATTCGATCCGGAAAACCGGTTGTTTAAATACGAACAACACTCATCAGACTGATCAGAGCTGTAACAAGCTAATTTGGCACCCAAGGTATGAATAAAGTTTGCGCCCCTCCTCCCGAAGCGCCCACAGGATTGTTTCATGGAGGAGGCAAGTGACACAGTGACTACATAGGTTAGAAAATAACTGTGTATACTCGCAGGCTTGGCTACCGATTCATAAGTCTTTCCAATTCTGGGGACAGCAACGAGCGAATTTTTTTTTTTTTTTTACAAATTTCCTAAACTTATAAAGGCACCAGGCGCACTTAGGCATGCGCTCCGGTGGCTGAGTGGTTATAATCACTGTTTATGTTACGCGGGGTCCCATATGGTTGTTGCGTTTGTCTTTCATAATTTTTCTGGCATTACAGAGTTGACGTCGGGCAAGGCAGCTGGTCGTAAAACACATTTAGCCCAATTCTGGGCCGAATGGCCCGTCGTCATCTCTCATCATTAGAGAGATGTCAACGGTTTGGGACTGGTAGAACCGGTTCGCCAATTACTGGAACTGATAGAATCGGCTCGCCAGTATAGGTCGAACTGATAAGAACTGAGTAGATTCGGTTCGGTTCTACCCGTTGCCACCTCTACGTTAACGGACCCCGCACTGTCTTGCCTTGTGCGCAACATTATATAACTTACGTTTTCTGTCAAATATCGTTTTCGATCTTTGCATTTTCAGTGTTGGCGACATCAGATCCATGAGTTTATCAATGAAGCTATCCAAGACCAACATCTTCGTAAATATTTGAAACGGTCTCGTGCATATCGGACAGTCGTTACTCGTCTCTTTTCGTACCGAAATACAATAGCTGCAGAATATATGAGAACATTCGAGGGTCAGCGCCTCAATGACCACTTCCGAACAGATGCCACACTTGAGTTCTGCCTCCAGAACGCTTGTTACGATAGATGCAAAACCTGTTGTGGTCGTTACGGAACCATCCTGTGGGCCCTCTGACTCCACAAGCTCCTGCAGAATGTCGTTTATTAAGGAAGAAAAACGCAGAGCTGATGAGATCTTGCTTTTTTCTACGATCGTTTCTCGATCTCTCAGCTCTTGCTCTTGTAACCAGTTGTTTAAAAACTCGCTGAGCCTCGTCTTCTCGTCTAAAGCGGAACGAAGGCGTTCTTTTGTGGTTTTTACTTCGTCCTATATTCGTTATAATATTCGAAAAAAAAAATTAAAGTCTTTTTTTTATTTGAGATTTTTTAAAGTTTTTTTAGTTAAATTAAATTTCTTTACTTTACTTAATCGTTTTTTATTTAAGGTGACTTTATAGATATTTATTTTGTTTTTTGTCCCTCAGTATGGCGCGCCTGGGTGGCTATAAAATGCGGAGTTCTCTTGTCACCACTTTGCGGTTTTGTAAAATTTACATTTTTCAAGTGAACATTTTATTTTTTTCAGGAAAAATATTACAAAAAATTCAAAGTGTTTTAGAAACTAGAATAGTTGGTGATAATGCTAAACGTTTTTTCATGATACTATCTTTCAAAATAAACTTTTCTGGCAGTTTGAAAAAGGCAAAAATAGTTTTTCACGAAATGTCAGTGAAAAACACCTAAAAACCAGGTCATTTTCAAACTGCTATAAAATGTTTATTTTTTAAAATATTGCCAATAAAAACTTTTAGAATAATAATCATCTCCCATTATAGTTCGTAAAACATGTTGAATTTTTTAATATTGTTTCTAAAAAAAAAAACGTTCGCTTCTTGTTTTGCTTCCAATTTTTACAAAAACATCTACAGGGCGGAGCTTATAAGCTTAGCCATTGCAGTGACGCCATCCAGAACGACAAAAACAAAATAAACGTCTATTCAGCCACCTTAGAAATTTACTCTGTAAAAACAAATTGCAATTTTTCTTGATGTTGTTTTTTGAAACAGGTGTTGCCATTAAAGCTGCATTTCATAGATGTTTTGTCAACTTTCGGTCTGCCTCACCTGTTCATTGCGTATCTTTTCTTCACTTTCTTTAGTCAGTTTGTTAATTCTAGCCTCCAACATTTCGACATTTTTTTTCATTCCTGATGTAAAGACCTTCTCATGCTTCAGTTCCAATTCTAGGGCCTTGATTCGTTTCTGTTGTTCCGCTTCGATCTGAGTCTCCGTTGTCTTTGGTCCAACGCCTTTTATTCCTTCGACGTTATGTTGTGTCGGCTGCTTCTTTATTTTATCGGCTAATGCTGATGTTCGGACATTCGTTGTAATCAGGGAGGAAGGTTGTAGGAGGTTGGTAGGAGGAAAACAACAAACAAAGACATTGATTTCGTCGTCTGGTTTAGGAATCACTTCACCAAAACAAATCAAATCTCGGTTCTTCACAAGAAACTGGACATTGTTTTTCACTTTGTAACCATTAATGAAGGTTCCGAATTTGCCGTCAAGGCTCTGTAAGTTACACAAAAGAACAATTTTTTTTTTTTGATGAAACTGACAGAAAATTTGAACTTCAACAATTGTGTTTACTAACTTCTATTAACCATTTTTTAGAATTGCTTCCTTGTGTTATTATCGCTTGGTTATTGGATACTCTTCTGGACATAATACGACAGTCGTTGAATTTCGATCGACCAACTGTAATCTGCAAATAAATGGTGTCCAATAGATTCCAGAAGTCAAGTATATATAGCATACCAATTACAGTGGTATGCCCCCATCTAGAATATTGCAGTACCACCGTGTGGATCGTCTCCACACGGCAGAGTTATAGTTAGTTCATTCTGTTGAAGTGGTTCAACCTTAGACTATTATTCTACTGTACGTAATAGTCTAAGGTTCAACGTAGGGTTGCTACAGGTTTGTTAGCGGCAAATACGAGATTAAGGAGAGTGACAAAATGCTTTTGGGGCTTGGGATGAGAACAGTTTAATTCCAAGGAGGACAGATTTTAGTAAACTGTGCAGGATAGTGGTGACAACTCTTACAAAAAAGAATAAGAGATCTCTGTAAGGACCGATGCATATTACTGGTCACTGGTAAGCCAATGGAACTCTCTTTGAGAAGATTTTCTGTATGAAAATAAACTTGTATGTTGAGGTTTTTAATTTTCTGACAATGAATTATTTCAGCTGCACCAGAACACGTTGCAATTGTCATTGGGTTTATATCTTTGGGTTTCGAAAAATGCGTTTCGCATGCTGCAACTGGACTTTTTGCCTCTCTGCCACAGGCCTTCTTGGCTGGCTGCAGTGTCATTTTTCAAATTCAAATTCAAATACAGAAAAAAATAATAAAAGCTGGGACAGTCATATCTTATGATGTCACTGCTTTTATGTTATTATTTTATGACTGTTCGAATATTCTGTACATCAGTCAATGGTAGTCATATAACAATATTTGTCATAATATAACATTTTGCAATTTTCTTTTCTAACTGTTGCAAAGTTAAGAGCTAGATATGATCATATGACAGACTTATTTTCTTTCCTGTAATTTCCTGCATAAGAGAGGATCTTACTTTGTTCTTGTTCAGATAGATTACAGTTGGATTGCTCATATCATCACATCGAGATACATTTAGAAAGTCCCTTCGAATTAAACACGCTCCACTCATTTTTTTTGTATAATTGTGTTTAGAATTAAAACAGTGTTTAACTTCACTACAAACAGCAAAAGAAAACAAGTGACATTAAAAACAGAAACAAGAATAACTTTTATTGTTTCTATGTATTTTTATATGAATATAAAGTTTCGCAATGATGACGCGTAAGCAGTTTAAACAGGGAAAGTTCCCTAAACAAAGTTAACAAACTAAAAACAAACTGAATCTCATTGGTTGATATTTTGACCCGCCAAATCTATGCTAGATTATTTAACCAATGAAAAAAAAAATAGATAACAAGATGCAATTGGGTGCGTTCAGTTACTTAGTTATTTTCAAGCTGCTAGAAACAGGGATATCTATACCTGCCTCATCCGAAGAAGAAGCTTGTGACGTTATTAGGGATTGTGTCATTGATCTAAAAGATTAGCTACTAAATTCTCTCATGTAAACGTAGTAACAGTAGATTTTTCAAGTTGGCTCCAAAAAAAAAAAAAAAACACTAGTCTCTGAATGCACCTTACTATTTGAATTTATTTACGTGGGATTGAGGTCACTTCCTGTCTTGTACCCCGCCCCCCCCCCCTTTTTTTGGCGAAAAACTATTTATTTTACGCAACGACTTTAGAAACACGCTCGTATACAATATTGAGTTTATAAACGAGCCTTTTCTCCATTTTATTCCAGGGAAACGTTCAGCATATTTTATGTAGGGACAGACGCCATTTTCTATCAGGAAGGGACCGTCTGCTATTTTTTAGTAGAAATGCAGTATTTTAATGTTGATTTAATTTATGAAGCAAATTACAGATACATAATAGAGATTGATAAATGATTTTCTAAAAAAAAAAAAAAAAAAGGTAATATTTGTTTTAATCTGTGTGTCGTTTTCTTGCAAGATTGCCTAATTAAAGACGCTTTTAGAAATAGACCGTTTTTCTTAGCGGAAGTGAGCACTGTATTGCGTTTATGCTGTTCTTGATCGTACCAGCTGGAATCTTTAGAAACTTCCTGTTTTCTTCTCGCTGTCTGTTTCTTCGGTAGTTTTTAGTTTGAAATATGGATGCTTTTCGTTAGTTTAATGGTTTTTTTTTTTGGTTGCTTTATCAAAAAAAAAGTTTCTACTTGAATGACGCCATGAATGGACCGTGTTTAGTGAGAGTAGACGCTTCAGGTGTTGATAGCTGTAATACATTGTGCAATCCAACTATAATCTATCTGAATAAACCAAAGGTGAGAAATTCCTGCTATTCATTCGTTTTCACTTTCTTGGGGGTCAGTTTAAAACAAGAGGCGGGGCTGGCAGCTCGGACAAATGCCAGAAGGGCTGGTAGTAGTCCATTGAATAAATATATTCAATTGGGCTGTTGTTGCTTTTGCTGATTTGTTTAAAGATGAGGTAAGATATATTAGCTTCAAAATGCCAGGGCCAAACTATTTTCCCAACATGCCTCTGGTTTAAAACATGGAAATTCGCGGGAAAAAAAAAACATGGAAAGACAAAATGTTCGTTTAAAAGGATTGTAAGTAATGTTTTCCCACATTTTATTCATGTTTCCATATGCTTTTTTCCGCATTTGTCACCTGTTTACACGATTTTTTTTCTTTAGCTTTTTAAAATTGAAATATATTTTCCAATGCTGTGCGTTTTTGTACGTGTTTGCGCGTGTTTCGGTGCTTTTCCGTTCCTTTGCTCGTGTTTCGATGCTTTTCCGTTAGTTTACACGCATTACTATGTTTTTCCGATGTTTTACGAAGCTTTTTCCGTTTTTTTTTTTTTAAAGCGTTTCCTTGTTTTTTAATTTGACATTGTCTCATTAATACTTATTTTAACTTCGTATAGATTACAGTTGGTCGAGGTGAGAACGTTGATTATCGTATTCTGTCCAGATGTGTGGCAACATTACACGCAGTCATCAAGTCGGGAGTGAATCGAAACGAATGGCTTTGCACTGTTAGTATGTTACCCTGTAGGTTTTTTTTTAGGTCTGGAGTTAATCAAAACGACGGTATAAACATGTAAAACGCGTGCAAAAGTTAGAATTTTCATAGAAGTTTATGACATTTTAAATATAATGTCGAGCAGCAATGCAATTTGTAAAAAAAAATGGACGTCATTTAGGCTACACACATATTATAAAAACCAGATAGCAGTTTAAAATGCCATGTACCGTACGTTATAATATGAGTGTTGCCTCTCTCTCTCTTTCTCTCTCTCTCTCTCTCTCTCTCTCTCTCTCTCTCCAGAAGCCAAATTTCCCTACAAAGTGTGGATATTCCCCTACAAGTGGTGACTCAACAACAATTACTATTGTGACGGTTTTGTATGCACGGTGATAGTAATCAATGCATGATAGTTTTTTTATCACTGTCGCAATAGTACTATCACAGTTCTATCTAGTCAAACGAGATAGTGTGATAGTGCTATCGTAATAGTGCGATAGTGACTGTCTTGTGGTCTGTACGATGATAGTTCTCGCGACAGTTGCTGCTCTCATGACAGCAACTATCGTGAAAACGAGGCTTTATACCCTTTTAAAGTATTTCTTTCAATTGTTTTTTTTTTTCGTCGTCTTCGGAAATATTGACTAGTTTGTTGTAAGAGATGGCAACGATTCAGAGTTGGTAGAACTGGTTCGACAATTATTGGGGCTGATAGAACTGATTCGCCAGTATAGGTCCAACTTATAAGAACTGGTTCTAAACCAAGTAGATTCGGTTTGGTTCTACCCCTTTGTCACCTATAACTAATTTGTGCCGTGCAAATCTGCTAATGCATATTAGAAATTGGTTCGAACCGGTTCTGATCAGTTCGTCGATCTTGACGAACACATTAGCAGATTAGCGCCGCAATGTGCTGCGCAATATTGCACGTGTTTTGTTGCGCAAATCTGCTAATGCATATTGGGAACCATTTTGAACGGGTTCGTCAATATCCACCAACTGATCAGAACTGGTTTCCAAAAAAAAAAAAAAAAAAAATGGCGAACCCTTTTAAACCTATTCCGAACCGAGTTTCGTTGCCACCTCTAGTGGAAGTTCAAGGAATGGGTTTTAAACTTGAAATGTTAACTTAAAAATTTCAGATTATATTAATAAATAACAATTTAATATTTTTTTTTGTGAATTATAGGGTAATAGAGATAGCCAAGGAACGTTCTTGAATGGACGCCGAATGTCAAATGGATTTAATTTCATACTAAAAGACGGAGATGTCGTTCGCTTTGGACATGAACAAGCCGGGCCAGTAAACTGTTTCGTTTGCAATATTCGCCCAGTACTGGTTCACAGCTGCGAAGGAGTAAACGAAGAAGAAAAAGGCAACACCACCGCCGAACGAAATCATGATGAAGTTCGCTGCAACGAGAATCTCGTTAATGAAAATCGACTTCTGAAAGAGGAACTCGAAAAACTCAAGGCCGAGATGCAGACGAAAAAGGTGAATTGTCAATTTGAAAGCAATTACTTTCAATTTTTAAATGTTATGCCTTTTAGCCATTTCAAAATATGCAAATTGCAATAAGAACAATAGAATTGAATCTTCACCATTTAGTCGTAACTTTCAACATTAATTTAAAAGTTCGGCATTTAAAGACTAGGATAGTAACATGTAACCATTTCTTATATTTTTTTTTTAAGTATTCTTCAGCCAAAACTGTCCAATTTTGATATCAATTAATCGACTCTTCTAGTTTCTAAAATGATTTCAATTTCTTTATTAAGTTTTATGTGCGTAGAATTTAGAAAACTAAAGATGCTCTGGGTTTTGAAAAGAAGAATTGGATAGTGTATTATAATCTAGAAGGGTAACAGCCAGACAGAAATTGATAGTGTTTTAGAAACTAGAAGAGTGAATTAATCGCACGAGGTTCATTTTTTAAAAAATTAAACTTGTTTATGACATTTTGAAGAAACAGCAGAATTTAACGTTTTTGACGGTTTTTCTTGGCCCAACAATCAACAGCATAAAACATTTTATGTTGAAATGTGCCAGCTTGTAGATAGCCTCTTACCCTTCTAGTTTCAACAACAATTTCAATTTCTTTATCAAGTTGTATGTGCGTAGAATTTAGAAAACTTCAAATGCTCTGGGTTTTGAAAAGAAGAAATGAATATTGTATTAGAATCTAGAAGGGTAACAGAAAAAGATGAAATTAGTTGTGTTTTAGAAACTAGAAGAGTAAATTAATCACACGAGGTTCATTTTTAAAAAAAAATTAAACTGCTTATGACATTTTGAAGAAACAGCAAAACTTCAACGTTTTCGACAGTTTTTCTTGGTCAAACAACCAAAAATCAAAAGCATGAAACAGTTTCTTTTGAAATGCGCCACCGTAAAGATATCCTATTACTCTTCTAATTTCAACAACAATTTGAATTTCTTCTAGAAGCATTTTTCAAATTGCATGGAAACCCCTATTTCATTAAACGTTTTTACTCATTAAGTGTAGTTTAATTAAAAATGGTTCCTTTTTTTAGACGGAGTTAGCTAACGAGACCCAAGAGTTGAGAGAAGAGTTAGTGGACATCAAAAAACAAATCATAGAGTCCGTCGAGAGTAAAAATCAGAACGATCCAGAGCTTATTACAGAGAAAAAGAAACTGGAATCGGCACTTCATCATTCGTCCGTTGCGACCAAAGCGTTGCAGGAGTTGGTTGACGAGAGTAAGAGGAAGATTTCGAAAGTTCCAAACTTCACGGTGAACTCGAAAGAACTTTCTACGTCTTTAATGAGGATTCTAGAAGCGGAGTTTCAATGTGGCGTCTGTAAGGAGGTTGCTGTCGAGTCCGTGACTCTCGAGTGTTCTCACTTGTTCTGCCATTATTGTTTTACGACTTGGTTTAAAACGAAAGGCAATTGTCCGATTTGTCGGAAGAAGACATACGAATTTGTCAAAACGATCGCCGTCGATAGTTTCGTCGATAAGGTTTTAGAACTCTTATCACCTGAACTAAAAGCGCAGCGTTTGGAAACGATCACAGAACGGAAAGGTAACTTTTTTAAGTCCAGAGTTGCACGTGCCATGAAAATGGCCAATTTTGCATAAAGATGTCAACAGTTCGGAATGGGTAGAACCGGTTCGCAAGTATAGGTCGAACTGATTCTGAACCTAGTCGATTCGGTTCCGTTGTATCCTTTGCCACCTCTTACTAATGTGCTGTGCAAATCTGCTAATGCATATTGGAAATCGGTTCGTCACAATAGACGAACTGATCAGAACCGGTTTCCAAAAAATCGCGAACCGATTGAACCTGTACTGAACCGAGTAGAAACGGTTTGGTTCTACCCGTTGCCACCTCTAATTTTGCAATAAAGTAAGACTAACAGCTGATTGTAACTCGCGTTAGCTGATAGTTACGACACTGTTCTAAATGTGTTTTACGAGTTCGTTACTTTGAGTGTATGTTTTGTTTTTTGTTTGCAGCTGCAAGAGAATCGTTTGAAAGAGAATATGCCACCGCTGCTGCCTCACATGTTTACTTGAATTACAGTTCTGATGATGACGATGACGATCATGATGATTTCGACTTTAATGGTTATTTGAGGGGTCTTCCGAATTTTCTAGAGAATCCGCGAGCAAATGTTCGACGTCGTTTTTATGGTGGTTATGGTAATTGTTTCGTCTGTCGCCAACCTGGTCACTGGGCAAACAGTTGTCCGTTTCGATAATTGGTCTCTGATCTTTTACATACAGATCTCTTATCATCTTAAAAAGATAGTAAATATTTCGTTTTGTCGATTTGTCAGAATTCAAAATTGGTTCGAAAAAACAGAAATCGGTTAAGATTACGGTAAACTCGGCTTCCAAAATGACGTTAAAAAATGCATCTTGCTCAATAACACAAAATTGTCGAGCGCCTATTTGCTTCCTTCTTGTTTTCTTTTTGTTGTTATTTACAATCCTTCAAATTGAAGATTAGAATTATAATTAAAGCAAAACGTAATTGTGTTAATAACACTGGAAACAAGTTGTTTTTGCAATTGTACTTTTGTCGACATGACCTTTTTTTACCCTTATGTGCTCTCCGCAAGATCGCTCGAGTCAAGGTGGACGAGCAAATCAACACACTGTACACTGTAGGTCGTACACGATCAAATTTGGCATTTGAAAACCACGATGGATGCAGTGGCAGAGTTTGGTTTGGTTGCGCCTCCCGTCCCCGCTGCTACATTGCGCCCCGTGTACCGCCCCCACCCCCTCCACATAGCCCTCGTGTTATAATGCCACTTCATTGTTAAGTTACTTCCACTGTTAAACTTATTTTATACGTAAAACAAATATTTTAATATAAAAGGTTAAATACGTAAAAAAAAATAAAAAAAATGATAGGAATTGCGCCCCAAAATCCCTCCAAACCTCCTGCAGTCCCCTCGCAGTTGCTGGGAAGGGGGGGCTGCGGATCCGTAGCTCCGCCAATGGGTGGATGAATAAGCCAGAATAGATCTTGTATGACATGCATAACAACATACATACCTATAACAGTAGGTAATTGCAAACTGTAACCTGTAACCGGTCCATGTAAATTTTAAAGTTTTTAAAGTGTTTAACACACGTGTATCGTGGTACGGTTTTATTTTATAAGTTGCAGACTTTATAAGCATAAATATGGAGTGGAATCGCAAGGAAGAGGCAGTGTGCAAGGCAAGGCTAAGAGAACTTGATCCTAGAAATGGTATGCAACATATCTCTGCATACTTGGAATTAATTATGTTCCTTGTTGTAGAAACTGATTATAATTTTTCTTTATCTCCTTTTTGGCAGTTTTAATTCAGTGAATACAAGAGGCAAACTATCTGAGTGAATTTGTGGCGCTGCGGGAACTGTATTGTTGAAAAAGATCAGAACTCTTAATTGATACGTAGGCGAATCACGAAACAGTTGGAAAAGTGTTAAGCATCATAATACCGTAAGAAGTTGCTTTAGTCTTAATCAATAAATAATATAATTACTTTCCGAACCTTGGCACACAAACCACGTTTTAGTGGTCGAGTTAGACTGCAAAAATGTAGTCGGCGTGACTCGTGTGCAAATTTACGGCGTCTTTCCACAGCAATACGTTGTGAAACCACCTGCGACAATATTTTGCAGTCGAACCCGACCACTCGAAAGTGGTCCGTGTTTCAAGGCCCTTAAGGTGGAAACGCTTGTAACTGATTGAAAAGGTTAATGTTTAATTAAGTCTGAACTCGACTTGTTTCATCTTCTTTCATCAAACAAGCTATATTCCCATTGGGGAACATAAACGAAGGTGTAGCATATTTTTTTTTTGGCTAACCAGCGAGTATAACCTTAACTGAATCACGTAAGAGTATTTTCAAGAGGTTATCGTCGTGGTGAAATTTCTTTTAACTTAATTTCATTTCTCTTCTAGTTTATAACAAACTCTGAATCTCATTTAAATGTAATTAACTACTTAGAGACCATTACCTCCAGAAATTTCGTGACAAAATGATTTTTAAAAATAAAAATAAGTTATTAATATAATTTAAAAAAATTAAAAATAAGTCATTAATATAATTGAAAAAATTAAAAATCAATTGACTTCATATAAATGGACTTTATCAGATAGATGCACCACCAAACAGACATTACCAATAAAAAAGCCAAAAGTCTACCCCGTTCCGATGCTGTTGTTGTCACCTAGCGTTACATGTATTCCCTATTCATATCAAAGTACCAAGGCTTTGATATCTGAATTATCCCAACTGGCACGTGGCTCTCGAGCTGATTGGAAGGTTGGATTGAGTTTAATATGAATACGGAATCCATGTATTTGATTGAGGAATTATGGAAATGTGAGGTGACAACATTGGCAATGGAGCTGAGGGTTAGACGTTCATTTGTTTAAAATAATGTTGTTTCGTGACTCATGAAAAGTCACTTCATTTTAAAGGTTTTTTTTTATGATTTTAATGATTTTATGATTAAACTCTTGAGAATATTTCAACAAAAAAATTCCTGGGGTTTAATGGTCTCTTTTACAGTGAATACTGTTTGATTATAGTGTCACAGTTTTGGAAGTTCCATATTAACAAAAAGTCTTTAACCCATTTTTGTAACTTTTCTTAACTTTTAATATTTCAATTAAGACGTCAGGATTAAATTTCATTATAACAAGTGATTGTAGTTATTTTTCTTTTTCCTCGCTACTCATTTTTCTCGTTTTTTTTTACTGTTCATTTGGCTCTTGAATTTTTTTTTTAATTAACACTCATGCATACACGAATTAACAAGACAAAACACGAATTACACAGAAATATCGTTAATCGGAAAGAGAGATAAAGAGAACGATTTTTTTTAAACGTACTATAAAATGGTCGCTATAACAACATTAAGCGTGTTTCAAATTTCACAATGTGATTACGAAACATTCGAAAGCTTTTCATAGAAAGGGGGGGGGGGGAGGGGAATCTCTTAAATGTCTTGAGTGCATAGACGAAGAAAAATTATTCGTAACTAACGATCAAGCTCAAACACTCGAGTGAGATTTTTACCACTATAGTTTTACAACTTATATGCCAAAAAAAAATATACGGTATTATTCAGTTAAAACTTCGAAATTGATTTATAAATTACATCACGGATAAAATGGGGGTTCTCGTTGTTTTTTACATGAACAATAATAAACATGAATGCAGAAAAAAGAACCAAGTTTAAATGTTTGCTTATTTTAAGCGCTTAGCCATCACCATCACATCTCCCCGTAAAGCGAACGATTCCTTTTCTTCTAATGTTGAAATTTGGGCCAAGCTCTTATTCTAAAATGGAAAAAAACAAACGATCATGTGTGAACTTTTCTAAGTTATTAATTACAATAACTAATAATCACATCAGTCAAAAACTAATTACAATTAAGGTGTGACCTTTAGGTTACTGGTACTGGTATGTAGGTTTTTAAAAGCATTTTTCTTAAACAAAACTCATTGCCGTTTCGAAACTTGATGAATTAATTAAGCGAGGGAACCTTTATTTTTGTGACGATCTGTTTGGAAGTAATCGTTTTATGACAGTTTTAAAACGCGGATTTGGGGATTTTGCTGTTATCGGTGTTTTAAAACTTATTAAAGAATGACTTCCAAACAGATCTTCACAAAAAACTGATGACACGCTTAATTTATTCATCAAGTTTCAAAAAGATAATGAGTTTTGTTTAAAAAATGCTTTTAAAAATCTACCGGTAAATTCGCTTCTTGAACTTAAGACGCCTGACTAAGGGCGTGGTCATGTGAAACTCCCATACTCCCATCTAGTGGCATCATTTGTAATTAATTCTAATACAAATTTATTGGTCACATCTTAAAAATAACTAGATTGTAAAAAGAAACGAATTACAATTACTTATTTTTCTCAAAGCATTTCAGTTACTTTCCAGGCAATAGTGACGTCACCAAAAGCAAAAACAATAAAAAAAAAAACAATTACAAAACTGAATATAAAAAGTGATGCTCAAATGGAAATAATTCTACTAAACAATAATAATTAATAGCTAACTCAAGTTTAACGTAATTTAAGAACAAAGATACAAAAACAGAAACAAAGTTTGAAAAAATAAGGAAAAAAAAAGTAATTTAATTACAGTAATTCATTGCTTTTGACCAATTACTCCCCAACACTGATGAAAATCGTATCAAACATCGATTGAAAGAAAACTTATTTTTTTTACTTGAAAAGACTTTCGTTTCAGACGTGGCACGATTAGTAACGATTCCCCGTGTTGGCGGTCATCGTCTGACGCACGGCTCCGGCGGCAACGTTGGCTGCTGCGCTCTGTACGTGTTCATTTCGCATGACGCCGGTAGCAAACTCTTGTTGAGCTTTGGCGAAGCTCGCTCCGGAAGTACGATACATCTTGTGAATCTACCACAAGACGCGATAAAGGTGAGTTTGTTTGTACGACAAATTACGAGTGATAAGTGAGATGTGAGCAAAATGTTTGAAATGTTCGTGAATCGAGTTTGTCTCGTTGTGATGTGGTTAGAGTGAAAGATTTGTTTACAAAGAGCAAGGGTATCATATTATTCGAAGAAGAAAAACCCCTTCTGGGTCCTTACCTTCAATAACATGTAAACGTTTGCCATAGCAACAGCCGTGAATCCCAAAGAAACTAAAGTCGTGCACACGGCGGCTCCGATACTCTTGCCGTAAGCATCAAGGGTCACAAACCAACCACTGAGAAATAACAAAGAAAGAAAACAAAAAAAAAAATAGATGCAAAAACATTCCAAAATAAAACGACAAGAGAATAAGGAAGGACATTTCTAGGGGTTTTTTTGCAAGACGAAACAAAAGCTTCACGTGATGCTTCTTTAACTTTATTAACTAGTTTTTTTTTAAATCATGAATTTAAAGAGTGCGTTAGTAACTATAACGAGCTAAAGCCGCGATCACACTATTTATTATTTACTGCAATATTAATTACAAAAAAATAATGCAATTGTTATGACGGAATCTTGCCAAATTGCGTTCATGAAGCTGTGATATCACTACGGTCAAAAGTTTCCATAAAGTGCACACAATGCATAATGACTGTTCCCCAACCCCTTTGAGGTACAACTTTCATACGATATTAGTGCAATTTATGTGCAAGAATAATCAGTTTAATTAACAATCAAAATGCATATGAAATGCACAAAGTTTGAACAAACTCACGCAATTAAACTTTTTTTCTTTAAAAGAAACTTTTGGTTCCCAAAAATGTTATTTACAAAGGTTTCTTTTTATTTTGCATTTTTTGTTAATCCTTCTGGTTATTTGCATTTTTACTAGAATGTATTTATTTATCTTTTAGAATTTATTTATTTGCATTTTTTAAAATTTATTTGCATTTTTTAAAATTTATTTATTTGCATAAAACACACAAGTTCAAAACGATTTGCTAATTTCTGTATTTTAATATGCATAAAAGTTTTAACCTTAGTGATCTTATTAGCAATAGCAAGATTCTTTGAAATGTTTCTTTAAATAAATTATAGTTAGCAATGTAGGGAATTAAGACGAAAATAATTGTGCTTTTTGCAATCAAAAAGACTGGTCAGAGAGGCCAGAGTATACCTAACAACATTAGGCCAGTTGTAGGGTTAAGAACTCTAGCCTCTAATCAGTCTTTTTTGATAACAAAAAGCATTTATTCTGTTTGTCTTAGTGATAATTGCTCTTGCAAGACTTGCAGTGGTGTCTTGTACACTAGTCTTGGTGAAAACTAATGCAACATTCACAGCAATATTTCGCTCATTTCTTACACTAAATCTTGCTAAAAAAAATGTCATTAATCGTCGTTTTAAGATGTGCGTTTTCTGCAAGATATCAACATGGAAATACTATTAATTGATTCGGATTGATTTCTTCTATGTTTTGCTCTTATGAAACGCAGAATAACCCGAGTTCCAAAGCTCATAGTGCATCAGCCGTTCAGAAAACATTTTAGACGTACAGTAGAACCTCAGTTATCCGACTCTGATCGACCGACTCCTCGGGGTTAACATTCTTCCAAAAATATTAACTGAAATTTCCTATTTCTTTTAATATTACTGACATTTTTAATTAACATGTTTAATTTTTTCTGATAAAATATATGTACCTGTGTGGTACATTTTATTTTATTTTACAATAATGTATTTTTTGTACAATTTCATAATTATTATCCTACATTTATTGTGTTTCGACTAACACCCCAGTCCGATAGGTGACGGATAATCGAGGTTCCACTTAAAAACTGGGTAAAAGAAAGTTCACTGGCTGGACACATATGCGACCGGAAGTCCTAAGAAGCTTATTCACGTGAAGCTTTTGCTTAAGTGCTTAATTACTGAATTGCAATTTAAGTGTAGAATACACTTTAAAACAACCACAACACAATGATGGCTGTTTATATTTCGGGGGAGATAACATTCGCGATTTCTGCTTGCGTCATTTTTTTACATGCTGTTCTTCGTTTTATACACTAACTAATCGTTACAGTTTATCGGCAACCTAATAATCTCCGCAGATTTTCAACAATAGAATACGAAACTTTCAACAATAAAGTGCAATTCGAAACAATCTACGGTGCTAAAGACACACACACACAACATCACCACCACAACTATTGTAAACTACTGAACATGCTAAAACTCACAAACAAACAAAAAACCTGTGACTGGCAAAAATTTTGCCACCTCGTCACAATCGAAAACCTTGCTCATCGTTAACTCGATTTCATATCTTGACAAAGTGTTTGCATGTTGTTTACTTGTATCTGTGTGTGTGTATTCTAGTTGTGTTAAAAACGAGATCTCTCTCTCTTTCGAGGGAACGGATATACCTTCATCATCATCATGACGCTTAAAAAGGTGATGACTGCAAAGAGAAAACCGATCACGAGCGCAATGCCACCGACCGCATAACCTAAGCCACTTTTGCTCTCACTAATGACCGTCAGACCCATGACAAAACCACTGTAATCAAAATCCAGGACGCTTAATGAATTAGGTAATTGTCAAACTTTTGTTCGGTTGCTGCCAAGAGATAATTTATCGTTTTCGTTTGGAACCTCAAAGTAAAACTATTGCTGTTCTAAATTTAAACAATAACTTCACCTAAATTTGTTGCTTGTAATCAACTAACGACAGTTTTTTTTTCATACAGCCACAAAAATTAAAAATGGAAAGAGATTATTCAAATTATAAACCGTTCTACGTCCAACCACTTACCAAGCTCCCATTCCGGGAACGCCCAATGCAAAAAGTCCCTTCAGAAAACAATTGAAGAAGAAAACGAAGAAAAAAACCATGAAATTGAACGAACTGTCACTTCTGTGAAAAACCGAAAACGTAACACTATATAAGATGATGAAAACAGAACTTGACAAATAAACTACGAGAAAAAGAGACCTGAAGGCTTTGTAAATTGGCCGAAACCAACAGACATAAGAGAACGGCGTGAAGACGACGCAAAAAACAATCGACATAATGAACACGGAACCTTCACCGGTTCCGATGAGAAGAGCGAGAGCACCGAGAATGTTCAAGATCATCACTGATGCATCAACTTTAAAGAGAAAACAACGGTTTTTATTTAAGAGCAATGAAGTAGAAAGACGATTCAAAGGTGAAACGTACGCATCCAAAGGTAGTACATAGTACGAACGGTCTTCTGAAATTCGAGTGGAATGTCGACGTTGATATCCTGATAGAAACAAGGTTGGACGCAGAAGTTATCGGGAAGAGGTGGCCAGTTATTCGGACGAGCTTTTCAAATTAGAGAGAAGCAAGAAAACAAAATTTGAGATTATAACAGAAGAATACGGAGACGAAAATCGGTCGTTAGTGTTTACGCTGGAACGTAGCATTCCGCAGTTCCTCTTCTCTACGCTGAAGATCGGCTGCTTTACGTTCCAGTTCCTGTAATGCGATCGAGACGTGAGATTAGAAACGAGAAGTGGAGGAGTGGTTATGAAACTTTGTGGACCTCTTGTCTCCTCTGAAGTTCTTCGGTGCTGATTCTCGGCTGAGACGAGTACGACGGAGGCGGTGGTTCGGAAGTCGGTTGCATTACGGCCGGCTGACCTCCGCCCATTCCACTTGGCGTCATCTGAGAGTTGTACTGAGGATTGTGAGGAGGAGGGTTAGCTGCACCACGAACCTAAACGAAAACCTTTCAATTTTTAAATTGAGACTCAAAAAAATCACTTGGGAAGTAAACTTCATTAATTGGCAGTTTTTAAAATGAAATTTAGACTATGGGTATTCTTTTGAATAGGAGCCGTTAGCCTCCAAGCCAAGGTTGTGAAGTTATGTAAGAGGCAAAGCGGTTGCTAAAAAACCTCGCACTTGAACTTCAACTTGAGCCCTCTGAGCCGGGTTCTAATATCGAAAAAGGCAGTTTGATGACACTTCATAAAACATTTTTCTTTATTGGAACCCTCTTCAGAGGCTTCAAGTGCCAAGTTGCTCATTCTTTCGATTAGCAGCCTCTATGCAGGAGATTGTGTAACTTTTCGCCTTATTTCGCGCCTTCGGCACAAACTATACAACACCTCCATAACCTTAAAATAAGAGGTTGTACGTGGCTGCTAATAGAAAGAATACCTGCCAAGTTTCTTTCTTGAATTTGGGCCTAAAAATCTAAACGTTCCCAAGTTACTTTCTTGAACTAGGATTTCACTCAAACAGTTCGACGCTAAACCAGCAGTCAGCTGTTGTCTCAGTAGTTTGTTATAAAGGTTCGTTGCTAAAAAGGGGAAGAAAAACGGGTCTTTGAAGAAGTGACAGTCGCCACGTGACGCAAAAATCGCGTTGGCTATCAACAGATGACGTCACTGAAAAAGTAGTTTGAAGAGGAAGTGGTTTTCTTCTTGTATTACTAACCGCGCACATTCCGTTAATAATCGATTTAGCCAACAGTTCCACGTCACTTAGATGAACATGACGGCATACCGCTGGTCAAATCGATGAATAAATATAAAGTGGTAGAAGGATTAACTTACGGTTGCGTTGTTGCGACCGGGTCCTTGATCTGCAAACGGATTGTAATCTTCCAAACCTCTTTGACTGTTTTTGGCTGCATTCTGTGTCAGTTGTGTGACTGACGGATCCTATGATTCAACAATCATTGATATTATCATCATAATAATTCAATGAAACGAAAAGATGTTAAATAAAAACAAGAAAGGCGATACTCGTAGCAAAGAGGAGTACATTAGCCCAAATCAGTCAAAGTGCGTGGCCCCCTCACAAATCATTTAAAGCGTATACGACCATCACAGTTAAGTTAATTTGTAAACAATATTTGAGTGCAATTATACCAAAGTTATACGCAAAATTAGGGCGATAATAAATAGTTAACAAGTGAAAAAGAATTTTTTTATAAGAAACAATTAAATTACGAAGACTCACAGCAAAAGGATTAGCATCGTGATCGGCAAAAGGGTTAGTATCAAACCCAGACATGTTTAACCTTGGAGAAAAACACAGAATTCAAACAATTTCAACTTGAAATATTCAATTAATCCATAAAATATGTGACTTTCTTTCTATCAGTCGTCTAATCAACACAGAAAAAAAAAAGAATAATTTGCCGATGAAACAGACATGAAGTTCATTTGTGTACTCTCATTTGTTCAGAAATATTGGTCGCCATATTGGAGCCAATATGCTTTCAATTGTTTATAAAATATATGGACACATAATGGCAACATGAGTTTCGATTGGTATTTTTATTATACTTTAATCACAAGATTATGACGTCATTTGTTGGAAGATTGTCTCGCCATCTATTGGTTATTTTTTGAAACTTTCTACTTATTTTTTTTTCGTACGGAACTTCCGTTATGTCGGCGTGTGTTTAACTTCTGTAAATTGTCTGAATATTACGATGATTAGGCGCCCAAGAGGTATAACGAACGTACAGATGATGATAGCAGCTGTTCTTGGTGTTCTGGGTGGCGTTTATATTTGGAAACCGTTCTTTGCAAGGTATCAATATCAAGAAGTGAAGGAAAAAGTTCAACCGGAACTGGAAATAAAAGCTCAAGAATAACATTAATTAGTAAGTAGCTTGCATAGAAAATGGCTCATGGGAACGGGTCTAAATAGTTCAATCATATAAACGGATGGAGTGACACAGTATGGCGTTGTTTTTGTATTTAAATCAATGCAAAAAAAGACGCCATATTAGTATACCCTTTGTCTTCAAATATATGTTGCCATATCATGCAATGTAATTTTATACAATTAAAAAGTGATGTTTTTATTCTGTAGGTCATAAAGCACGTGGTCTAACACAACATTCTGCTGAAAATATAGGTTAAAAGACTGATTATAGAACCAGTTTCGACGACGAGTAGTAAAGTGTGTCATATCATTGACCTTGAAAATAGTAGAGGTTAACAATATTCAGTGTATGAATAAAATCCGCATTTAAAATGGTCAGCCTAAAGGCTTATTTGATTGCTGGGACATTTGGGGCTTCTGTTGTCGTTATATTGACGCGTGCGTATCCGGCATTGAGGAACGTACGTCGGGAACGACGACAAAAATTAATGAACGATTTTATAAGACAGCGAGAGGAAAACAACCCTTCGTTTTATTCGAAAGAAGACAAATAAACCATGGTGTTTTTTTTTGCATTTTTTCATTCATTGTAGAAGTTCAGTGTGTATTATGAGACAATAAAACTCGTTATTTCAATACTTTTATTTGTATTCTACATAGTATAATTAAGAGTAATAGAAATTATCAATGGTTTTCTCGTCATAAATGTTCCTAGTCTTTTAAAGGTGCTCCTGAAATGCAAAAAAAAATCCAATGAAGTTAAAGAGATGGAAATGACAATTTTATGTAGTTTTTCGTACCAATCAGCCTTCAGTCTTAAATTTGCCATTGTAGTAAGGTAAATACTGGAGGACAAGTTTCCAGTCGGTGAAATAGAGGAGACTCAAAGTAGCAGTACTTCCAAAAGTGACTCCAGAAGTTGGTCCCCTACGAAAAAAAAATCATTTATGTGCTTCATATTCTAGCTTATAACAACGGTTTTACGTGAATAAGGAACGTTACACTCACCATACTTTAGCAATGTGTACTAATTTCCTTAAGGTCATCGTTTTCAATAAAAATACACCACAAAAACCCTCAGAAGTCTCTAGAATTTCGACTCGTAAAACTCAAATTCAAGAAAATTATCTTGCAGAAGAATATAGAGGTACCTCAACTGTCTTGGCTGAATCTAACCAATAGATGGCGCCAATTCTACTTAGAGCTAAATTTCTTTTCAATTACAATACTACTGTATTATTATGTAAACAGTGAATGGACTTATAAAAGAGATTTAAATTTCTCTTCATAAAGACATACAAGCCAAAAGAAAAATAAAAGAGAAGCTCAAAGAGAGGTTTTTAAATTAATCGTCATTCATCCATGACGGTTTTCTCTAACATGTAGTTTTACTCTCTTTGGTTTTACTACCTGTATGAAGTTTAAGCATAAAAGGTGACCTAACATGGAGTATAGTTAGCATAGTTTCCTGCGCGGTATGTACCTATAGTAAATATATATCGTGTTATATATAATATTATATTTCAATGTACTACTGTGGCACGTTCCGTTTTATATGAAGCTAGTTCACAGTATCATCCTTGACAGAAGCGCCATCTACCGCTCAACAACATTTAACAATTTTTTTTTGTTTCTATTTTCTACTTGTTATGCCATAGCCTTGTACTATGTAACGAAGGGTATGGGTTATGCGTGTTTCAATATTTTTTACCCTGATTCTAAAATATATGGTGATGAAATTTAACTAAACACATGTTAATCTGCCACGCTGTCGAATGGGGTAGAATGCGCAGGTGCAAGGAGGAAGATGGCGACCAAGAGTTCGTCTGCGGACTTTTTATACAAAATATTGTATTTCCGTTTTTAACCGGAAACGGCGTGTTTTGTCATTCAATTTTGCCAGTTTCGGTCATATTTTGTCCGGTTTTAGCGCGGAATTGAATGTTTATGTGTTGTTATTTGTGATTTCTCGTCGACAACTAAATTATTTGCTTTAGAATGCTGCGGTAAGTGATTCACACATCCATTTTAGAGCTTAATAACGCTCAAACAATTCTTAAAAATGAAATTTCAATAGGGGTTTGTTGGTTTCTGGACACACAAACTGCAAAAATGCGGCAAAACTGAACGTAAAAGCCTTAAGGAAGCTCATAACTGAGGCTACATCGTCAACAAGTGAACCAACGAAGCTTTCATTCGAACCATCGCTTTCTTCTCCCTTCAGGTGCATAGAAACGAATCCAGTAAGTTGTTTTCAGTCGCTTTTTTTCAAAAGGTAAACTACTAGAACAGCCATTGTATTTTTGTCACATAGGTCCTTCACAATTCTAATCATGAATCTAAATTTTATACAATATCTAACGAAGATTATAAACGATTGTTCACTTTTGGCGGAGTTTTACGTGATCAACAACGAAGAGTAATGAATTTCATGTCGTTTTTTTTTGTTCTGAAATAATTTTACAAATCGATCGTTTTCTTAACACTTCAGATTAAATCTTTCAATGAATTCAGTGTTATGGTGAGGAAACCAGCTCTGGAAGTGATTTCTTACTTACGTCAGACTAATTATTCGTATCCGGTCAACCGCTATGTTTTGTGTATCTTTTCTAACGATGTATTCATTGTAGTTTTGTGAATCTCTCTCGTTTTGCTTTGTTTTTGTTTCCTTAATGATGTTACTAAGATGGAGTTAATGGTTCGGGTAAGACGACAAGTCTCGCACATTTGATACACTGCTGTTCGAAACAGGATTGGATGATCGTTCACGTTCCATGGCGTAAGTTTGGAGCTTCAGTTCGTGGGTCTCGGAAAATAACCGAGTGCTGCATGATCAAAGTTCCTTTTTTATTCTTTCTACTCGCTTCTATAAAGTCAACGATGTTTTCTATTGTAATATGTGAGAACCCTTGAACGCGAAGGAAAGCAGAAATGTTGCCGAAATTTCATATAGTTTTTTTTTTCCATTTCTGTGTTTTGCTTGTTGCACGTGTGTGTGTGTGACCCTGACCTTAAGGTTAGGCTGCATATTCGCATTATGCGGCTTTAAAGCTAAGCTTTATGTTCTTTTTCGTAGCTTTTCAAATATGCTGCGTATCACCAACTATTCTAGTTTATAAAACACTTTTAATTTTGTGTAGTGTTTCTCAAAATTTACTCGAAATCGCTGGGGTGGGGGAATTCAACTAGAGAGGCACCTTAACCGAGAGAAATTGAGTTCTGTTCGTTATTTTTGTTTAGCTCCGCTGTATATTCGACTTCCTCGTGAAGTTGTGCCATCAACTTACAAAGAAGGAAGAATGGACCTTCCATTTTATGCTGTGGTTTGGCTACAGCACTTTAAAATGCAGAACAGTGTTTTATTACAAAAGCTACAGGTATTTATCGAGAATGAACTTACCTTTGAAACAAAGCACTCGTCTCGTAGCAATTATAGTGCATTGTTCTCCGATGTAGCCCAGGATTAAAAACACTTACACTTGGAGCAAACGGGAAGTTTCCGAAGAAGGAAGTCTCTTAGTGGATATTATCGAACACGTGTGTCTACATACGTATATTTTTTATTGTTCGTATTCTTTTGTGATTTTAAGTTTGTGTATTCGATTCGATCATTTGCAGGGAATTAATCGAGTGAAGTTTTCGTCGGACTGTGTAGGCGCAATTCTGAAGGAAGTTAAACAGATGGCTTTGGATGGAACGTAAGATTTTAGTTTTTTTACTTGTGAGTCTAGACCAGTGAGCGTGCACATGATGCCTTAGATTCTTCTAAAAGCATGGTCTCGATATTACGTGTAAGAATTTGTGATAGTGGTCGTGTTGCATGCTAGTTGCAAAGCAATGTCGTGTTTTGAAACTTGTCGGAATGTCGCCTGAAATTTACCCCTAAAAGCAATTTACATCTTAGTAGGAATATTTTTAATTGTTGTACTGTCATTTGTGGTGTAGGCCGATACTTCGGCAGCACAGTGGAGGTAGCCTCCGCTTGTGTTTCGAATCCCGGCTCAGGGATGGTGGTTGTGTTTGTCTTTAATAATTTCTCCGTCGTTGTGGAGTTGACGTCAGGCAGGGGAGCCGGTCGTAAAACACATTTCGCCAAATCTTTCATCGCAAATGTTTTTTGCATCTTTCATCATCATTTGACCGACCTCGCTCGGTGCGAGACGTGTGGTCTAGGGAAGGGTGTTAATCCAGTTTCAGAACATGTTGATTTCTTTTCTAATTAAATAACAATCATGTGTTGTAGATGAAATAGCCATGATTGCGATTTAGTCGACAGGTCCTAGTTATACCTCGTTTCTGTTATGAAAGTTAACCGCAATTAAAATGCTACTCACAGTTAATGTAATTTTTTTGTGGAAACAAATGTGCTTACATTAACCACAGTCAAATTTGAAAACAATGGAGTTAACTCAACTGCATTTGTAAAGCATGGTTAACGACATTATCGAAACGGGTCATTTTAAAATGCTATAAAATGTTTATTTTTTAATATATTGCTTTGAAAAAACTTTTAGCATAATCTTATACCATTCTACTTTTGTAAACAATTTGAATTTTAACGTAATGTTATTCCTTGAAAAGTATGATTGACGTTTATGAGGCTCTTTGCATGGCTAAATTGAAGAAGTAACCAGTAGATGGCGCCATCATTTCCATTAATGCATTTTTCTATGGAAGTCTATTAAAAAACTGAGATTAGGATTATGCAATAATTGGTATTGCCGTTTAATATGGTGTGTGTTCAGTTTAGTTGTTTTTGTGTGCAGTTATTTTTTAATTGCAATAAGTACTGAAATAATACTGTGAATCCACTGATAAGTTTGCAAAACCTAGTTATGATTCCTTCTACTTTTCAAATAATTCTGAAAATGGCCTACATGTTAATTTTCATAGACGATTACAAACGAGAACTATTCGTCTATGGGAATTAGCATCTAGGCTATTTTCAAACTTTCTTTAAAAAATAGAAGGAATCATAACTTTGTTTTGCAAAATTATCAGTGAATTCACTGAATATTTTTGTCTTTATTGCATTTTAAATGTTTCAAAAATTACTTCTTTGCATGTACACAACAACATGTTAAACTGCTATATGAAATAATGCATCATACAGATTTTCTTCATGCCGATAGCCTCTTAAGGGTCCTAAAACGTTTGTGCGGCCTGTTTTAACAGTATGTATCAGTGTTTAATGATAAGTGAAACATCACAATAAGTGGTGGCATTCATTTAATGAATCATATAATCACAGGTAAGGGTCTTAAAAATGGAAACGCACCAAAGCACAATTTGTAGCTTAACTGCAGTTAACTATAACCTTGGTTATGGAACTGCAATTATTTTTTTATTATGGGAACGAGGTATAATACCTCGTTTCGTTAGGAACTTTTGGCGTCCCTGCATTTCTGTAACAGCCTGTTAGTTTATTTCTTTTGTTAATATGTTAATAATTGGATGCGAAATTGATCCAAACGTCGTTTAGTTTCAGAGTTCTCGTTGCTGTTGACGGAGTAAATGCATTGTTTCAAAAGACGACAAGACTTAAACGTGAAGATCGAAGTCTAGTACGTTCTTCTGCTCTGTATGTCATTTCCCGTTTGCAAGTGTCTCACAACAGTTTTATGTTTTCTCTTCATAACTAAAGGTTTCTTCAAGTGACATTTCACTAATTTGGAATTTCAGGAAAATGTTGACGGCTGATTGGGTGGGTGAACTTTTCATTGTTTAACGATTTCAGTACTCTTTTATGTGAAGTGTTAATTCTTCGTTTGTCATCGTCGTTATTGTTTTAGAACAATGGTGCTGTTGTAACGACAGTTGACATTTTGGGATCACCATCCAGTAATCGAGAGTCACATCTTCCACGTTACCTTCTCGACAAAGAGGTAAGCTGAAGTTTTTCGCATTTTTTTTTTAATGATGCGTAGTTACGATCTGTTGTGAAATGTAAATGTAAAGTATTGAGAATGGCTCTTTTTTTGAAAATGTGTCAGTAGATTTTGGAATTGGTATAATATATATGCGTGTTAGCCACGGGCTTGAAAGATGTTGCATTTTTAGCATAGTTCTCCCCAAAAAAGCTAACTACGTTCGTGGCACTCCTTTCGAGAACGGTTTAAGACCAAGGTCCCACATCCAGAAAAAGATAACTGATATTGCGATTTTTAAATCGAATTTATCAGATTTATTTATATTATTCTGTTCTATTTAAAAAAAAAATACGTAGGCACAAAAAAAAGCTGAATTTGTGTCAACTTTTTCTGCTCTGCCACGCAGAATTACATTTTATTAGCCAATAGGAAAGTGTGTTTCACGTCCTATTGTTTCTTGCCTCCTTTATAAACTTCAAAAAAACGGATTTGAATTATTGTTTTCTCTTGTAATGTGTGTGAGCTCCATTGAATGCAGATAAAAAGCAGAAATGTAGAGAAAACTTTCTTCTGATTTTTATTGTTGTATCGATTTCTGTTTTCTGCTTTTTTTGTGCATGAGAGAGATCTCTGGCGAGCATTTTGTCCGTATGGTTACGCTAGTAATTGTTTGATTGGTAAGTTCTGCACAGCAGCAGAGAACTTAGGAGATTTGAGTTGGAAATTTAGCTTAAATTGGTTCGTGAACAACTAATTTTTGAAATCTGATTATTCTGTTTTTCAGGAGAAGAATTAAGAGAAACTAGAAAGTGTTTTAGAAACTAGAAGGGTAGCTTAATCATTTAAGAGTATTTAGTTTGATATATTTCAAAAATTAAAACGTCATCTTGCTAAAAGTTGTGTTATTTTTAAACTTCCATAAAAAAGCTTATTTTGAACGAAAATATCCTTAAGTGATTGATCTATCCTTCTAGTTTTTAAAACATTTTTTACATATGAAAAACGGAATAACCACAGTTTGAGAGGCGTTTACACATTAAACCCACCTTAATTAGAACAGTAAACGAAGGTTGAGTCTTTCAAATTAGACTTGTAATTAACAAAAATATCGTCTGTTTAAAGTTGGGTTGTGTTCAAATTCTCACATAAAAAGCTTATTTGGAACGATATGAATATGAGAATATACCTTCAAGAGATTGAACTACCCTTCTAGTTTCTAAAACACGTTCAAACTTCTCTTCATTTTGCACCTGAAAGAATAATCAGATTTCGAGATTTAAAGCCACCTTAATATAATTTATATATATATAAAAAAAACAATCACATTTTAATACAAAAAAGAAGATTGTTTTCAAAGTGAAAAAATAAGACTCTGGAAATTGGGTCTGAAAACCAATTTATTGGGTAAGTTTTTGTTATTTATATTGTTTAGTTGCATTATGTTTTGGGTGCAGCACCCCTTTTTCTCCTTTTTTTGTATACAAAATTCTCTTGAAGACTCGCTTTAACTCTTTGTCGTGTCTCCGTAAGATTAGACCAGTACATCATTATTTTTATTCGGTAGAACAGCTAATTCGTTATTCATGTTGTTATTTTTTGCTGGTGGAACGAATAGCAACAACAAAAAATGAAGTTAAAGAAGTTTCGTAACTTCATTGGATTTTTTTTTGTCAGGTTGTGTAGACGCATGGATTATATAATTATAATTCAATCTACTCGTGTGCATTTTTTATGCTTCTTTGTTAAGTATTGTTCATTTACATAACAGATAGAAAGAAGTAAAAAAAAAAATTCTGTCATAATTAAGTAATTTATCATTTCAAAAAAGAAAAATAATCATGTAAAAATTCAATAAGCTGTTTTTTTGTAGGAAAAAAACAAAATGTGATACATGTTATATGACCTGGATGTAACTGTAATTGCACTTGAAATTCAAAATGGAAATGAAATTAGCATTGCTTTTGTTCGTTTTATCCAAGATGATATTTTTTTTTTGTTTCCGCTGCAGGTTTTCTTTTTTCTATGAGGTTTATTTTGTGAAAAAAAAAATTAATAATGGTGTAACATTGATTATTATTGTGTTACGAAGAAAAGTAAACGGAAATTTAAAGCTGCTGTGTTGATATGGTTGGAATATATGGTTTTTTTTGTTTTTGCAAAATGTCGAAACATAGTCATACCTTAGCTTAACGATAGGGATGCGTTCGGTCAGTTGAGTGTTCAACCAGTTGATTGCTCAAACTTAAGTGCACTGTGTAAAAAACATAGGGAATTTTTTACGGCAAATGCTGATTGGAGGAAATGATAAAATTGAAAAACGTTTCAATGGGTGCGTGAGTGCCAGAGCACTCACGCAGTCCGCGCCTATGCCCATCACTATCTACAGGAAAAGGATTACATAGTTTGGAAGAAAAAAAATGACCGAAATTATGCATCAGTTCTAGCTCGTAATTCTTTAACTGGATTCAGATGTCCATTTCTACTTATATATGTAAATTTTTAGTAAGGATTCCTTCTAACAATGCGATGTTCTCAGTGGCTAGCAAACATTCAAATGGATAAGGCTTTGCTCAGCTAAGACCTGCCAATGATTGCCACTTAAGTTCATCTGGAACAGTGTTTCTCAAACATTTTCCAATGGCGGTCCACTATATAATTTTTTTGATGCACTTGCAAACCATCCACCTTAACAAGGCCTACTGCCCGTTTACTTGCGCAAGCAGATTGAGCCAGTAATGGGTTACACTCCGTACGCCACATATTAGAGCACAGAGGGCAGTTTTATATACCAGAAATTTAGCGGACTATAATCTGCTTTTTGGTTTTAGTAACGTCCGTTCTGACAGTTAGAGTATGTGGACTATAATTTGAGAAACACTGATCTAGAAAAGTGGTTCCCAACATTTTTTTTTGCTAGCGACCACAGCTTAAAAAACGTGACACACCTAGTGAAACTTGCGACACAGTAATGTAACACAGAACACCCTTTGTGGACCACTGGTTTAGTACATAGAGAGGCATACGTGTAAAGTTAAAATTTATTTGAAAATATTAAATAATATTAAACATTCAACGTAACATCCAAAATTTCGCTGCACACCTTGAAAAACTCGCGGCACACCTTTTGGGAATCACTAATCAAGAATGATTTTAAACTCTCCGAATACATTTACAGTAGAGCATCGATTATCGGAATGTCAGTTTTTCAGAACCAATTTTTTTTTACGTATTCTTGTTGAAATAAATAATTTTCTTTGCAATCGGGTTTTTCATACTTTTCTCCACTTTTATTAACGGGAGTTCGATTATATAAACTTTTGATTATCGGAATTATGCGTGTCCCACATTAATTAGTTCCTATAATCGATTTTCTCCCGTTTTAATCTTTAACAAATCTTGCTATTCCATGCATTAATTCTCAAAGCATTCCAATTTGGTGAACAGTATTTCTTAATAGCTAGCCTTCACCTCCAATTCCTCTTTCATTTTGTTCGAATTTTTCAGAAAAGGTTCTTACGAAAAGTTCGAGCTAAATCGGACTTTTTGTTCAATAAAAATTCAGTTCAATTCGTTGAGCATAAATAAAAATTGCTTCATCTCTTAACTGCTTGTTGCAGTCAGATGCGTTTTGAAGAAAATGAATGTCTTCTGGTTGAGAACCACTTTCATCGTTGGTTTCTTGCGAGATTTATGAACTGTTGAAACCCAACATGCATTGAGAAGATAGTGGTTGAAACTGTCCAATTGATTTGTGCCGCATGCTGTATTTTTATTGTCTAGGTTTCATGAATTTTTCTGAGTTGCTTGAATCAAATTGAATTTATTGCAAACTCTGAAATCAAGAGGGGTCCAAGCTGACATTCTGACCACTCTCGAGAGGTCAGACACATTGGCACTACTTTGTTTGCATTCTTAATTTTCTTCTACACATTTCCAGCCGACCATTTTTTTTTGTCTTCTTATTCTTTTGAAATTTGTCAGTAAAGCAACTAAGCCTCACACTGAAAGTGTCTCAGTTTTTTACCAAAGATTGGCGAAATTCCCAAGTGGCGACGGCTTGCTGACTGCTTGGAAGTGATTTATGGTGACTGGAAAGTTTGTCTTTCACTTTTTTTGTCATCATATTGTTCGTTAGAATTTATTAAACTATGGTTCGCTTTTTACGAGGGCATATTCTTGGTACACTGCTCTCTTTGTGTGTTGCTTCATGCAAATCATTGAGTAGTTTTCTGAATTCAACTTACATTACCACCAAGTGCTCTAATAGACTATCTAGTAGACCTACACGAAACTATAAGAATATTTTAACTTGATTGTTTGAAATGTTTTAACGTTTGAAAGAAATGTGTTCGTTAATAATTCCATCTAGCAGAGAACTAGTTAAAACAATTTTCTAAATTCGGATAATTACACAAAAAATACAAGGTGGCGCACGGAAATGGGAAATTTGCAAAAGAATTTGAACGAATGAAAGAATAATTTCAAAATGCATTTAATAATGAAATTTATTGTATATGATATGCAATTAATGAATTAATTTTACAAACTATTTTTTAACGATCACATCGTTTAAGGTTTGGACCATTTCTCGTTACACATTCCGCCAGTCTGCTTTTGGACATTTCTGCATAGCACAACATAACACGTCAACAGGAATGTTAGCGATTTCCTCTTCAATCCTCGTTTTCAGTTCGTCAATGGTCCCAGGACGAGTTCGGTACACTAGGCTCTTGAGATATCCCCACAACAACAAAATTACACACTGTGAGGTCAGAGGGACCTCGGAAGCCATGCAGACCTCGGAGAAATGGCCTAAATCTTAACGATGTGATCTTTAAAAAATAGTTTGCAAAATTAATTCATTAATTGCATATCATATTCAATACTTTTCATTATTAAATGCATTTTTTAAAAATTATTTTTTCATTTGTTAAAATTTTTTTGCAAATTTCCCGTTTTCCTGCAACCAGTCTGTATTATATTTTTTTTTTGCGAAATCTAAACAATATTTCTTCTACTGTCGTGTTTTTTACAGCATATGTTTGGGTTAAAAAATTTTGTTTTTATTTAGAAATGCATTCATCCAAAAAAAAATGTAGGTTTGTGACGTTTGTCATTATGTTTGAATTTCAGCGGTTGTATTATGAATAAAAAAACTTTTAAGAGCCTAGATCCACGTCCATCTTGTTGTTTTGAGCAGACGACAACGAGACAAATGAGTGTTCTTATAGAGCGTTACTAAAACTGAAAGAAATCGCCTCACAATCGCTCAATTCAAATATAGTAAAGCGCAAAATGCAATAAAAAGTATTGTTCTTCACGTGCTCGATTTATGTAATTTTTAAAAGGTCTTTCTATTTTTAAACAACGTTCAAAGTCGTTCGTTTTTTCAACCCCATGTTGAATCCCATAGGATCAAAAACCATCCCACAAACATTTGAAAAACTCTCGTTAAAACTGATTTAGAACAATAACAAAATAATCAGCACATACATTCATGTATTGGCTTCACGATGTTTCCTTTTTATAAATTTTGAAAAGGTCCTTCTATTTTTTAATAACGTTTAAAATCGTACGTTTTTAAACTCCATGTTAAGTCCCATAGGACTAAAACACCGTCCAACAAAAGTTAAGAGAACTCTGATTAAAAATGATTTAGAGCAATCAGAAAAATTAGCACGTACTTACACGTGTTTATTGCCTTCAGGATTATTCCTTTTTCTAAATTTTAAAAGGGCTTTCTATTTTTAAATAACATTTAAAATCTTATGTTTTTTTAACTCCATGTTAAGTCCCATAGGAGCAAAAAAACCGTCACCCAAACATTTGAAGAACTCCCGTTAAAAACAACTCAGAACAATAACAAAATAATTAGCACGTGCATTAATCTACTGGCTTCACAATGTTTTCTTTTTATAAGATTAGCACGCGAAATTATTTTTCAATTAATTATTATGTGACTTCGAACCGGGAGAAAAAACGTTAAAAAACCGTTTTTCAATCAACAACGATCGCAGCGTCTACATTCGGAGAAATTTCGAACTAAACGATGTATCTAGCCTCTTAATGTAGGGGTGCACAAATGTTTTTTGATCTTTGAATGCTCTGCCTTTCAGGAGCAACATAACATTTTAGAAAAATGTATGTGTTTTGGAAACTAGAACAGGCCTACACAACTCGGTTGAGGATGAGGGCCATATTACCCCCTCCCCCTACCCCCCCCCCCCCCCCCCCCAAAAAAAAAAAAAAAGAAAATCCGACACGGACCACAAGTATAATTTTTAGAATTAATACTTTATGTACAGTGTTATATTTTTTTTTAGTTTTTGTGAGTTACTATTTTAGCATTCCTTCAATTATTAATTATTAACAGGTAATGGAATGCATTTTAATTAGAGGTAGGTTAGATTTAATAGCTTTACTTAAAAATAACACCCGTGAAATGTTGAATATTCGTGAGAAATGGCAATTTATGGTTTAGATTGTAGTACAATAGGGGTTTTCTCACATCAACTAACTAAAGCAAACTATTATATTTAATAGGTGGGCCAGTGGCCACGTTTGTGGTCTCATATCCAATTTTTCTTTCTTCTAATAGTGGCATTATGCTCTCCAACTAAGGGAAATCACATGAGCTAATTTGACCATAGTAAACTGCCATTTTTCGCAAGTTGAAATTTTCACACTTTAATCGTTTTCATCAAGTGTAAACAGGACCTAAAGGAAATTCCTCCTACTTTGTTTTTTTTTATTTAAAACTCAGTCGATTTATATTAGAAGGAGTTGTAAGCAGGTATTATTTTTCAGTAAATTTGAACGTTTCTATTTAAAAATAAAGAAATTCCACCCATGTATAAAGAAATTATCCATAAAAGGAGAAGTGGTGGAACAGTTAGTTATAACTTGGGTATAAATGGGTTTAGTTATACACACCACTTGCAAAACATAAACGCTTTTATTTATTATCAGTGTCTTAACACGTGTGAAGTTAAACAGATTAAAAGCATTGAAATAAACAAACATAAAAGTCAAAATAGCGTAACAAAAGTTTTCAACGCCTTTTCTCTCTTAATACAAAATTGAGGTTCTATCATGTGGAATATATAGTGAGAGAAAGAAAATCAGGGGAGGGAGGGAGGGAAGGAAGGAAGGAAGCTTCAGGAAATTGCGGCTTGGTGCGTGTTTATGGCGAACCAAATGCATATCTCTTAACTAATATGCGACCCAGTCACTTAGAAGGGCAGCAATTCTAAATTATGTTAGCATTTTGCCTTTGCTTTGTATCACTTCCGGCTGTAAATAAAGCTTAATTTCGTACTGGAGTAATTAAGGAGGGTTTGATGAGTTGATGCAGCCGCAGACTATTTGTTGTTGTTGTGCTTTGTAAGCAAACTTAGTCTGTGTTATATAAGGTGATGATGATGATGATGCTCTTGAATGTGATTGGTATGCTGGTTTTTGTGTGTGTGTGTGTTTTCATTCTACTGTCAATGGTGAACATTATATGTAATGAACCTCCTCCTGTGTTTGTTGTTCACATCTTCGAGTGAATTTTCTGATTTCATTATACTATATCTACCTTTATTGCTCCATTATGTATGAGACATTGCACCGATTAAAAAAAAAGAGGAATCTACTGTTCCCTTTCAAATGTACTGTATGCACAAGTAATAATCAGCAATTACTGTTTTGTTACAAAAGAATAGTTTTATACACATAATAATATTATGATTAGGATTGTTATGATTTATTGAACATATTAAATTTTGTTATTTTAAGAGAGCAATAACGTTAATGGGGGTGTAGCAAGAATGATTTTAAAGCACAGTTTAAGTTGGGAATGAGAAAATCTCAATAATCATTTGAAACTAGATGAGTAAACAAAGTTTAAAAGACAAGTTTCATAGTGGTATTTTTTTTTAAAGGAAAGTAACTTTTTTATGGTAGGTTGAAAATGGACAAATTTGACTGTTCTGGATTCAAAATTATGACCGCCATTTGAAAAATAGCATTAAAAAGTTTATATGAAGACTTTCATTTTTTTTGAAAATTTTCCAAATTTTCCTGAGTTCATTTGAGTGCTAAAACTTTTTAGTGCTTTTTTTTTTTGAAAAAATTTTACTGTTTTTTTATGTGTTTTTATGGTCCTCTGAAGTCTGTTGGGCCCGCCTGAGTTCATTTCAGTGCTTTTCAATGCATCTCTAGAGAAGACTTTGATTTTGTTTGAACATCAGATATGTAGAAACTAATACCTAGTACACACACCTGATAATTTAAAAGCATTTAAATAATAAATGTGTTCTACACAGCCCTCTGTGAAGGACAAACAAACAAATATGTCGAATTCGATTTATTCAGTTAATAATCTCAAAATATTAAGTTAATACTTAAATATAATATATAAACTATTGACAAAATATTGATTTAGTATTTCAATTTTAAAATATTAATAATTAAAGTCAATTTTTATTTGGTTCCATGTCCTTAACTGGATTCCGTATAATTCACCTAAACACATTTAATTTGAATTCATTTAACGCATATGTGTACAAGGTATAAGCTATTCAATTAAAATGATTATGGAGTTTTCAGCCCTGGCAACCTTGGCCAATAATAATTAGAAATGTTTGTCCATGGAAATTAACATGGAAAACCTGTAAATGATACAGGCAATTAGAAATCGGGACGAGCAGAAGTTGTCTCCGCCCTTTTTATTACGACCAGCAACTTCTAATTGGTTTGTTGTGTGGTTCGACGTTGAAAAGGGCGGACGGAGCATGTGACGTCAGACTACATAACCAACCAATTAGAAGTTGCGTTCGTCATCATAAAAAGGGCGGAGTCAATTTCTGCTCGTCCGGATTTCTAATTGCCTGTGTAACTGATCACATTATTATTTGAAAAAAAAAATTAAACATGATTTAAAATAATCATGAAAAAATATCATGCGGATTCATTTATTCTTCCAGGTGAGAATAATGTTTGTTTGGTGAACAAAATACTTAACAAAGGCCGAGTTCAGTCTTAATTTAATTAACCAAGAATTTGTTTGGCTGTAATTTGGTTAAAACGTCATCTTTATATCAAGTAAAACTTTATTAATGACATATTTCTGCAGAACAGAAGTTTAGTTGTGCTGGAACATTTTGCAAAATGTGCGATCATACTTTATGGCGAATTTTGTTAAAACAAGTTTAATTCTATGACAACTACTATTGTTAAATGCTGAAATTAATTTTCTAAATGGGTGTAAAGTTCACAAAAAAGTGCAAAAATTAGTTTAGATTTATGCAGGAATTTGCATTTGGGGGGGGGGGGGAGGGGGGTTGCATGACCTGGTTTAAAACGCGCGCATTCTTTATTAATTTATCCGGTGCAGTAGGATCCAGTTTGCACATTCCATTTATAAATATTTTTGTGACGTCACTCGAATGAATAAGTTAATCTTCACAAATTCAAAAAAAAAAAAAAAACAGTTGTTGTGTGAAATGAAAGCTGCTAAACTTCTTTTTCATCTAAAACCGACAAAATATGTGATTATTGGAACAATTGTTATTTTTATTTGTCGCAAAACTAATAATATTCGATCAGAATTTTCAGGGAAAGGTTTGAGCGAAATGTTGAATCAAAAATTTTGAATTTTTATGAAGACTTTTCATTCCTCGCTCCATTTGTCCTTTTTTTGGTTTCGTTGTAAGCTCGGTCAACTCCATAGTTTGTACCAAATGTTCTATCTGACCTTTGGTAATTATCACATTTGTGAGACGTCACTCGGATTGCTGTAAAATTTATGATTTTGTCATTTAGTCTGATAGAAAAATGATGTTAGCAAACGTTCTCAATAGTTTCAACAAAAGGGTTCCACAGACAATTAGAAATCGGGACAAACAGAAGTTGGCTCCGGATTTTTTATGACGATCGCAACTTCTAATTGGTTGGTTATGTAATCTGACGTCACATGCTCCGCCCTTTTCAACGTCGAACCACGTAACAAACCAATTAGAAGTTGCCGGTCGTCGTGGCGGAACCAACTTCTGTATGTCCCGATTTCTAATTGCCTGTAAGGGTTCCTGACATTCTTTCGACATTAGCCTTTTTTTTTACTAGACAAAATGACGCAATCCTAAATTTAAGGTTAATTCAGATGACATAATCGAATTAAGTTCTTGCACTTATTATTTAAAAAGTGATATTTAAAAAAAATTCAGAATATTTTTTTAAGTAAATTTTTTCTCTTTTGAAATTAATGAATTTAATAATGTGCGTAACAGGTAAATATTAACAGATTCGTTATGAATGAATTTTCAGTTTTCAAAAGAGCAATTTTATGAAATTTTAAATAAATAAAAAAATCTAAATTAAATAAAAATGATCCGGTTTTTTTATTTAAAAAAAATCTGCCCTAATATAAATATCTACAATAATATAAACTATTTAAACATTTAAATATGATTTAAAATTATAACATGATAGTAAAATGTTAATAAACCGCAATAGTTTAACAAACAAAATACAATTTTAATAAACAATAAAATAGTTATTTCAACATCAGAACGCTTCTTTTTAAGCAACGGTAATTCTTATATATTTAAAGATTTACATGAAACTAAATGATTAAACGAAGTTGCATTAATAAATTTTATATTTTAAGTTTCGTTGTTTTTGTTTAGTCAAGATTTTTTACGGTATGTTTGTCTTTTTTTTTCTTCTTCAAACTGGTATAATTTAAAAAAAAAAATATTCTAAATTGCAACTTCGTTAATTCTTCATCTTTTAGAGGTTCAATTGAAATAAATCTTGAAATCCTTTTTGCTTAAAAAAATAAATCCTGTTTTCATTGTTTGAATGTAGCGTAGACCTAACTAATTTTTCTTAATTAGTATTTGTAATATTTCATATCGAAAAATCCTAACAATGCTTTTTTTTTTCTTCTCGTTTTTCAAATATTAGGGTTTTGAGATGCTGGATCCATTTGTTCCGATAAGTGTCGACAATTATAATCTCAAAGAAATTCACAGTTGTTTAGACTATTATATCGACCGTCGTTGGATACAAGAAAAGGGTAATTTTCTTTAATGAATTATGTTTCCAAAATTTGCAACGACGAGACAGTGAGAGAGAGAAAGAGAGAGTGAAAAAAGCTGAAAAGACTATTTATCGGGTGCATTATAAATTCTTATGGCTTTCTTGATAATCTTTGAATTTACTTTTCAGTAATTGTTTTAATTATGGAGAGACAAATCTTTTAATATGACATTATGCATTTATGAAGTTTTGGAAAGTGTGTTTGAATATTCGTTACCAGTTAGCAGGAAGAGACAAAATGGGAAACTCATATTTGGAATTATGAGAGAGAGAGAGAGAGAGAGAGAGAGAGAGAGAGAGAGAGAGAGAGAGAGAGAGAGAGAGAGAGAGAGAACGAGAGAGCTGCTTATAATGAGACTTGTTATTGATCACAGATCCGTAATTTATTATTAGGTCTGGTTATAGCTTTTTGCAGTGAATGCGATATGAAGGAGAAAGTGCGAGATAGAGATGTATCTGGGAAGGATAGGGAAAATAGAGAGAGAGAGAGAGAAAGAAAGAAATGGAGAGAGTAGAGAGATAGATGGAGAAATGTGTGTGAGAGAGTGAGTGAGAGATAGAGAGAAGAGTAACTGGATGCTTTTCGTTTTTCGTATTTTTTTTTTACAAATCTGTCCTGTTCGCTTTATGTCATAGAGTCGTTAATCAAACTAATTAAATCTTGTGCAGTTCAGTGGCGATGAAACCAGAGTAGGCTTAGTTAGTTCCGCCTACGTTTACTCCTTCCTCATTCTTCGTTATTTTCATGCAAAAAAAAAAAAATTCCATTTCTGAAACACTAGTGCGGAAGCTGTGTTTCTCAACCTGTTTTCTTGCACAAAACATTTCTTTGCAAGAAAAGATATTTTAAAAATTTCTATGATAGTAATTTTTTTCGTTTCAGCGTTAACGAGTTTCTACGAAAAATATTAAATGAAGTAATTAAAGTTTTTGTTTCGATCTTGTACTTTTGAGTTAGCGAAGCGACTAAAATAACCAGGTCTTTACATTTATTCATTAAAAATAAGATGCACGTAGGTCTGCGTAACATAATGCATTACTAGCTGCAAACTATCTGTTCCGGGGTACTGAAGTTTTGCAAACGTCGGGTAAACGGAGAAAAATTGAAAATTCTAACATAGCCCTGAAGATTATCTAAAAATGGCCAAACTGGTCAAGCAAATTATATAACATGGTGTTTTCTATGATTTCTGACAAATAGATGAAAAGTTGTCCACATTGCTAAAAAAAAACGTTGGGAACCACACTGTTGGTAGAGAGAAACACTTCAATGCTAACAGAGAAAACGATGTTTGATCATGAATGTAGTGAGTAGTGAGCGAGAACTGCTGCTATATTGCATTTTTTTGGTTAAAAACATCAGAACTTATGTTTTGGCCTTTGTCACTCATGTTGACATTTTATATCCATGTCTTTCTGTGAAATGGATTCGCAAACATGTTTATTGCATTTGAATTCATTGCACAAGTGGCGATTTTACTGAAATGAGAATGTTTTAATTAAATGGTTGACGTCTGACCTCAGATAATGCTTATTTAAAGGCTCATCATCATTCACGTCCCCACCCACCTTCACTCTTCATGACTGTTATATAATGTGGAAGTGTTAAACGGATGGTAGGACCAAGTGTCAAGTCTGTTTTATTTTTAGACATCGTGTAGACAAACAAGAAGAACGCTTTTTGAAGCAATTCAAGGATTAGTTTAAAGATTTAATATTCTTAACGATATCTTTAAAAAATTAAGCTTTTTATGACAGTTTTAAAACGAGAATTATCGTTTTTGACATTTAAAGTTGAAAATTTCAACCTTCGTTTACTTTTCTAATTACGATGGGTTTA
This sequence comes from Brachycybe producta, assembly GCA_036925085.1. NCBI lineage: Eukaryota > Metazoa > Arthropoda > Diplopoda > Playtdesmida > Andrognathidae > Brachycybe > Brachycybe producta. Next base: position 6,420,455 of record JAUPFP010000002.1, read on the forward strand.
AAGTGTAAACGGCCACTCAAACTGTGGTTATTCTGTTTTTCAAGTGCAAAATTAAGAGAAAGTAAATTTAAAAAAAAAAAAAAAATTACTGGAAAGGTAGGTTAACAATTATTTACTGCAATAACTTGCAGCTAATGCTGCAACGGGTCCTTAGCATTGTAATCTTAATGATTGCTAAGTCATAGCTCAGGTAGTGCTAAAAGTCATGAAGTTTTAATATGTAGTTTCATGTAAAATAAAGGTTGGTGAGTTTAGCATTAGCTTTGACTTAAAAATCATTAATACAACTCAGAGTATACTTTAAATTAATGTTTTTTTTTGTATATTCTTAGGTATGACTAACGAAGGAAAGGAACAGCTTATATTTTTAAGCGGCTACAATCCGGCAAAGTTGGTTCAAGTTTGTGCACCCTACTAAACTCCAAAAGGCTGATTGGTGAGAGTCACAGGTGACATAAGTTTGTATTTTTTTGTTTTGTTTTGGCTTTTTTTCCTGTTTTTCTTATTTCCGTAAATAAATAGTAATTTAGCAAACTGCTAACAACGACGTTGCAACACGTAACTATGACCCATGTATATTATATCATATGTAGCTATAGCAGATATTATTAATTTGCATAACAGTGAAATGAAGTGAGTGAAATTGATTTCAGCGTTGTGCTTGCTATCGGTGCCGAGTGATCAATTCCGATTCAGTCTGCATTTTAATGTATGTTTAAACAGTTGATTAGAATGTGTTGTGTTGAATGAAAAGAAACATATTAATTCGAATTCTCTGAACAGGGCTCCAAATTAAAAAAAAATTACCTCATCAAGGAATAGCCTTCATTATATTTTAGGAACCTTAACAGCAGTTGCTGGTTCTTATGCAGCTCAATTAGTACTTTTTCTATATAACGCTATTTTATTTTATGCCATATGGTTATGTGCTTTAAACATTTGATTTTGTGCTAAGTGCTAAACTTGCTGCACTGTAAGCATACGTTTGGGCTGGGCCATGCAGAGAGTCAAGGCGCGCATGCGCAGCCCAACCTGCGCCTTAAATTTCAGTCAAGTATGATAATTTTTATATTTTTAGTAAATATACCGCTTACATATTTCATTTGTGTTTTAATGTTTGATAGTTAAATGTAGTTAACAAATGTTAACTATTTAGAATTTTTGTGTTTTTTATGCCCTTTTTACTTAATTTTCGTGGGGGGGGGGGTGCGTGTATCTGGAATCAAATTTTGCGAGTGCTTGCGGCAGGATGCGCGTTGTTTGCTCCAAATTAACTCAGTTTTAACTTATACCAAAAACGTGTTTTGTTGAGTTAACATTCTGGCTACACATTAAATAATCCTGATACATTTTACCAGGTAAAGGCGCTTCAATTAATTAACAATTTCTACAGGGGGATAACCATAGTAATTTCTAGCTAATTACAATTTATTGCATTCGATGTGTTGGAACAACTCTTAAGATTAAAGACATGTAATTAGCTATGTAATGTTTTAGCTAAATGGAATTATTCCACATCTCAAATGTTAAAACATAATTATCATTTAAATACGTTTAACTAAGCAAGTGTAGACAGGGCATTATAACGATACAGTTTACACTTCAACTTGTTAAATGCACCGTTCTGTTCACAGTTTATGTGAACTATCGTTTTGTTTCACTTCGTAGAAGTATTTTTATTGGACTTCTTGGTTGTAAAGACTAGAAATGACAAGAACGTCTTCAAGAGTATTGAGAATGAAGTTTGAAAAGTATGTCAAAAGGTTTTTTTGGGGGATTTTTTTTTTTGCAACCACTTTTTATTAAATTGGAAATGTTTGCATCCATCTACTTAAAATTCTTTTTTTTTTGTATGAAGAAAGAAAATCCTTTTGTGCCATGGGTTAAAAAAAAAGCTGCAGCATTTTTCTGTGTGCTCTATAGATTGAAAGTTGTCATTCGAAATGACTAAAGTTTGTATGGAGGACGGTGGTGGTAGTTGGTTTCCTTTGGGAGGCATGAAGACTGGGGGGAAAATAATGTATATTGGATAGAAGACTATATTTATATGTTTATAGCTCAATTTTCACAGTTTAAAGTTGTACTGTTTCTTCTTGAAACGAGACCTTATGCAATTCGTTCCGAAATATGAACCGGTCTCATCTGGAAACAGCTTTTAGCCTTTTAGCTTTTGACTAGTATGTTGTCTTGTGTTCATCATTTGTGGGAGTTTAAATTGAAAGCTGGAGTGGGGTTATGCACAAAAAAGTAGAGAGAGAGAGAGCATCATAGTTCATAAGTTTTCTGAAATGTCAGGAATTTATTCGTTTTCTATGTAACTCTTGCATATAACATACTACTGAAGAATGTAACATTTTACAGTTGATTATTTATTTGAGAGACAAAAAATGACTTAATTGATTTTAGATTAAAACATTACAACAATTTTTTTTTGCATATGTTTCAACAATAGCTATTCTGAAAAAAAGTCATAATTTTGTTAATAGCTCCTCAAACTCTGATTATTCTGTCTTTCAGGAGCAAAATTAAGTGAAGCTTGATATATTCTTGCCTGCAAACACTCGTAGACGTTACGTTGTCATCTCACGGCTGTGAGTATGGCCATGCCTGAGTGTAATGCAGACTATTTAAGTCCTTCAAATAGTCGTTTTCAAATGAAGCTATAAAACAGATTACTGAAATGTTAATTCAACAACGTCAAATTGATATTTCATCCTTAAAAATAACGTTTCAAAGAATCGATAGTCAACTCTCACGATAGTATTTCATTGTTGCTGTTCATATTCCCATTGCTATAGAAACAATAATAGTAACACAATATGGTGAATTTTGAACACCAATTGTCACCTGGCCTGGCATGGGCCTACGTCAAATAGGTAAATTAACTAAATTAAATTCGCAATTGTGCCCCAATGGGCGCAGTTGGAATGTAAAAAAAAACTATTGCTTTGTACTGTACAAAATCTAGATGAGTGATTGATACAACTCTTATACTATGGTTCCATTATCTTCCATTTTCGAGGATATGAGGATAATCCACTTAGTCGCTAGTTTACAGAATATCGCCTATCCGATTCCGACAAAGGAAAGCAAAACTGGATGCAGAAATGAAGATAACAATCTTGGATACTGTGGTCAAAGCCTGTCTTCTATGCTCTTCAAAGATAATGGAGCCATAGAACAACCACCAATGGAACCACCTTTTCAAATATGATGCCATAGAAAGCCTCATAAGATGGTCATGGTGCAACCGTGACGGTCACACTGAAGTGTGCCATATTCAATTTACCTCTACTCGACAAAGTAAATATGTGGATTAAAGATGCTCACATTCTTGAGAATTGCTGGTACAGCTAGCATGATTCTCGGATAAGTTTTCTTTAGGGACACTCCTTCTTTATTTTGTTTCCGAACGCTACTTCTATTTTCTTTACTTATAGTTTTTTTCTTTAGTTTCCGATTGTGCTCATTAAATTAAAAATGTTGGTTATTTACGAGCTTATATGTTTCTGCCAACATAATAAGTAGATTTTGAAGTAAAAATCCTGAAAATATTAAATTATTTTTTATTCTTGATTGAAATTGGAAATTGAAATTTTATATACATATGGTTAGAGAGAGAGTGAGAAAAAAATCAGGTATGATTTAAGGTATAAACTTTGAAATGACAAGAGGTTTATACAACTTATTCAGTGGCAGTTCAAGTCTATGTAAGAAAAAAAAACCAACAGATGTTACGTCAAAAAAACCTAATTGAACTGTCAACTTCAGTAAATAAATCACTATGTTTTATTCAAGTCACATGTAATATTATATTCTGATGTGCGTTCGATGGAACAGTACATTTTTAGAGGAACTTTTGAATGCTTTATATAGATACTATATTTGAAATTTATATCACCACTTTTAGTCTAGATGTTGTGGGACAAAATCACTACATTTTATGTGAAGTGACAACTTTAATATGTTTCATTGGTTTTTTTTTCTCTCTCTCTCTCTCTCAAAGTAGATGAATTGAAAAGTTTTTTTTTTGGGTGTGTTTAGAAATTTGTCAGCTTGTAGATTGATGCAGTCTGAAACAAAGTTTAATGAAATATAAAAACTCTTAAAATCAATTCCGGTTGTTATTTGTCCTTTTGTCCGTTTGTACGTTTTTACATGGCGGCTTTACCTAAGGGTGCTTCTAGACTATAGAATAGAATAGCGAAGAGAACACTGTTTGCGGACAGTGTGCGGACGGTTTTCCGAACAGTTCTCTGTAACAAATCTTGATCGTTGTTCTGTTCGGCCCCGATTCACCGGTTGTCGTTTTTAGCCCGTCACATCAAAGGATGTTCGTGTTCGAGCCAGGAGTGGTTTGACGTGTCGGCGAACATTTCCCTGAACATACTGTGCTAGATGTAAAAAAATTATGACGTCACCAACTAGGTACACACGTTGAGAACATGTAACATGCTCTGTTCAAGTTTGGACACTCCGGCCGCAACGAACATGTTCTTTGCGAGCATGTTCTGTTCAGTGTTCTGTTCTATAGGCCGTATGCACCTTTAAGTAAAACTGCCATGTAAAAACGTATGAACAGATACAAAGGACAAACGACTGGAATTGATTTTAAAAGTTTTTGTATTTCATTAAGTCTGGTCGCACCTTAACCAATATAAAGTGAACCTTGCAGTAACACTGTCATTTAATATTCGTGCAATGTACACGACGGGTTTAGTAGTTATAATATTGAAGAAAGATATGAAAAAGTCTGTAAAAAAATGTTTCCTTCCACTCTGTAGCTCTTGTCAAAACATTCTTGCTTATTCTAGTTTTGTTTCTTTCAACATCATTGTTTTTTTATGTGAAAGAAAAACAAGAATAAGTAGTTGTTTCAACTTTTAAACATTTTGACAAAAGGAAAAAAAAAAACGTTTCTAACTTTGTTTTAATGTTGTTTTTGCTATTTCTTTTAAAAAGTCATGTTAAGTCTTTTGTTTTGAATCATAAGAACTAAAGAAAGGAAAACAAACTATTTTTTGGAATTCTGCTGTTTGTTTTTCTTTTGCTAAAAGAAAAACATCCTGAAGGAAATCCCATCATTATTTTGATTCTAACCATTTTTGTTACTGTGTATACTTTTTATTTAAAAGTTTTTTTTTCCTCTCACATGAAAAAGAAAAGACTTTAGAATGGTGGTTTTTGGTTAGAGAGAGAAAGAGAGAGGAGGGATAGAGAGAATGGGTGTTGTAGAAATGTTATTTTTTGTTAGAAGATTCTACATGCACCAAGTGATAACATTCTAGAAGAAGAAATTTACTGTTGACTTGGTTCAGTGACTTTTTGAATGGATTTCTCTTATGTTTTGGGCCCTAGTAGGATTATTATACGGGTCTTGTATGTATGCTGTGTTTGTGTGAAGGAGTGTCTTTTAGTAATGTTTTTTCTTTTCTTTTTCTTTTTTCGTTGTTAGTTTTTCTGATACATGTACAACAGAATAGGATAAAGGATCAAGAAAAGATAGAAGAGGGGCTTTCATACATTGGAGTTGGACCAATGTTTCTTTCAGATTCTTTTTTTCTTTCTTTCTTGTGTGTGTGTGTGTATTTTCTACGTACAATTCAGTATAGTAACATCGATGGAGGCTTCTTAACATTTAGACTGTTGTTAGCAATGCTCGAATTGATGAAAAAAATTGGTAGAGCTTTCGTCTATAGTTTGGGCTTATGGTTATCGTTTAGACTAGATCAAACAAGCACGACCCAAAATGATCAAATGCAATGACCCATAGAGACATTAGACCACAATGGTCATTTCTGTAAGATTAAGGGATTTTTCTTATTGTTCTGTATCAGGTTGCAATCGGAGTCCTACTCGAACCTACTCGTGCTTTGGAAGTGCTCTTATCGTATATAATATGGGACTATTAGAAGTTTTAGAAAGAGAGGGAGAGGGAGACAGATAGAGAAAAAAAAGTAACTTTTTGTATTGCATCTTTCGTTTTACACAGAAGAAATTTTCGTAACAGTACCTATTGAACAATTGATGAAAAGTACAGAATTGTAAGGGTTGACTTGACAATGATATACAAAAAATACAGAAAAAGTTTGCGCAATGAAACATTCTTGTTTGAAGTGAACTTTTGGAAATTTTTTTTATAGAACAGTAGTACGAATCACGATCAAAGCTTTTTATAAAAACTTCCGGGTTTTCCATTTTTTTATAAATCAGGGTATATGTCTATAGTTAATTAATTGGTGATTTTGAGTAGTGGTAGTAGTCTATTAATTGGTTTCATGTTGAGCGTTTTTTTTTTGTAGCAGCGACAAAACGTTGCCCGTGTGTATATTACTCTAAAGACCAGGCTGTATATTTGCTTTAAAACTTAAGAGCTAGATATAGCGTTTATTTCAAAATTTCTCCGTATGTAGGCGCTGCGATCGTTGTTGATTGAAAAACGGTTTTTTAACGTTTTTTCTCCCGGTTTCAAGTCATATAATAATTAATAGAAAAATAATTTCGCGTGCTAACCTTATAAAAAAGAAACATCGTGAAGCCAATAGATTAATGCACGTGCTAATTTTTGTGTGATTGTTCTAAGTCGTTTTAATGGGAGTTCTTCAAATGTTTGTGGGACGGTTTTTTGGTCCTATGGGAATTAACATGGAGTTAAAAAAAAACGTACTATTTTAAACGTTATTAAAAAATAGGACCTTTTCAAAATTTATAAAAAGGAAACATCGTGAAGCCAATACATGAATGTATGTGCTAATTATTTTGTTATTGTTCTAAATCGTTTTAACAAGAGTTTTTCAAATGTTTATGGAACGGTTGTTGATTCAATGGGATTTAACATGGAGTTAAAAAAACGAACAATTTTGAACCTTGTTTAAAAATAGAAGGACCTTTTCAAAAATTATATAAATCGAGCACGTGAAGAACAATAGTTTTTATTGCATTTTGCGCTTTACTGTATTTTAATTGAGCGATTGTGAGGCGATTTCTTGCAGTTTTAGTAACACCATATAAGAACACTCATTTGTCTCGTTGTTGTCTGCTCAAAACAACAAGATGGACGTGGATCTAGGCTCTTAAGCATTGAATTGTATTTGTGATGCATCTTTAAAAAGCAAACTGCTGCTGCTTGCTTTCTATAGTTTCCATTTAGGTTGATATTTGAAAACCGGAATCAGATTTCAAGAAAAGTGAAAAGGCAGGTCACATAGTGATGACGTAGCAGCTACATATACCACCTTTTAAGCAATCTGTATGTTAGATTTTGATGCAAATATTCAACAATGACTTCGTTGCTTGAAAATTGTAAAGCTAAATCAAGCAGCAGCAGCTTTATGCAAATATCCAAATAGGCAATCCAACCTTTACCGATCTGAAATGTGGTAGAGAGACACCAGTCCAAATGCAGCATGCGAATTACATTCACAAAATCATAAAATATAAAAAAGAACAACATTCCCAATATGCTGTATACAGCGATCACTTGATAAAACGTATCGTCAGACAAATCTATGAATCCCATGAAACAATGTTTTTGGTAACCGAATTCCTTGGAAGTGAATTCCATTATTGAAGAATCCATTCGAAATAAAATAGTTTTTAACTTTTTAACAAACTTCAGCGTCGTATAAAATAGTTACTGTTGTTGTTTGTTATGTTAAAAAGTTTGGTTTTAGAGCATACTGTATGTAGAGTGTGTATGAATGTTTGCCTGACTATAGTGACATTTACTTTCTACTGTGTATTTGTGACAATTGCCATTTGTTAGTAAACGACCGGAATGAATGATTAAAAGAAGTCTTGAATACATAATATTTTATATGTACAAAAGACTCCTATTATGAAAAAGTTACCGACCAGAAAATCAAAATTATGGTTCTTTATTTACGGCTGTTGTTATTGTGCTTTGTTTTTACTTAAAACAATGCTTTATTAAACAACCTTTTAACACTTGGTGTGTTGTTTAAAAAAAAGTGAAGAAGTTTCATTATAATGCTGCTTTTAATTGTTGTGCAACTTTGAACTTAATATTTTTCTTGTGAACACACCTTAGGAGCGTTTACACCGCCAACAAATAAGTCTACTATAGCCAGTTAGTTATGTTGGCCACGTTTTGGGAAAAAATTCGGATGTTTACACTGTAATTATTTACTGACATAACTAGGTTAGAATGGAAGATTTTTGCATTTCAGCAAAAGAATATTTGTTCCGTCGTTGTTGAATGTTTACAGTGTAAACATTTGTTGAACATAGCCCACAAGGCTGTTCCCTAAGGATTACAGGAATAATGATGATACAAAATTTGTAAGAAAAATGGGAAGTAAATTATCAATGAGATGTTTCTATTTTTGTAAACTAAAATTTGAAACCGAAAATCGATATTTATTGAAAATTGCGTTTATTTTCAAAGGTATCAATCATGGGTAATACCTTCAGTTCGTTCTTTTGCTTTTCTAGTTTCTATACATTTTATTTTTAGACTAGACATTCTTTCATTTTATTACATTCAAGCTCTCACTGGTTGTGAAACTTGATTGCTTGTTATGTTCTAGAACATTTAACTCATTTATAAAAAAGGTTTTGCACATTTTATTAGCGTCTGTCAAATATCACTTTAATGTGAATATGTTTATAAAGAAAGAGAATTTTCAGTATTAAGGCGTGTTTACATTAGGCAACAAAATGTTATGGGTTGTATAATGTGGAGTACAACAGCTCACAAACGATGACGACGTTTCTGTGGAAGTGTTGCTGAAAAGCAGACCTTTCTTTTAGTTTTTGTTGTACAGAAAATGTTGCCAATGGGGGGGAAGCTGCGATTCCATCATTGTTTTTCAAGATGACAGTATGCATATGAATGACATCTGGCCAAAATAAATAGATCCACTACTTGCTGTAAAGCGACGTGGTCCATGGAGTGATTGTCTGCTAACGGAAGCTTCTTTCTGCCACATTAAAGCAACGTGAAGCAATTAACACTTAATACCGCGACTTGCTACTGCGACTTGAAGTAGCGACCTTTGTATTCAGCCAATCATGAGATAATTATGATTAATTCACGAACTGGTTCATATTATAAGAGAAAAGAGTTCGATTATAACTTCTGTAGCTACAAAATTAATTATGGGGTATGTATAGTATGCACATGCGACTCGCTATTTAGGTTACTTAAGCTCCACGTTGCGTATATGTGGTCTTACCTTTGTGTGGGTGGGTGGGTGGGTGTGTGTGTTGCACATAGTGCTGTACAACACATGTGGTGGTACCTTTGTATTACTACATTTATGTTGTCTAATATAAACTCACCTTTAACATTTTTTTTTTGTTTCATTACTGTTTTCATATCTTATGTTTCTTGCATCTTTTTTTATGAATTTAACCACAAAATGTGTCATGTCCATTGTAAATGTAGCAGTGTGTAGCTATGAAGCAAAGAAAAAGTACATTATGGACGGGATGAAAAATATGCTGGGTGGGAGTGTCGCAATTTGTGCTTCAATGACAAAATCGGTGGAAATGGTTCCATGCAAATTGCCCCATTTTTTTATATACATTATATAAAAAAGGTATTATTCATGGTAGCATGGAAATCGTTTTGTTCCCTCTTCACTCGCTCACTCACTCTGTTAGGTTTACATTTAAAAATGTGCATTAGATTTTGTTTGTTGGTTCTTTCTGAATATCTGCATTGATAAAGCAACAACTAGAACATTTTTGTTCAAATTATGATGCTCTGAATATAAGGACAGTAGACACTTCTTAATAAACTTATACAGGGTGGATTAGATATTGTCATAGGTTTTCTCAGAATAAACAGCATATTTTTTTTGTTTACCTGTGTTTGCAGTACAAATCTATTATAAAGATAATAAAACATTGTTATAAAGCTATAAAAGACTGAAAGATCAACAAGAAAAATCCAAACACTCATAAAAAAAAAACTATAGATGGAGCAGAAGACCACTAATGTGTCATTTGGCTATAATAAAGGCGGCGTGAATAGCTTTTCTGTGCTTGACAAAAGTCGCCTTATGGTGAACTCGTGCACTATTGGGGTGAAGTATGAGACACGGGACTTGAGTCTTTAAGCCTGGTTCTACGTGGTCACCAGGCACTGTAAACTAACACTGTAAAGACAGACTATTAGCCAACTTACAAGAAACTTTTATGTTAAATGTCTGACAGACTATACTAGACTACAGACTAACTACTAGCCACTCATCATCAATTATATTCACTTTTAATGAGACGTAAATTAAAGTAGATATGTAGCTAGAACTTTTTTCTGATTTTTTTATTGTTCTATTTTCTGCTTCTTTCCAGTCTTGATTATGACAACTATCTTAAATTGGTAGGAATAGAGGCTAGAAATTAGCTGAAATGTTAGCGGAAGAGTTTCTAAACAGCAGTAGTCGTGGCTTCTTCAGAGATCAAATCTCATTACTCTTTTAGACTTAACTAACTGCTAAAGGATGCCTATTGCAAGAGATTAAGGGCGCGATCACACTGGCTATTTTTCTCGCAAGATTCTGTGCCAGAAATAAGTCGAATATTGCTGTGAACCTAGCACAGTTTGTTGCAAAAACAAAATAAAGATGAGTGTTTTTCTGTAAAGATGATGTGCAAGAAAAACCACTTGCAAGAAAGAGTATTATCACATTGGCAATTGAAAATAATTCAAGAATACATTGCGGTGAATCTTTAAATATTGCCAATGGGATCGCTGCACATACACATGCATCCACATACTTGTTTTCATGAGAAGATTAAATTGAAAATGGGCCATCTTGTTTGTGAAGATGAAAAGAAATTGTATGTAGACATAATTATATGCACCATGGCCTCTACATATGATACTTTTTATGACCTCGTATTTGAGAAGGAAATGGCAAATGAAGCTCATCCTAGAATTGTCTGGGTCCTCTAGGAGGTAGAACAATCAGCCATGTAGATTTTTAAGTTTGTAAAGAAATAGGGGTTTAGATTTTGAATGCGCCTTTGTATGCAATAGTTTGTAGCTAAAAGAAAACTAGAATCTGTATTTCTTTTGCAATCGTGCTGTACAATAGCCCTTGTGGCGATGTTTATATTTCTCTATTTTTAAATTGTTTGCTTATGGTATCCTGATGTCGTCACTCATAACAAGAGAATGTAAGCAACGAGAAAAAAATTATTTTTTTTTCAATGCAATTTACTGTTTATCTTTTTCTTCTTTTTAACATTCCTGCTTGTTTTCTAACGGCTGGATCACACAAGCATAAACAGCAAGCAGAAAATAGAAATAAAAAAATCACGATAAAGTTTTAGTTTAAATATTTTGTTTCTTCGCATTCAAGGGGTTTCACATTTTCACAGTATATGCATTTATTGAAGAGAAGAGAAAGATTAGTAGGAGGAGCCATAAAGAATGTTACGGAAGGCCGCCTTCTTAGGAAGAATCACACCCGCTGAAAAACTACCAGAAAACAGAATTAGAAATAAAGAATTCCGTGTTTCTTTTCTTCTGGCAAATGCCTTACAAAGTGAGATTCAGTGGCATTTTTTTTCAGCATGTCTAAATGGCTGACAGCAAGTAATTCAATGTCTCAAGAAGAAACTAATATCACCGTTGTTTCTGCATACTTTCAGCCAAATAAATAGAATTGAGTTTATTCAAATTAGATAAATTTATTTTTCAGTGGATTTTTTTCAGCATGTGGGATCCATCCCTATTAGTTTTTTTTTGCTATGGGTTTACTTTTGGTTATTTTTTTTCCTTTCTAAGGTAGAATTCACTTGGGATATTCTTTTTGGAAACATGATGCGCAGCAATCGTTATTGGTGCCTCGAATTTATTTCGTCAAATGTAGATCATGAAATTTTTTTTTATTCATTGAGGAATTGAATGGAACATAGAAAGAAGCTGGGTTTTCTAAATCAGATATAAACCTATATAGTCTACACTATCTAAATTTGGTCTCTTCTTTTTTTTTTTCTTCTTGGTTGCACAACTAAGTCTACAAATCGAAGGGTGGCCAAACTGTGGGTTCATTTTTTTTGACTACATATAATATATATACCGCATGCCAAACGAATTCATATTGCCTAAAAAATGATAGGCCAAAGAGGTTCAACATAGAAACTGAAGTGGTTTTTCTTAGTGTTTTTTTTTTTAGAATTGAGATGATGAAAATATGATTGATTACTTTGACAAATAATGGTGGAAATCTTCACTTAAATTGTAATAAAAATAAGCGAAAAAATTAAAGTTGTGATATATTTTAATTTTTTTTAATTTGAATTTCACTCATTTTTTCATATGATATATTTGGCCATATTTTTTGAAAAAAAAAGCATTTTTAGTTTACTATATTTATTAAAATTCTAAAAGCTCTGTATATTTAGAAAAAAGTGAACAAAAAAGTTCAATGTTTAAATTTTTGTATAAATTGTTAAATTGGAAAAACATTTATAACAATAATTTTAATTGACTAATTAAAACCCAAATTCATTACACCCACTACCGAATTTTTCTTTCTTGGAACCCTGTTTAAAGGATTCAAGTTGTCGTTCAAAGTGCCAAGTTTCCTTCTTAAATATGAACCTTAAAGTCTTTATTTTTATGTTAGGGTATTCTAAAGGACTCAGTACTAAAGTAGAATTGGGTAAGTGTTGTTTATTTTGCTGCTCTCAAATGTCGGCTCAAATAATGGTTCAGTTTGGCCACCACTTGAATAAGACCTACACTTAGAATGATGTTGACTCCCTATGCAACTGATGGGTTGATGTGCCCACCATCAGCTGTTGAAACTTTGCAATATAAGAACCCAGGAGACTTCCTGTTCATCGGCTTCCCCTCTGTACAAAAAACATCTTTTTAAGAAGTTCTATCAATGTTGTTACATCTTATCTTCCTTCTTTATAAAATATATATATATATAAAAGATAAAGAAAAACGTCGGTTAACCAATGCATTGGTAACCCTTCTTCCTTACAAACCTGAGCAAATGTCAATGGAGCATATTTTGAAAAGACTACATTTTACTTATTAGGTTGGAGTGTATTATCTAAATTAGACTCAAGTACCTAAAAGCTAAAAAAAAACATCGATGCAACTTTTTATTTTGTAGTGATTTTGGTAGTCATGGCTGCTTTTAAAAAAACATTTAATTTTTGTAATTTGTGTATGCCAAAAAAATCGACTATTTTAATGAGGCGCAGGGAGATTTCAAATTGCGCCTATAGAAAAACTTCAGACTCACGACTTCAGTCTTAAATTTTTCTATAGGCGCAGTTTGAAATCTCCTTGCGCCTCATTAATATAGTGGATTTATTTCGCACAAAAAATAGTTGAAATTGTTTCTTTCTGCAATGCAGAATTACATGATATCAGCCAATAGAAGGCGTATTTGAAATAGTCCTGAATTTTTATTTTTTGAGGGTCGGCCAAGCTGGTTCAACATACAAGGTGGGGTCGGTCATGGTCGACCAGAAATCGGCCGGGTCGAATGAAGCAGCGGGGCCAAATGAAGCTATTAAAAGAATCAACAAAGTAAATAATTTTTTTTTATAAATTATATTAAAATTCAAACATTTTTGTTGGCTGTAAAACATCCACTTCAGAATTTTCAGCCCCACCTTCATCCATTATTTCTCTGAACTGACAGTGTGAAGCTTCCTATAGGTTTATTATAGAGAAGGCTAATGTGGGACAAAAAATGTATGTTCACAAAAAACAAATTCAACCTAAACAGCCCATTCGACCCAAATGGCCCATTCGACCAATAGAAAAGCTGGTCGACCCACTAATTTTTTCTCCATTGGTTTCTGTTGGCAAATTAAACAAATAGGCTACACAAAAAAGAATTTGTCTATGAACCTATATAAAAAAAATTCGGCCAACAGCTATCGGCTAACGACCACCCTGGTCGATGCAGGACTCTAATTTGAAACGCATCATTCTTTATGCCTTCTCGTTCTTTTCTTTATTCTTATTTTCTAGAACGCAAAGGAAAGCAGAAATGTAGAGGAAATTATTTTCTGATATTTTTTTTTTTTTACAGTATCTCGATTTTTATTTTCTGCTTGTTTTTACGCATGGGTGATCCAGGCCTTTAGTTTTTCTTTTAGAAATGAAGAGGGAGGGGAAAAAAAAGTAAATGTCAATAGTTGTTTTTATATGACTATAAGGAGTAGAAGAAAAAAAATCATCATGAATATTTACGCTTCCATTATAGATAAGTAACACGAAAGGAGTCATCTCTGCAGGAGAGAGAGAAAGAGAGAGAGAGATTATCGATTTTTTTATGATATTGAAAATCAATTTATAAGTAAAAAAAAAGTTGAAGGTACATGGTTTATATATCGAATAATAAACCCATTTGCAGGAGTTTGGTGTCTGCATTTTTTAAGTCAGAAATTCTTAATTGCCATTAGAGCCTATCTTAATGATCGATGTTTCTGATAAGTTTTATAGGGTTTTTTTTTGTTGATGTTGAATTTTGCATAAAAAGATTTTTGAGTTGTCTAAGAAAAAAGAAAGTAATAACGCTTACTTGTTTATGAGAAAAAGTTTGAAAGCGAATTTACTCTTTTGACATCACCAAGAAATAAAAATGCCTATGCTACTAGTTTTAGGTTGTAACATTGTTTCTGTATGAACTGATGAGGAAATAATTGGTTAAAAGCATGAACATGTTGGAAACTCACAAAGGTGTAGTGTTTCATACAAATTACAGAATTTTTTAAATGTGTACTTGTGTGTGTGTTTGAATTTACAAATGGGTTGAGTTTTAGTTTTGATGCGAGTTTGATACAAGCAGAAAACTGTGTGTGCTTTGTGCTCATGTGTGTGCGCATGTGTGTTTGCTTGTAATCTGCAATGTGGAGTGTCATTTTTTTTCTTTAAAGTTTCCTTTTATACCTAAAATGACACCCCGAAACAGGTGAAGTTTTTAAATTTAAAATTGAGGTGATGCTGTTTCACAGTGATTGGCATCACTGGATAATATTGCATTTCTGTAGTACATTAGATAGTAAATTAATTACCCTTAGGATGGACACAGGATACTGCATACTAGGAAACAACATGTCATTATTAAGTTTGTTCTAGAAATACAAACTAGAGAAGTTGTGGCCATCAGAACTTTACTGTGAACGTAACGTAATTACATTAGATATATTTTACAACAGGATTCACTACTGTAAATAAATGAAATGTTACTGTGAATCTTGCATAATTTATTGCCAAATAAAATGAAAGTCAGTATTTATACAAGTTAGTCTGCAAGAAATTATTACAAACTTTAATAAGTTTATTACCCCATTAGCAATATATATTATATATGCCAGGTCTGTGTGTGTGTGTGTGTAACATAGGAATTTATATAAATTTAAATGAATCAACTGCTTTTTTTCTCAAGGTCAACTATATGTTGCACACTCTCCATCCAAGAACCTGATGATATTAAATTGGAGAGGGGTAAAGGTTAGAAAGAGTAGGGGTAGTGAGAGAGAAACGTGGAGGGAGAAAAAGTGGGAGGGGGTGACTGAAATTGAAATGAAAGGAGTAAAAAAAGGAAAAAACGACGCGCATGCGCACACCAGAGAAAATGAAAAACTCATTTTCTCTTTCAAATATAAAAGGGGGAGGGGGATAATAGTAGCAAAATTAAACTACAGTTTATCACAGGCAATTGTGCCCAGCATTAGAATTTCTTTTGCTCAGCCCTTTTATGAACGTCATCAATTTCTAATTGGTTTGTTACTTGGTCTGACGTCATAAAAGGGCGGAGGAAAAGAAATTCTAATGCTGGGCACAATTGCCTGTGAATTTTGCTCCCGTCATTTATGACGGGTTACCCGACTAGTCACTATATATTTGTAGGATATAGTACTGTACATATTTCAATAGCCTCTTAAGGTGGCTGAATAGATATTTATTTTGTTTTCTTTTTCTCCGGGTGGTGCGCCTGCATGGCTATTATGTTCTCTAGGAGGTCTCTTCTAAATCCCTAGGTTTCTGAGAACGTTTTTAGTTTTCACGCAAACGTTTTTCTGGAGAAAAACATTCCAGAAAAAATTCAAAATGTTTTAGAAATAAAATAGTTGGTGATAATGCTAAAAGTTTTTTTTATGTTAATATCTTTAAGGATAACCTTTTAGCATAATCTTCTTCTACTATTCTAGTTTTGAAAACAATTTGAATTATTTCATGATGTTGTTTCTAAAAAGCGTTTACTTGACGATTTTTGCGTCCAAATGTCTACAAAACGAAGCATTAGCCACTGCAGTGGTGCTGTCCGGAAGGACATAAAGCAAAATGAAATATACTGTATATTCTTCCACGTGAAAACAACAAAATTTTTGAAGATAAAATGCTTGAATTTTGAAATCAAAGATGTAGTAAACTTTATGCGCAGAATAGCAGACCCTGACGATATATTGCATTTTTAAGTAATTCTTAAGTAATAGCATCGTTATTGAAAAAAAAAACTCCATATAATTTGAAATAAAAAAAGTCTTATTTGCTGTCAGTAGTGATGTTTGTAAGAATAAAACTCGTTAATTTTCTTGTCAAATCCATCACTTAAAAGTAAATTTTAGAGAAGTTCGCTGTTTTCATCTTCATTTAATCACTAATGTCAATATTATTTATTCAATTTTCACTTCGGATTCAAGTCAGTTTGTTGCTTCAACAACAACAAAAAAATCCACCCAAGCTTCTTTTTTTTTGGGGGGGGGGGCTGTTTGCGTGTTTTCGCTTTTGAATGATTTTTCACTACCCATGACTGCTGCTGCTGCTGATGCTGCTTACATACACATATGTGAAACTCAATTTGCGTGTGTATAGAAAAGTAGGAGGAAATGTATTAGAAGTTTAACAGGGTTTTAGTATGGAAGATGGGGGGGGAGGAGGGTTGAGTCTCATTATAATAATCCGATAATATCTTGGGAGATGCGTGTGCCATGTCTCTCAGTCAGTAATTCACTCTCTCAATCTCCTTTTTTTTGGGGGGTGGGGGGGCTGATCTCGCATCTTGATGCATATATGGGACACACACACACACCCCAAAAAAAAAAGAAATATTTTTCCAACTTCACCTTTTTCTCATCTTCTTTTCCCTTTTCCTTGCAAAGTCTCTCTCTCTCTCTCTCTCTCTCTCTCTTTCTGTCTCAAGTTAAGATTAAAGTCTTCTTAAGTTTGAAGTGAACAGATTCAAAGCCTAAGAACTTAGTAAGAAGATTATTTGTCACGTTCTATACTTTTTGAATATATCAATATATATATATGTATAGGGCCTATAACGTGTATTTTCTTCTTCGTCTCGTCTTCTTATTCTTCTGAAATTTTAGACTGCCCTTTTAATGCTAAAAGTGTATTGCTTTTTTTTTTAATATAAATAATATTTTTTTGAGTGTCTGTTGGTAAGATTTTATTGATCAGTGTATTTTTGGTGCCTGGAAAAATTTAATAGATGTATATCGACATTCAAAACGGCTGGGTGATTTTTACTTCCAATTTTGTTAGAATTCTGAAGCATCTTCCAGGCAGGTCCTAACTAACTCGTGCAATGATGATGCCCTTTGAAAGTTTAATAGGCTGGAGAAAGTGATTGGTTGAAATAAAAAAGAGCTGAACTGTGGATGATGGGGCACTAAACTGAATATGAGCTAAACTGTCAAAAATGACCAGACACTCAACTGAAAAAAGAGATACTGTCAGAAATGAATAGACAGTTACTGTACACTCTCAACTGAGATAGATGGTGCTAAAGTTTGCTAAACTTGTTAAAATGAACAACCATTTATTGAACAACAAGAGCTAAACCAGGTCTGCACAATGCGGTTGAGGATGAGGGCCAAATTATACTCCAAATAAATTCGCTACAAGGCTGCAAGTGTATGTTTAGGTGGGATGCTTTATTAAGAGTTAAACAAAAATAATTTACCTTTTTTATTTAATAGGGGTGAGTGACAAAGGCGAGCAGAATAAGCAAAAAGTTTTTTTAAAAAAAAAATCTGTGTATTATAAATTCTGGTGAATCCAGCTAGACAAGATAATTAATATTTTTTAATAGTAGGTCCTATGCAAAACTGTGCCTCACGCATTTTATTTTTTATTTTTTTATTTGGCTTTTGAAAGGGGTAAGTGCCTTCTTGTCGGTGTTTTTGGGCGCTCGTAGCCTTGGTCAAAACATGGTATATACATAATTATGTCGCATTCATTTGGTGTAATTGTTTTTGCGCGAACTGACTCTTATTTTTGGTCATTTGTTCCTAGGGTTATTCGACAATGGAACTTGCTTCCAGAGGATGTTATGCATGGGGAACTTTTCAATTTGGAGAGTTCATAGGGGTCTTTTCAACAATGTAGTTATTGTTAGTTATTATAACAAAGCAATTTTCATGCTGCTTTTGGACTTTGTTGTCTCTCTGACATAGGCCACTTGTGCTGCTTGCAGAGTATTAATTCAATTTCAAATACCCTACACCAAATTGACTGTATGTCTATTTCGCAAAATGCACATACATTGGGCTGATACAAAACGCGAAATGGGCATACATTTCGTGTAATGGACAATTACACCAAATGCTTCTGTGTTTATAGAATCACTTCGAAGAACCAATTTAAAATAACAATTAGTTCTCAACTTTCACACACTTATCATTTTTTAAAAAATTTAAGAGGCTAGATACATCGTTTAGTTCAAAATTTTTCCGAATGTAGGCGCTGCGATCGTTGTTGATTGAAAAACGGTTTTTTAACGTTTTTTCTCCTGGTTTGAAGTCACATAATAATTAATAGAAAAATAATTTCGCGTGCTAACCTTATAAAAAGAAAACATTGTGAAGCCAGTAGATTAATGCACGTAATAATTATTTTGTTATTCTTCTGAGTTGTTTTTAATGGGAGTTCTTCAAATGTTTGGGTGACGGTTTTTTGCTCCTATGGGACTGAACATGGAGTTAAAAAACGTACGATTTTAAACGTTATTAAAAATAGGACCTTTTCAAAATTTATAAAAAGGAAACATCGTGAAGCCAATACATGAATGTATGTGCTAATTATTTTGTTATTGTTCTAAATCAGTTTTAACGAGAGTTTTTCAAATGTTTGTGGGACGGTTTCTGATCCTATGGGATTTAACATGGGGTTGAAAAAACGAACGACTTTGAACCTTGTTTACAAATAGAAGGACCTTTTCAAAAATTATATAAATCGAGCAATTAAAGAACAATACTTTTTATTGCATTTTGCGCTTTACTGTATTAGAATTGAGCGATTGTGAGGCGATTTCTTTCAGTTTTAGTAACACCATATAAGAACACTCATTTGTCTCCTTGTCATCTGCTCAAAACAACAAGATGGACGTGGATCTAGGCTCTTAAAATAAACTTATACAATTATTTCCAAAATTTTTTACGGGCCTCACGGAGAGACCCGGCGAGGCATATGTTGTGTGCAGGCATGATCTAAACTATCGAAATGAATAGATAGATACTCAACTGAGAAGATGCTAAACTGTCAATAATGAACGCACATTCATCTGAGAAGGTGCTAAACTGTCAAAAATGAAAAGATACACGCAACTGTATAAGAGGTAAACTGTGAAAATGAACAAAACGCTGATCTTCAACTATGACTACTAAACAGTTAAAATTGAACAAACTTAATTAAGCAAATAGCTTTAAACTACTTGAATAATATTCGTATATATTCACTTAACCTATTTAAAATTGATTCTTAATTTCCACATCCAATTGCAAATTTTTAATTAATGTCAGCAAATATAATGAAGGCTTTGACGCACATTTTCGAAATATTTTTTTTAATATTATAGAGATATAGTGCAAACATTAATTAGGAAGCACGATGCATTAAAATAATGATTCCATGTTTGCATTCCAGTTCGCATGTGTGTGCCAATTATACTAGTAGAACTGTAAACATGAAAATTGCATACCTACTGTCATAATATTGAGGGATTGAGATTTGTCTCAATTACTCACACCTGTGCCGCACAAAAATTGGTTACTGAATCCAACTTGAAAAATCAATAATGTGGTTGATGTGATGATGATTCTCATGAATTGTGCAACCCAAAAGCATTTTAATTACAAAAACCTTCCCTGTCACAATTAAAAATGTATGCTTTATTAAAAAAAAATGGAAATTGTTTTCAATATTATAGTTAGTCACCAATATTAACCTTCATTTGCAAAAATTACAGTTTTTCGTTTATTATTTAAAATGATTATAGCAGAACACATCAAACGTACGTTTTAAATTTAAAAAGAAAGCATTTTAGTTTAATTAAAAGGCTATTTTTTAGGGTTTACGCATGAATATAAATGGTTATAATTTTATAATGTATATATAGTCTTCATATTTCATACAGTATTTGATTCAGTATCTGTGTGAACCGAGTGATCAATTTCGTTGACATTGATCGATTTAAATGGTCATCAATTAATTATTCGACATCAAAATTGATCAGAGTTAGTGGGCGTTGATGCCCTCTCTTTCTTTCTCTATAAGCTGTGTATATCTCAATTTCATCTTCCTATATCGTACTATACAGGGTGTTTTATAATTATAGAACCATAAAGTAAAATGAAATTTGTGTTATGCACATTTGTGGAAGTGCATTATAGACTTATGTGACACCATCACTTATAATACCATTTTCCATGTGATATTAGGGCTCGGATTTTTTATGTTCAATCTTTTGGCCCAAGAGCCAATTTTGAAGTAGCCAGTCCTATTTGTGATTTTCTCAATGAAAAACTAGTTGATAACTGATAGTAACAAGACATCTAGCATCTAACCAGCCTTTTTTATTAGAAAAAAAAAACCATAATTGCAGTTATTCTAATGATGATGATTACTTCAAAATTGTTACTTGAGCCACGGATTGAGAAACTTGATATTGCATAAAAATTCCTCGTGATTATTAACTAGATATTTCGTATGCAATTGTGCATCAATCATAATGGTGGACTCATATATTTCAGACTAATGGGGGACACTCTGTATATATTATTATATACTGTATAAATGAAACCATAGGGGACTTCTACAGTGTATGAAGTGAAGTGGAAATTGGCTGATGCTGTGTATTTGCAGCTAGCTAGCTGCTCACTCAACTGTCTTAACTGACTTGATGGAAAAATGGAACCCTCAAAAAACTGAATAAAGAGTGATTCATGTTCATGCATTGGTAGTCATCGTAAATTACACCAACAGCTTTTTTTTTCTTTTATATAGGCCTAAACTGTATATGGAAGAAAAAGAAGAGGTGAATGCCATTGATGAACTAATTTTTGCAACTGTCAAATCATAATAGTCAAAGGTCTCACGTTTGATTAATAGGAGTCTATATAAACTTTAAATATATGAGCTCATTTTAACTGAAAATATATGAATGCATTATTATTATTATGGCATCACTATTAATATCCTAAATGAATCACTAGGTTTTATTTTTTATGTTTCCGCATATTATCATCATGTGGAATCGGGAGGGTAATACATCTATTGCATTGGGTAGTAAAGAAACACCTGTTTTGAGAAACATTAAACTTAAATTGTCTCAATAGATAGATATTTATTTTGCCGTGTCACTCACTGCATAGACTTTTTGTAAAATTTGCATGCAAAAACGTCAAGCGAACGGTTTTTAAGAAACAGCATTCCGGAATAAATTCAAATTATCTTCAAAACTAGAATGGTAAAAGATGAGGCTAAAAGGTTTTTCATGACAATATCTGAAAAACAAAGAATTTTATAGCAGTTTGAAATTTTAAAATGGCCCGTTTTTTAGGTTTTTCCATTGGCATTTCATGAAAATCATATTTTCGCCTTATTCAAATTGTCATAAGTTTATTTTTTTTAATCTAAAACATTTCGAATTTTTTTTCGTAATGTTTCTTCTGAAAAAGGGTCGTTTAAAAAATATAAATGTTCTCAAAATCGCGTTTGATGGAAGGAGACATCCTTATTGAATATAATAGCCACAAAGGCGGGCCATCCCGGGGAACGAAAACAAAATAAATATTTATTCAGCCACCTTAACGGTGTTATACGTTAATTAATAGTTGCATCAAATAATTTAACTAAATTACCTTCGATAAATTCGAAACTAAAGAATTGTAAAGCTAAGGTAGGTAGCACAAATTAATTTAGCAGTCGTTTAGTTTAATTAAGCCTAAATGTTTCGTTTATAATTAATTTCATTTTGCCGCAAGAAATTATAAGGAAGCTTGTTTGAAACACATTATATGGTGAGAGAACAAAATCGTGATATATTTGAAATTAGTAGAGTAAACAAAGATGCAAATTACTACTTTTTGGGGAGAAATACCTGTGAAAATAAAAAGGTTTTGTGTCAGTTTTAAAATTACAAAATTTGATGGTTGTGCATGCACGAATATCAAAATACAAAACCAGTTTGAAACTATAGCTTATTGAAATTTTAAATTTAATGTTTTAATTATAAATTACAGTGAAAACCATTTAACAAAAATCGGATAACACGAAATATAATTTTGGTCCCTTTCAGCATTAAAGGGTATAGTATAGGGTTTTCCATGTATTTTAATTTTTTTAAAGCCTCATTTTCACCATAGTTGCTTTCATGACATCAAATATCGCGAGAACTATCATCGTGCAGACCACATGATAGTCGCTATCACACTGTTGCGAGATAGCACTGTGACGAGACTGGCCCTTTAGCACCAGCACTTTGTGATGATGCTGGCTCTGAACCAGCCCCTTGTTTAACTGCACGCAACATTCCAATGGTTCAGGTTACTTATACCGATCTCTCAGTCTCTCGACGTACAGTCGTTGTATAAGTCCACAAAAAACTTCTCGATTTTAGCCGGGGCCGAATGTGGCCCTCCTCACTCCTCGAGTTGGAACACACTCAGTCTCGACTTGGGAATTTTTGGTATAGATGCTTAACAGACCAGACGATCCTGGTCCTCTTTAGCCTGGGTCTGAAGGAGCCAAGGTTGAGGGACCACTTGTATGTAAATATTCATGCTTTGTATGGAAATTTGGCTTCTGGAGGGATTGGCAACATTGTTGTTGACTCAAACACATTTCTTAACTGCTGGTGTGTTTTGTGCTGTCAATCATGACTGTCATGACAGAAACTATCACGTTACTTTCATGACAGCTACTGTCACAAAAGAACTATCGCCGTGAATACGAGGCTTAAGACGAAACGGATAACATGTAAAACTCTTTTCACATAATAAAAACACAAATTAGTGTCCGGGTTTTATTTCTGTGTACAATGTTTAGATGTGAAATCCAAAATTATGGATTTTTATATAAAAAAAAATGTAACAGTAGGCAGAAATAACATGTTAAATTTTTAATGTTAAAAAATGATTACATTATTTTTTATTTATAATTGCAAATTTTTATTGTATTTTTATAAAATATGTATAGGCGATATAATTTACCGGTATGTAATGTACGAGAGATATTCAGTATGTAAGTTACAAAGTAGAATAAAAACATATTGAAAGCGTGTCGGAGTGTACAGCAGTGATTTATTTTTCAATGTGTAATCCCCGCACTACATTTTAAGCATTTTTCTCATGGCTTTATGAAACCGTGGAAGCTCACAGCATGTACACATATATAATAAGTGTCAAGCCAAACAACTAATACAATTCGCGATTTCCCCCCATGTAAACTAATTAGTGATTTCTCCTAGTTAAAATTCCCAATTCATTACCTTTATAGATTTTCATTTTTCAAAAAAAAAAAAAAAAAAAAACTCGAATTCTTAAAAAAAAATATTTTGATTTTTCTTGGGAATCGGGATTTGGAAAATACCAATTTTTTTCCGGGAATTCTCGGGAAGAAACCCTAGCATAGGATGATGTACGTTGATGTCGTAACTATTGTCAGACAAAGTCCTGTCCATCTTCATCATGTGCAAGATGCCTTCTGCCAAGAGCTTTCATGAATGAGTCAAACAAATGGTGCAAGATCCGGACTATAGTGGTGGGAATGCGGCAGGACTTCTCAACCATACGTCTGAAGTTGTTCATAATTGTCTCCTCAATTGGACCGTTTCGTAGCATACTAGCTAAACTGCGAACACTGCACTAACGACACACTGCCCAAAACTACCTGAAGATTACCTGTATCGCATTTGCTGCTACCAAATGCCCAAATAAACACGATTACTAAACATTTCTGTGTCGCACTATTAGTTTGTAACTTACTGAATGCCCCACGTATATACATTATATGTACATATAAAATACATAAGTTGTTTCTTTTATTTAACACGAAAAAAATTTCCGCTACCTTTAATTTTGTGTTAAGTGGTTTTTACTGCAGGTATAATCCTTATTAATGCAAAAGTTAAAAATAACATAAAAATCCAAGGGTGCTTCAAAAGTATTTTCCAGGATTATAAAGTTTACCTACGATTTTTTGTTAGAAACTAGAATAGCAGACAAATGTTATTGGAGCCTAAATTTAGCAAAATAGACTTTACACATGAAGTAATTATAGAATTGAAGTTATTTTCTACTTATGAATTGGAATCATGTTAAACAAGTGCTTCATGTGTTAGTTATTTTCTTAATTTGGACGTTATTGTATTATTATTATTACAATGTTAAAGTGAAACTTTTTTTATGGCGTTTTAAAAATGACATTCACTTCGTTTGCTAACTTGGTTCAACAACAATAAAAAAAAGTTGTTCCTTTAGTGTTCAACTTTATCCAATCAGTGTATACCTTACACTTTTTTCAGTATTTAGAACTCAATGAATATGTGTTGAATTATTAATAATGACATGAGCTTATATAAATTTAAGGACTTCTTTTTTAAAAGTAAAAGATGAACATGCTCATTCATTATAAATATAGATACAATCGAGTCCATGACAATGTGATTAAATTGACAGATTGTTGGAGGTCTCTCTTTTCTCTGCATAGTTCACAAATGCACAATTTATCTTTTACTTCCAGTTGTCAGAATCGCAATCGGCAATTAGATGTCACTTATTTTTACCATGTTCATTCATATATTACAGGGTTATTCATTTAAAATGCAAACCCCATGGTTTAAAAGTTAAAAATGACTCAAATTTTAATTCTTTTTTTTTTTTTTTGAAGAAGTAATAATCGTGTGATGAAGTCATAATATGCTATTCATGTGCATAATATACTGTACATTATGTGTACAGAGTGTGCCATTATGTTTTTAGACCAATATTGCAATAAATGGAAATGTACAAACATGTTTGTCACTCAATGCTGGTTAAGTTGCTATGGATACAAGGCCTTTGAATTAACATTAGTCTATTTGCTATTATGGCATATATTGAAACAGTGGTGCTAAGTAAGTGCTAAATTGAACAAGCACTGAATTGCACAAATGCCAAATAGAACAAGCGCCAAATGGAAGAGGCAAGGGGATAGAATGCAAGTGGCTGAGGGACTATAGGGTTTGTGTGGATGAGTAACAAGAAAGGATAGAATCAGAAATGACTATCAGAGTGAGTGTAGGAGTAGCAAGCATAGTCGAAAAGATGCAAGGAAATAGGCTTAGGTGGTTTGGCACATAATCGAAAGGAGTGGAGATTTGGGACCCTGCATATTGTGGGAAATGATGATGATTCAATGTCTAATATTATCACAAAAGCAGCATCACAGCATCTCGCTGCACCCTGTATATTTGCTCAGATATTCTGACATTATTGGCAACACCATTTTATCTACTTAAAATTACAGTATAAAAACTCTTGTCTGGTTGAGATGCGATTATAAGGACAAAAGCAAGAAACAGTTATGAATTTTGACAGTTCTGAATGGAGACGTTAATGAATTATAGAATAGATTTTTCTGAAATTTGATGTTTTATGAATTTATATTTTGGCGAATGTTCGCCGCATTTTTTTTTGGCGAATGTTCGCCACATTTTTCTTTGGCGAATGTTCGCCACATTTTTTTTTTTTGGCGAATGTTCGCCACATTTTTCTTTTTTGGCGAATGTTCGCCACATTTTTTTTTTTTGGCGAATGTTCGCCACATTTTTTTTTTTGGCGAATGTTCGCCACATTTTTTTTTTGGCGAATGTTCGCCACATTTTTTTTTTTTGGCGAATGTTCGCCACATTTTTTTTTTTGGCGAATGTTCGCCACATTTTTTTTTTTTGGCGAATGTTCGCCACATTTTTTTTTGGCGAATGTTCGCCACTTTTTTTTGGCGAATGTTCGCCACATTTTTTTTTGGCGAATGTTCGCCACATTTTTTTTTGGCGAATGTTCGCCACATTTTTTTTTTTTTGGCGAATGTTCGCCACGATTTTTTTTTTTTTGGCGAATGTTCGCCACGATTTTTTTTTTTGGCGAATGTTCGCCACGATTTTTTTTTTTGGCGAATGTTCGCCACGATTTTTTTTTTTGGCGAATGTTCGCCACGATTTTTTTTTTTGGCGAATGTTCGCCACGATTTTTTTTTTTGGCGAATGTTCGCCACGATTTTTTTTTTGGCGAATGTTCGCCACGATTTTTTTTTTGGCGAATGTTCGCCACATGTAGGGTGCTGTAATATAGGTTTTTTGATGGCCATTGTATGTGTCGTCGTGTCACAATATTACGTAAAGGCTAACCAAAATGTGTTTTAAAAATGGATGCAAAAATGGTATAAAGCACTTTTTTGGGTTTAATAAAACTGCTCTTCATTATGTGTTTATGATGAAAATGTAGATACATGAATAGCTATTAAAAATATGATGAATTTTTTGATTTGTACAAGATTAACGATATTATTGATTAGAATTTTAGAGTAACAAAATTCGTGAAAAATTCTAGTTTTTTAATTCTTAAGTCATTTAGGTTTTTCTAAAGTTATGCAAAAAAAATCGTCTTGTGTTTAAATTAACACAGCAACACATATTTGCAGTTATTTGTAACAACATGCTTTTGGATTGCTAAAAGTAGGGATTACACCTTAGAAACATTGTGCAACATGTAGCATGCGACATGACGCACATTGTTTCCTCTGTGGCATGCTACAAATGTGACCTCGTGCATCATGTTGCACGTTGTCGTCTTCGAGTGGAAACAAGTACAAACACAGTACACGAGCACACACAGGCGGCGCAAAACAGTTGTAGCTTCCGGTGTAATAGGAATGTCCGCATGCTGAAAGTTTTTTTGGGTGGCGCAGGCACCAGTATGCTACACGATGTCGCTTGCTGCAATCTGCATGCCGCACAATGTTTCCTCTGTGTAATTCCCCGCTTAAAGCTTGTGTCTTTGACTAAAGACATGAACAGGTTTGCGTAATTCTAAGTGCTTGCAAAAAGTTTAATACACAATTACACTGTAGGGCTGAGTTGCAAAACCAATCAGCCAACCAACTAACAAGCATATATAGAGTCAGACGATAAATTCTGGCATCTTAGTCCAGAATTGTCTCTCAAATCGTGGCAGACGTTCAACCCATTTTTTGTTCATTTTTCTTTTGAAATTGCATGTGTGTAGAACCTTCAATTGATTATGTTCCCATCAATGCAAAGCTTTAGGATTTGAACAAATGCACAGATTTTCATGTTCCAAGGTTTTGTCAGTCCGCCCCACACAAGATTAAGTTTTCTTTAGTTCAATCTAAAGATTTAAATGGATTTCTGGTTCAGCAAGTTACTCGAACCAAGATTGAAGAGCAATAAAAGTTAAATTGAATTAAGAAAATCCACGACATACCCACTTATCAATTTTTGGATTAACAAGCCAGAATTGATATTTTATATCTCCAGCCTTATATAAGGTCTGTGTGACAGTGTGTGTATATGGGCCCTATGGCCTCGTAGGGTGCAATTTGGTCATTTATGATATGCTCATAAATAGATGATGTGGTTCAATAAACAACTCAGTATGTGGTCTGCTGTAAAATGTGCAATTTCCTATTACTGTAGACAGATTGTCTTTTAATGGGTTATTCTTTCATAGGAGAAAAAAAAAAGAAGGTTATTGAATGGAAATCTAAAAAGGATTCGGGCAAAGTTGTTTTGTTAAGTTTTAATTGACTGAGAGCTTGAAAGACATGAATGAGAATGTTTTGCCACTTTAGAATTTCATCCTTGCCTCTTGATACATTTCCTTCAAAAGGTTTTCTTTTATTTCTGTTTCTCTCTCTTTGATCATTCTATGCAAATGTTTATTCAGGTGGACATGGATAGATCTTTCTATGTGATAAATTCAACAAGTTGAAATTCTCTGAAGCTTTTGAAACCTTGTTACCCTCTCTTCTGACACTATAGGTTTTATGTTTATTGCCTTGGTAGCAACATGTGTCAGAAGAAATAAAAGATTGAGTGAGCAATTCTTAAGGACCAGAAAAATAACATAAATTGGGGGCGGGGTGTGTGTGTGTGCTTATAATCTATTAATATTTTATTATTTATCAAAGTTTCAACAAAGTGGGTGAAAATTGTTCCGAGTTTTGAGCCCTTTCTTCTATGTACAAGGTGTCTAAAAAATAAGGGCTTTTGTTTAGATGGAATTAGAATTTCAGTTGTATTGGTTTTGCTCATTAATTTATAAATCAGTAAAGTTTAATTTTTTTAATGGTTTTAAACGAAAGAAGAACGTTTTCGGAGGATAGGAATTTCAGAAACGTGTCATCCTCTGAATCCAAAAACTTGGTGGATATAATTAATGATGATATTTATTAATATGGATATAATTAATGCAAAATCTTGACATCTTTGAAATTTTACTGATTACTTCTATCTTATATAAAAGTGAAGTTATTAAAAATTAAGAACACCCCATACTTTGATACTAGAAGGCCTAAATTCTAAAGCAACTTCAAGTAAACCTTTTATTTAGTTAAATATATTTTGTTGTTTGATTAGGGATATGTTCAATTTAACAAAATTGGGGATTTTTTTTTTTGCATGAATAGATAGATCCATATTACCTGGTCAGTGACTATTTGTTTGTAGGTTTATTGAACATCAGAATTCACCTACAATGGTTTTTATGCATGAGAAACATATTGTTTTATGGGTTTCATAGATTTTTCTAACAATGCATTTTATTGGTTGGATCAGGATATACATTTGAAATTTCTTTTATTGGTTTATATTTTCTGGTTTTGACAATGCATTTTGTTTGTTTCTCTTGGACTCTTTATCCGTCAGTCAGTCAAAAGCTTCCCTGGTTATTTGCAGAATAATCTGTCAAATTTGAAGTTTGTTATTGACACTCTGTATCATGAAACTGACATCCTTATTAGAATGTCCAAATACGAATGTAATGTCTAGTTGTTTTTGTGTTTGTGTCAGAGACAGAAAATGAATTGTGGCGATGTGATAACAGCACAAATTCACACACACAAAAAAAACTGCATACATACACAAAAAATGTGTGTGTGTGTATTTTAAGATTATGCTTGTCGATTTCGACAACAATGCTATTTTTCTTTTGTTGTAAAAGAGAAAAAAAAATAGCTTATATATTGTTGCAAAATCAATAGAGGGCCCTTTACTTTGCGAAACAGCTAATCTTTGTGTTAACACGTGTTCTTTCACAGAGATGAAAGAAGAAGGCAAGGAGTAATTTGTTTTTAAGCGAGATTTGGGGTCTGTTTGCATGTTTTTCTCACTACTTTCACATGTATTCAGTACCGAGCTAAAATTTACGAAGTAGGAAAAAATAAAGTAGAACTAATCTTATTTATTTGGTATCGAAAAAAAAAGTATTAACTACACTTTAGTCTAAATGTGCCTAAAGAGGGCCAATAATTTGATGACAATATGACATTGTTAGATGAAAGTCACTTCTGGCTAGGTTATTTTATGCTTCAATGCAAAGTATGGGTTTGGTCAGGTTTTAGTCTAGGAATTTTTTTTAACTGTGTGTGTATGAGAATTGTAATCTGGTAATTTTGTTTTGCAAATCGTGTTAAACATTTTCGGCATGTCCATTTTTGCAAGTGGACTCACGAATTTTTTTGTTAACTATTGGTATAGTGAAATTGGAATAAAAATCGCAAATGCTAAAATAGACACAATTGTTTTTGACATGCAAGTTTTAATAAGCTTTTTTTTTAAAGTAAAACTTGTCATAGTGTAACCGAAAGTCCAGAACCACAAGAACAAGAGACTTCATGGAGATATATTTTGAATGGCATATTTGAAGATAGATTTAAAGGAGATTTTTCTTAGGAAAAAGCTACAATGGCAAAGTGAAAATGTCGATCTCTTTAGCAAATGCATTTTTTACGTCTTTTTTTTTTTTTTTTTTTTTTAAAAAAAAAGGTTTTCCTGGTAAAGGAGAGGGATGATGAGGAGGAAGAGTTATATACAGGGTGTTTGATTTAAAGTGTTCTAGCTCAATAACTAATCAATGGTTCTAGATAGTAAAACATTTTCCACATTGTTGTATAGCAAGTGTCATATGACATTTGTTGGAAACCAATCATACACGAGTAAATAGCTAGATTCTACTTCGAGGCTAGTTACTGCATGATTGTTATCAAAATGACTGGTTGGTGATGTTAATTTTTTATAAATATGAGTAGGACTTTTGACCAGTGTCATTTATGTGTATATGGTGTCTTGAGGAAGATTTAATCATCTGTTTAGATGAGCATTTGGCAGACAGGCGACTTTTGAAAGACTTTTTCGATGACAGAATGAAGTCGAAGGTCGCGGGGTTGTCGCCGCAATGTACTTTCTATGGAAAGACGAAAACCTTGGCACTCAGGTGATTTTTAAAACACTTTTCGGAAGGGGTTCGATCTCCATGACCGGCGGCATTGTCTTTTTCTTTTCTCGACTTCATTTTGTAGCTGAAAAGTCTTTTAAATGTAACCTCTTTAATGCGAATAATGCTCAGCCTAGTGTGTTTGGGGGAAAATTCACTCCTGTTGACATTGACAATAATCAAGCTACTACTAAGGTGGATCCTTGACGAAAAGAGTGTGTGTGTTTTAGATATTTTCAAATTCAACCAAATATCAGCTTTTTTTCTGCAAGTTAAGGCCTTTCTAGAGCTCAACATAAATTTCAAAAATGGAACTCGGGAATTTTATGCTTCATTGAAAACGTCGAAAAATAAACACTTGAAGCATTTACACTACTCGTACTCGGGCTTGTGCCCTTGTTGGCTTGGGCTTGTCCTCTTGTCAATTGAGGGTTGAGAGCAAGGTTTGTAAAATAAAGTGTGCACATAATGTTCAGCCAATAGAAAATTCACCCCTGGAACAGCGCTGTGACTTCACAAGAAATTCAGCTTGGAATACCAGAGCAATGCAGTCAATGTTCAAAATCAGTATTTTGAAATGTTTTTAAGTTGTGAAAAAAACATCAAATGTTTTCTATTGATTTTTTTTTTATTACAGGATATTTATTAAACTATTAATCTATTATAATGTATTATAATAATAATTTTCAATGTCAATATTTTTTCTTTTGATGTACCGACACCAAGCGAATCTATACGAGCCCCTGGCTTGCATTGCTAGTGCTACGTGTATTGCTGCTCGCGAGTCCGTCCACGTTACTCGGGCTTGTCGATGAGCCACCTCTCTAAGCCTTAGTACGAGCACTAGTAGTCTGAACGGACTCTTATAGCTTTCAAAACACTTTTTCAAATCTATATTAATTTTGCTTCAGAATAAGCAAACGTCGAGGTCGACCTTAAAAAATTATAACGTTGCCACCTTGATTTTTTTCTGCTTAGTTATTGAGCTGGAACACTTTATAGTAAACACCCTGTATAAATGTATATTTATATAAAAAAAGAATCAGATGGAAGTTTTATTATTTAAGGTTTACTTGTTTGTTGCATACAAACTACATAAGCTGCAAGGAAACGTTTTATGGGAGTCTGAATGATCACTTTTAGCATTTCACTTTTTTTTGTGTGTGTGTTGTTAGCTCTAACACTTTTCACAAAAGCACATTTTTGAAGAGGTTTGCAGATTTTTTTTTAGCTTTTAGATAAACCGATTCTATGCCGTACGGGTAGAGAGTAATTTGAAAGAATAACCATAGTTTCACGCATAAAAGTTATATGACCTATTTTGCGTGACTTTTGTTTTTTTATTATTAGGCTTCTCTTTTTCTTTTATATACATAAATAACCAAAAAAAATGCTTATAGTAAGAAATAAGCAGCTATTACGGGTATGAAAATTGATGAAAAACAATGAAAAAATAACATCCTAACTGCATTTCATATCTTATATGCATTTGGAAAGGGGGGGGGGGGGGTCTCTCAAAAAAACCTTTTCTTTTTTGAAAAAAAAAAAGCAAAACAAAATGAAAGAAGGGTTTCACTCAAGTAGAAGAAACTTTAGAAAGTTATCTCAAATAGACAGTTTGGTTCACTTTTTTTTTATTGAATTTCATTATTAGCTATCAACCCAATTTTCTCTAAATATCAATTTCAATAGTTTTTATGACTTTTAATCAACAGAATAGACACAATTTATAGACTTATTTAAGATGCTTTATAAACTAGAAGGATAGCTGAATCATTATTTTTTTTCATTATTCGAAGTCACCTTTCAAAAGTAAGTTTTTACAATGAAAAATGTAAAAAAAAAAAGTTGCCCACTTAAATTTGCGTCATTTTCAAACTGAAATACAAAGTTTATTTTAAAAGATATCATTATGAAATTAATTTTACGTGATTGAGCTACTCTTCTAGTTTCTAAAACAGTTTCTTTTCCTGAAAGACAGAATAACCAGAGTCCGAGGGACGGTTTACGTTTTAAAAAAAACCTTATATATAAATCAAAATTTGTTAGGAACTACAATACTAAAGGCTGATTCTAAAAGTATTTTCGTAATAATGAATTTGTTGATTCATTTAAAAAGAAAATTGAATTTTTTATTCCAATTATTTGATTTCGAAAGCTCTTTAAAAATATGGTCTTTCAAAAACGTTAATTTTTTAAATATGTCACCAGAATAATCATGAGAATACGGAAATTCTTATATCAACTTTTAGTCGAATATCAGCTATGGGTTACCTTATGCATAAAGTAACCTTCAAGTAATTTTCGACTAACTTTTGATAATTATATATATATATATATATTAAGCCAGGTGTGTGTCACAAAAAACCTTGAAGCACGTCGGAATTTATATAAATTTAAATGTAAATGAACATGTAAATGAACCGCTTTTTTTCTTAAGGTCAACTATATGTTAAACCCTTCCCATCCAAGAACCCCATGATATTAAATTGGAGAGGGGAAAAAAAAGGTTGGAAAGTGTAGAGGGGGGGGGGGGAGAGAAGGAAACGTGGAGGGGGAAAAGGGGGGGTGAAACTGAAATGAAAGGAATACAAAAAAGGAAAAAACGACGCGCATGCGCACAATTGCCTGTGAATTCTGCTCCCGTCATTTATGACGGGTTACCCCACTAGTATTTTAATAAAGGTGTTAAGAATTACAAAATTAAATGCAATGAATTTGGTTTTTATCTTTAGAATTTCAGCTAGTTTCACGATATGTACTGTATGTACGTGGAATTACTGTTACTGACCTCTAAACTCATTACAAGTTCATTGCCCCAAGGAGCAGGTGATGAATTTGTCACACATATTGAATAAACACGCATGACGTAGTGAATACCCAGTTTCACCAAGAATCCTTAGCACTTGAATTTGTACCTTCAACCCTCTGAACAGGGTTCCCAATATAAATGAACTGTGTTTTATTGAACACACTTGATTAGAGTTTTTCTATGTTGAAACACTGAACAGTAAAAAAAAAAAGAGAGAGAGAGAGCAAGTTGAAGCTCAAGTGCCAAGTTTTCTTCTTTAACACTCACATACAGAGAGCTATGATATAAACAGAAGCACACATAGCCTCTTAAGTGGGCACATTATTTTAAAAGTAGGTTAATTAGTGAGATTACGATAAACGATTTCCTATTTTGAGACTGGTTTAATTTGGCAATCTTTTTTCTTTTATATAATAAATTATATATAGATTTTTTTTTGAAAGCTCCTCTTTATTTTTTTTTTATTCTGCAATATAATGGGATATTTTAGAGGAGGAGGTACTTTGTTGCCATCACGCATGAAGTATCGTCATTTAACTTTCTTAGACGTTTGTGTCTTTTTTCTTATATTTATATACACGAGGTTGGGATGCATTTTTCTTTTGCCATAACCTTATGCTGCTGCAAAATACTACAGTATGTCATAAAAGAAACGCCTCAGTCTATTATAAAAGTATGCATGTACTTATGCAACAAAGTCTGTTTAAAATTAAATATCTCAGAAGTTACATATACGGATACTTAAGATGGGTTTAAAGTGTAGACTTCCTTCGAACTCTGGTTATTCTGTCTTTTGGAAGGAAAATTAAGAGAAACATGAGTGTTTTACAAAACTGGAAAGGTAGCTCAATCACAATTTATGTGAAAATCTTCTAAAATAAACATCAGACGATTGTTTTTTTTTAATTTTCTTTTTAGAAAATCAAAAAATTGAGGGATGGTGTAATACATGGCAACTTCAGTTGAATGAGGGGAAGTGTAGTGTTATGAGGCTAACTCGGGGTAGAAATCCAATTATGTTCAATTATAGTATGAATGACACTGGGCACCTGCCCAGCACAAGTTAAAACTATTGCCTATCAAGCATTGGTTCGGCCTCATCTTGAGTATTGCTGCAGTGTATTGAATCCTCATTCTGTCACACACACACACTCATTCAGTTGAAATGATTCAGCGTAAGGCAGCTAGGTTTGTTTGTGGCAGGCACAAATTTACAGATAGTGTCACTGAGATGCTGTCAGTTTTACAATGGCATAGTTTGGCACATCGCAGGGCTGAGTTAAGTTTGAAATTGTTTGGAGAAATTACACGTGGTGATTGTCCTAAACCGCAGTCCAGTGATATTCATAAAGTACTATACATGGGCAGGGCTGTTCACTCTAAGAAAATTAGGGAGATTTTTGCTAGGACCGATTCATATTATTGGTCTTTTTTTCCTAGAGTTATAAGACAATGGAACTCTCTTTTTGAGGCAGTGGTGAATGGGGATAATTTTGTTTTGTGGGATTGACATTTGTATATTCATTGTGTTTTTATATATCTGCATGTATATGTGCTTGACAATGCTTAATGCTGCATATGGACTTATATATCCCTCTGCCATAGGCCTATTTGGCTGCTAGCAGAGTACTAATTGTAATTGTAATTGTTTATTAAGTGATTCAGTTACCATTCTAGTCTCGAACACAGTTTCATTTTCTTCTCACTGTTGTTTCTGAAATGTGTAATCACAATGAGTTCCAAAGTCAACTGTTCATAAAAGGTCTTAACAACATGTCAAAATGTAATTATACAAACATTGAAATAAATTGTTAGATAATTAATAATAAACAATTATTGAATTTTGGCTTCTCTTAGAAAAAATTACAATTAAGTTAAACCTCAGTTTTTAATTATTAACTTTTTTTAAAAATTCTTTACAAATTTGTTTAATTATTTGTAAAACATTTTTATGTGCTTCTAACAATCAATTGCAGTTTTAAATGGTTCGCAAGCTTTTCTAATTTCTACGATATTTTATTTTAAACTATATAATGCTGCACCACTGTTTATACAGTATATCTGGTAATAGATTGGGGCTTTGTGTGGTGGGACATACTGTATCCTTTCTCTTTTGTGTTTCAACCACAGTTTGGGTTGGTAAAATACGTTGAGAAGAGAGAGAGAGAGAGAGACAAGTTGGGAAATGTGGAATTGAGCGGAGGAGGGTTTTTTTTTGGTTGCGAATATAAAATATATATATAGCCTCATCTCTTGATAGACAGACACAGACTCTCACACGTGCGTGTGGTATGTTCATGATCTGAGTCAAAGTCAGTTTGCATTCATGCTTTGTGCTCTCCGGTAGCATCATTCTGTCTCTCTCTCTCTCTCTCTCTGTTGTGTGTCTTTCTAGTATTTTTGAGTTCTTCTTTTCTAAAAATCAAGGAACAAGTCTATTGAACGCGACTTTGGAGCAGCCCCCTCGGTATTCTCTCTCTCTCTTTCTCGCTCGCTCACGTTCACTCGCGCGTTCTGCTCATCATTTCATTGCTTGATCTTGAGTCTATCTGTCTGTGTGTTATGTGTCTATAAGGGCTGCTGCTGCTGCTGTTGCTGGTTGTGTCCTCACGTCCAATGTTCTCTCTCATTTCTCATCATTTTCATCATAGCTGGTCATAAAAAAAAGCATGGACACACAGACACATTGCAAGCTGTGCATATGGCTATCTTTATGTGGTTTCTACTCATAGATAGAATAGATATTTGGTCAGTCGTATTTCTTTTCTAAATCGGTCTTGCCACTTTAAGAAAAAAAAAAAAGGGAGCCAGTTGTGAGTTGTGTTCTTTCTTAAATGCATTCAGCTGACAAACCACGTGTTTTAAAATCTCATTGTAAACAACAGTTTTTGTGAGTGTCGGAGTGGATGATACACAAGAGTGTTATTGTGGTTTATTTTGTTGTTGTTGTTGCTGCTGCTGTTGTTGTAAGAAGTCGAGGTTGTCATCCCTTTTTGCCAAAAGACAAAAAAGAAAAAGAAAAAAGGTCATGGGGCAAGGAAGTGATTTAGTTGTCATACATATCAAAGTATTGTATTTATTAGTTGTCGTGTTAATTATAGGTGAAATTGGATGTTATTATTATAGTTTGTATTTGTTTCGTAATGTACAAGACGACTGTGTTGCTTGTGTTGCATACGGTGAGAGACAACCTCATAAGAAGATCATTGGTGGTGGCGGTGATGATGATGATGATGATGGTGATTTGGAGACGATGATTGATTTTCAGGATGAGGATTTAGATGATGAGTTTGTGATGCGTGGAAATGACGTTAAGAGGTCGAAACGTTGGATTGAAAAAGTGACTAATTTGAAGTCGAAATCGAGAGCAGCAACACCTCAAAAGTTGGCACTGCCACCAATAGCAGCACCACCACCACCACGACCACCGCCATCAAATGAAGATGATGATGATGATGACGATGATGGTGTTGGAATTGGAAAGCGAAAGCTTTTTCTTCAAAGAGGTGATGATGACCTCTTGTCGCAAGATGACAAGTTAATTGAAAGACGTTCTATTGAGAAAGTAGAGGAGGAGGAGGAGGAGGAGGCAGAAGAAGGGGAAGACGATGATGAAGTGGCGGAAGTTGCGAGGACGGCGGTGGAGCCTCAACATCGACACCGTCATCGCCACGGCGAACATGTTGATAAAGTAAAAAAGAGGACATTTAAAAATGGTGCTGTTGGTGGTGATGGTCAAGTATTTGATAAGGATTATGATGTGCGCCGCCACCATGAAAAATTAAGAAGTGATGGTCAACATAAATTGAGAAGAGCGAGTGAATCATCCTCGTCCTCCTCCTCCTCCTCAACGACTTTGATGATGTCTGATTCACAGCATGAAGGACCAGTTGTCGAATTTATGCCTAGAAAGGAAGGTTTCAGACATGAGGGGTCTCCTCCTTCAGAATTTGTCTGGTTAACATCTTACTCCAGAATACCGGTGAGTGAGAGGTGTTTTTACAGCACTTTTTCTAGTTTAAGCTTTTGATCTCAATTGTGGTTTTTTTTTTGGGAGGTTCTGTAATGTTTACTATGGTTTTAACGTGTAAACGCATCTGGAAATCTTGATTTGTTGTCTTCAAGGTGTAAAATGAAAAGAAACTAGAAAGTGTTTTAGAAACTAGAAGGGTATCTCAGTCACTTAAATGCAGATATCTTTTCAAATAAGCTTTTTATGTCAGTTTAAAAATTTTTTTTTTTTTTGAAAGTTGTCATTATGAAAATGTAGTACTATTAACCGTTCTAGTTTTTTAAACTTTCAATTTCTCCTCCTAATACCCTCGACACACATACACAGTTAAATGCATTTAAATATTAAACACGTTCTACAGAGCCCTCTGTGAAGGTCAAATACACAATATGTCGAAATTAATTTAATCAGTTAATAATCTCAAAATATTGAGTTAATACTTAAATATAAACTATTGACAAAATATTGATTTAGTATTTCAATTTAAAATATTAATAATTAAAGTTAATTTTTATTTGGTGTTCATGTCCTTAACTGGATTCCGTGTAATTCACCTAAACAAAATTTAACTTGAATTCATTTAACTCATGTGTGTCGAAGGTATAAGGTGCAAAATTAAACAGAACTCAAACATGATCTCAAAAACAAAATGGTTTTTTTAAAATTTGTCATAAAAAGTTAATTTTTAAAAGTGTCCTTATGAATAATTTACCGTTATGGTATTTTTTAACCTTCTAGTTATATATATATTATGCCAGGTCTGTGTGGCTATCTGTCTGAGATAACGCTGTACAAACCTTGAAGCACGTCGGAATTTATATAAATTTAAATAAATGAACGGCTTTTTTTCTCAAGGTCAACTATATGTTGCACCCTTCCCAATGTCTCATCCAAGAACCCCATGATATTAAATTGGAAGGGAAACGGTTAGAAAGTGTAGAGGGGGGAGAGAGAGAGAAACGTGGAGGTGGAAAAAGTGGGAGGGGATGACTGAAATTGAAATGAAAGGAGTAAAAAAAGAACAAACGACGCGCATGCGCACAATTGCCTGTGATTTTTGCTCCCGTCATTTATGACGGGTTACCCCACTAGTTTAAAATAAAGATTGATTTTCTTAAAGCAAATGACCGCAATTTAGATTTCAGTTTAAATTGTGTTAAAACTATGTGTGTGTGTGTGTGTGTGTAAGGGGCTAACTCAATTTTAAACAAATTCATGAGATGTGTTTGTGGTGTCATTTTGTTTATTATTATGTTAATGAACCGATCTCCAAATATTAATAAAATAATAATTATAATCTAAATGGCATTAAGGTGTGTCCCTTCTGAGTAGCAAAGACCTGACACGCCCTTTACCAAAGTAACCTCTCTATTTTCACCCCTTTCCAGCTCCATAATTTACTTTTATGTTATAACTTATAATTAACAGACCAGTTTGATTTTTGTTTGTTTAGGATTTTTGTTAGGGTTAGGTTTAGATCCTATTTAGTGCGAAAATAAAAAAGCAGAAAATAAAAAAGCAAACAAAAATATCTGCGCGTTCAAGGGTTCTTTTGCACATTAAAATAGAAAACACGTCAATGAGATTTTTGCATTTATAGAAGAGAGAAGAAAGAATTTAATTAGGAGTCGTAATGAATGGTCTGTCTGAAGGGACACAACCTGTATAAATAAACCTTTTTTTGTGATAGTTTCAAATGACCTATTGTACTTTTTAATTTTGGCCAGAAAATAGCAAATAAATATATAATATATAATAATATATAATACTAGAGGGGTAACCCGTCATAAATGACGGGAGCAAAATTCACAGGCAATTGTGCCCAGCATTAGAATTTCTTTTCCTCCGCCCTTTTATGACGTCACACCAAGTAATAAACCAATTAGAAATTGATGACGTTCATAAAAGGGCGGAGGAAAAGAAATTCTAATGCTGGGCACAATTACCTGTGATAAATTCTAGTTTAATTTTGCTACTATTATCCCCTCCCCTTTTTATACTTGAAAGAGAAAATGAGTTTGCAACCTTTTCCCCCTCTCTAATTTAATATCATGGGGTTCTTGGATGGGGTGTGTGCAACATATAGTTGACCTTGAGAAAAAAAAGCGGTTCATATATTTATTTAAATTTATATAAATTCCGACGTGCTTCAAGGTTTGTACAGCATAAAACATACACACACACACACATATATACACTGTCTGTGTGTGTGTGGGTGTGTGTGTGGGTGTGTGTGTGGGTGGGTGTGTGTGTGGGTGTGTGTGTGTGTGTGTGCGCGTGATTAATGCTGTACAATTTAAATGAATAAATGAACCGCTTTTTTTTTTCTCAAGGTCAACTATATGTTGCACACTCTCCATCCAAGAACCCCATGATATTAAATGAGAGGGGAAAAGGTTGGAAAGTGTAGAAGGGGGAGAGAGAAATGTGGAGGGGGGAAATTGAAATTGAAAGGAGTAAAAAAGGAACAAACGACGCGCATGCGCACACCAGAGAAAATGAAAAACTCATTTTCTCTTTCAAATATAAAAAGGGGTGGGGATAAGAGTAGCAAAATTAAATTAGAATTTATCACAGGCAATTGTGCCCAGCTTTAGAATTTCTTTTGCTCAGCCCTTTTATGAACGTCATCAATTTCTAATTGGGTTTGTTACTTGGTCTGACGTCATAAAAGGGCGGAGGAAAACAAATTCTAATGCAGGGCACAATTGCCTGTGAATTTTGCTCCCGTCATTTAGTAAGTAGTAAATATATAATATTTAAATAATTACTTCATTTTTCATTTCTTCAAGTTACTTTACAGGATTTTTACACCAAAATAAATAGTTAGTTTATTCTTAATAAAAACAAATATCACAGGGTTGTTAGCAGTGATTGCGTATGTAAAGGGGCAGCAGTGTATCAGTGCATCTTAGGCATTTGAAAAATGCTCACCGAGTTTCGTGTTTTGAGTGTGTCATTAGATCAAACTGGAGATTCTTTTTTTGATACTCTCCTCATTGGATACCATGAAAGTTAGCCAAATAAAACAAGTGTCTTAACACTTAAGGGTACTTTTAGCACTCGGTTTCAACGATGACATATGTGGGTTTAAAATGTTTGGTACTTAAGGTGGCTGAATAGATATTTATTTTGTTTTTGTTCTTTCGAATGGCGCGCCTGTGTGGCTGTTATGTTCTATAGGAGGTCTCTTCTCCCACTCTACGCTTCTGAGCAATTTTATATTTTTCAAGAGAACGTTTTTTTTAGGAGAAACATTAATTACG
This sequence comes from Brachycybe producta, assembly GCA_036925085.1. Lineage (NCBI taxonomy): Eukaryota > Metazoa > Arthropoda > Diplopoda > Playtdesmida > Andrognathidae > Brachycybe > Brachycybe producta. The sequence continues at coordinate 6,461,280 of JAUPFP010000002.1, forward strand.
AAAATAAAAATTAATGTGTTTTAGAAACTAGAATAGTTTTTGATAATGATAAAACAAACAAAAGTTCTTGCTTCAGATTCTGAGTATCCAATACGGGAAAACAACAGTCAAAATAACCCTTCAATTCTGAAGTAAAAAAAAAAAAAAGTTGCCATTAAATTGTGGGCCACCCAATGTTGCATGCTTGGAGTTAAAGCCTACTAGTTGTCTCTAGTAGTCCGTTTCGGCAACAAGCCGAAAACTTTCTTGCAGTTCAACTCGACCAGTAAAAGTTGCTCGTCTGTGAACGCCCAGTGGTTTGAACTACAGTTTCTTTTACCAGTTTTATCATTACCGGTAAACCGGTATTACCTGTTTATTTTGTTACATCGGTATTACCGATAAATTATCCTTTCAATACCGGTTTTTCGGTAAAAATTTTTTTATATTAATTTGGATAAAAGAATTGACCAATATTTAAGAACCACTGAGTTTAAAATTAAAATTTCACATAATTATGCGTAGAAACCAAGAGTTTTTTCAAAGACTGAAGTAAAGAAAAAATGGTATCCGTATGCACTTGTAACTGTTTACGAAAGTCGCAGTATGGTCCTAACGTAAATGTTCGTATAGTTAAAATGCTTTCTGTGCATTATAATATACCCTACATACTTAGGTACTAAATTAACGCAACATCTTCATTTGTTATGCTTGTGATATATAAAACAATGTATAAGAATATTAAAAAAGTGACATTCAGAAGAAACAAAAAAAAAAAAACTAAACCAAAAATTGGAATTTGCATTTAGACGAAATAAAAACTCACCTATTTTATTTAACATGATTATTTTTTTTATTATATAATTATTAGTTAAGAATTTATACTTATTTTAATTTTTTTTAATATGGGAATTTTGTTTTTCAATTTTTGAGGTTTTTTTAAAGCGCTTATTAAAGTTTTTGCTTTTTTACCGAAATTTACCGGTATTACCGGTTGCGGTAATGCTGAATTACCGAAAAACTGGTAATGGAAACCCTAGTTTGAACTGTCATTAGGAAACCCTAGTTTGAACTGTCATTAGGAAACCCTAGTTTGAACTGTCATTAGGAAACCCTAGTTTGAACTGTCATTAGGAAACCCTAGTTTGAACTGTCATTAGGAAACCCTAGTTTGAACTGTCATTAGGAAACCCTAGTTTGAACTGCCATTAGGAAACCCTAGTTTGAACTGCCATTAGGAAACCCTAGTTTGGACTGCCATTAGGAAACCCTAGTTTGGACTGCCATTAGGAAACCCTAGTTTGGACTGCCATTAGGAAACCCTAGTTTGGACTGCCATTAGGAAACCCTAGTTTGGACTGCCATTAGGAAACCCTAGTTTGGACTGCCATTAGGAAACCCTAGTTTGGACTGCCATTAGGAAACCCTAGTTTGGACTGCATGCCATTAGGAAACCCTAGTTTGGACTGCATGCCATTAGGAAACCCTAGTTTGGACTGCATGCCATTAGGAAACCCTAGTTTGGACTGCATGCCATTAGGAAACCCTAGTTTGGACTGCATGCCATTAGGAAACCCTAGTTTGGACTGCATGCCATTAGGAAACCCTAGTTTGGACTGCATGCCATTAGGAAACCCTAGTTTGGACTGCATGCCATTAGGAAACCCTAGTTTGGACTGCATGCCATTAGGAAACCCTAGTTTGGACTGCATGCCATTAGGAAACCCTAGTTTGGACTGCATGCCATTAGGAAACCCTAGTTTGGACTGCATGCCATTAGGAAACCCTAGTTTGGACTGCATGCCATTAGGAAACCCTAGTTTGGACTGCATGCCATTAGGAAACCCTAGTTTGGACTGCATGCCATTAGGAAACCCTAGTTTGGACTGCATGCCATTAGGAAACCCTAGTTTGGACTGCATGCCATTAGGAAACCCTAGTTTGGACTGCATGCCATTAGGAAACCCTAGTTTGGACTGCATGCCATTAGGAAACCCTAGTTTGGACTGCATGCCATTAGGAAACCCTAGTTTGGACTGCATGCCATTAGGAAACCCTAGTTTGGACTGCATGCCATTAGGAAACCCTAGTTTGGACTGCATGCCATTAGGAAACCCTAGTTTGGACTGCATGCCATTAGGAAACCCTAGTTTGGACTGCATGCCATTAGGAAACCCTAGTTTGGACTGCATGCCATTAGGAAACCCTAGTTTGGACTGCATGCCATTAGGAAACCCTAGTTTGGACTGCATGCCATTAGGAAACCCTAGTTTGGACTGCATGCCATTAGGAAACCCTAGTTTGGACTGCATGCCATTAGGAAACCCTAGTTTGGACTGCATGCCATTAGGAAACCCTAGTTTGGACTGCATGCCATTAGGAAACCCTAGTTTGGACTGCATGCCATTAGGAAACCCTAGTTTGGACTGCATGCCATTAGGAACCCCTAGTTTGGACTGCATGCCATTAGGAAACCCTAGTTTGGACTGCATGCCATTAGGAAACCCTAGTTTGGACTGCATGCCATTAGGAAACCCTAGTTTGGACTGCATGCCATTAGGAAACCCTAGTTTGGACTGCATGCCATTAGGAAACCCTAGTTTGGACTGCCATTAAGTGTATTACATATTATAACTTAAGCTAAATTTTGACCACATTTGTCAGTATTGAATGTACTTGTACTGTCCAGTACGTTTGTTTTTTTACTATACTATTTCAAAAAGAAAAAGGACGGCCTTGTTTTCTGCTTTGTTTAGAACTTTAGAATATTAAAAAATACACTATTTTAAGCATAGTGTGTGCCACTTTTATGAGATTACCATGTATTATTATTATATGATTTTGAAGCCCCCTTTTCTTATCCGCATGTTATTCAGTTTCTCACGTTTCAAGTGTATCTTCTTTTCTATGAAGCTGATAATATTATTTTCTTTCTCTAGACGTCTCTATATAATAATATATAGACGTGACTGTGCGTCTAATTGTCACTGTATTTTATAAGCTTCTTTACTATGCCTTTTTTTTCTTCTCAAGATATGTTTTTCATTTTATTTTGAGTGCCTTTGAGCTGCTTTCGCATAGATTTCATGTTTTTTTGCCAAAGTAGAAAATCAGTTATTCTGTACGGTTACTAGTCAATGTGCAAAAAATCACCAATGCGGCAGTATATCATCTCTACACCAGTTTTTTTTTTTCTTCTTTAACTATACTACACTATACTACACTATACTACACTAACTAATATAATATATATATATAATATATATAACATGTTTATTACATGGTTTCAATAAGGCTTCTGAAGATTTTATAATTTACTAATTAATTTATTTTTAATTTAGGATATCAGAAATTTTAAAATTGTTGAGAATATTAAAACAAAAAACTAATTAAAATACATAATACTACTGTATATTAATATGATTTTTACTTTCACATGTAAGGATTCCGGGTAAGTAAAATATTGCTTTGGGTTCCGTGACCTGAAAAAAAATTAAAAAAAAGTGATCTACATAATATTCAGTGTACAAAATGCCTGATATACTACAAACCAATCTAGATAATAAGATGTTTTATGAATAGCAGATTTTTCAACGCAGATTATTTTGTGCATTTCAGGAGAAACGCTAAGGAGAAATTGGAAATTTATTAGAAACTAGAAGTTATTAACATTTTCATGTTGATATCTTGAAGAGCCTAGATATAGCGATTATTTTAAAATTTCTCCGAATGTAGGCGCTGCGATTGTTGTTGATTGAAAAAAGGTTTTTTAACGTTTTTGTCTCCCGGTATGAAGTCACATAATAATTAATAAAAAAATAATTTCATGTGCTAACCTTGTAAAAAGGCAATACCGTGAAGCCAATAGATTAATGCACGTGCTAATTTTTGTGTGATTGTTCTAAGTCGTTTTTAATGGGAGTTCTTCAGATGTTTGGGAGACGGTTTTTTGCCCTATGGGAATTAACATGGAGTTAAAAAACGTACGATTTTAAACGTTATTAAAAAATAGGACCTTTTCAAAATTTATAAAAAGGAAACATCGTGAAGCCAATACATGAATGTATGTGCTAATTATTTTGTTATTGTTCTAAATCGTTTTTAACAAGAGTTTTTCAAATGTTTGTGGGACGGTTTTTGATACAATGGGATTTAACATGGGGTTTAAAAAAAACCAACGACTTTGAACGTTGTTTAAAAATAGAAGGACCTTTTTAAAAATTATATAAATCGAGCACGTGAAGAACAATACTTTTTATTGCATTTTGCGCTTTACTGTATTTTAATTGAGCGATTGTGAGGCGATTTTTTGCAAGTTTAGGAACATCTTATAAGAACACTCATTTGTCTCGTTGTCGTCTGCTCAAAACAACAAGATGGACGTGGATCTAGGCTCTTAAAAATAAACTTTTTATAGACACAAATTAAAAAAAAAAATATTGTCTTCTTAATATTGGGTCATTTTCAAACTGATATAAAAAGCTTATTTTAAAATATATGAACATAAAAATTACTCTTAAGTGATTGGGCTACCTTTCTAGTTTCTGAAACACTTTCGAGCAATCACAGTTTGTGGAGGGTTAACACTTTAAAACCAACTTAAACCTCTGTTTCCAAAGTAGCATTAAGAAGAAATTGAAAGTGTCAAACTAGAAGTGTAAATGAATCACTTGATAGTGTTTTACAGTGTTTATGTTTATATTTTTTTAAAAATAAACTTCATGTTAATTTCAAATTTTCCATTTTCGCCTTTCAGTTCAAGGTGAACCAGAATTAAAAAAATAAATTATGTGCTTACTTCCCAAATTTAAATTTTGGTTCTTTTCAAACTTTTTTTTTTTGCAAATAGAGCCACTCATAGATTAGGTTTAGTGGACCTGTTATACCTTGTACACACATGAGTTAAATGAATTCAAATGTATTGAAAGGTGAATTATATGGAATACAGTTAAGGACATGAACCAAATAAAAATTACTTAAATCTAATATCTAAACTATTGACAAAATATTGATTTAGTATTTCAATTTAAAATATTAATAATAAAGTCAAACTCAATATTTTCAGATTATTAGCTGAATAAATTGAATTCGACATATTGTTTGTTTGCCCTTCACAGGGCTCTGTAGAACACGTTTATTAATTAATTACATTTAAATTATTAGGTGTGTACTAGGTATTAGGTGTTTGAAATACTATAACTTGTAAAGCATATTCTTGGGTTTACATATTTACTAGTGATTCTGTAGAATGGCTAATTTTATGATTTGGCGGTATTATCTACATTTGCACAGCTTAAGGGACAACAATGTTGTTGTCTTTTTTCTTCTTATTCTTGAAGAATAAGAGATACTTTTTTGTTGCTGCGAATTCGTATTGATAGCATAAGCTTTTGCTTTTTGATGTTTTCAAAAGAGAAAGGTGATGGGTGGCTATTTAAGTTTTATTTTTCGTATGAAGTGGTTTTTGGATAAGATCTTCAAAAAGGTTCTCTGGAGTCTGAGTCTGTTTGTGTGTTTTCTCAGAAAGGACTCACAGTTAAGCATTGCTTCTTAGGTCGCAAGAAAAAATTTTTTTTTAAAAATTTAATAACTTCAATTGTTTACCAATAAGTCCTATGTTTTATAATAAAAAGAATTTTTAATATGGAATTACCCTCGTACTTAGCGCTATGTCGAAGATTATATTTAAACATTAGTGTCCACTTAGTAAAAAAAACCACTTAGGGAAGAATGACACACACACTGAAAAACCACCAGAAAACTGGAATAGAAATAAAATATCAGAATATTTTTATGGTTCTTTGCATTGAAAGATGTAATTATGGTGGATCCGGAAAGAATGATGCTTCCTTCTAAAGGACGCCTTCGTATTATTAGTTGATAAAATGTAAATGCACTTTGCAGAAATAAACAATGTCAACTACTATCTCTGCCCACATTCTGTCAGATAATTAGACAAATTATATTTTCAATTGACTTTTCTGCATATAGTATGCTAATAATTAGACCAAATTTTTTTTAACAATAGTCTAAATGATGCCCTCTCTGCCCGTATGGGGCTGCTGGTTCCCCATCGGGTGCCTCCAGAGGTAGCGGATAGGGAAATGCTCGCCAGTAAAATACTCGGGGCAGACCAAAACCGAACCCCACCAATGCCGGTTTGTAGCCCGGGTGTAAAAGGAAGGATCGGTGTCAGGTTGGCAGCCAGTCGTAAAGATTTGCCAAAACATGGATGATGGTTCTAAACAGTATTTCGAATGTGGCTAGGGCGTCCCTCGCAATAAGCGACGCGCAACTGCTATGCCCGGCAACTGTGATAAGTGAGCAAGGGTTACCCCACAGTGGACGGGTGGGGCTAAAGAGACGAGTCCAGCATCGACATCAAGGAGGACGAGGAAGGGCCAAACAAGCTTGGAATGTGGTGGTAAAACGGGATATGGGGGCATGTGGGGTCTCTGGGAGTTTAGCACAAAATCGAAAGGAGTGGAGATAGAACCCGTAAGGCCGATCCTGCATACTGCGGGAAAAGGTGCAGGAAATGATGATGACGATGGAGTCTAAATGATGCGCAGCTAAGTCCAGTCCACAAAACTTTACGGAGAGCCTAGCTTGCCAAACTGAATGAAGCTGGAACTTCGTACCTGCTACCTTGAGCATAGCATCTGTGACTAGCAACTAGTGACTAGCATAGCGACTTGAAGTAGCAAGTCGCTAGTCGCTGGCACACACTACATATGTGCTGCACCTACAAGCGTTTTGGGTGTGTCTTCACGGTATGTGATGTCATATAAAATGGCGTCGAAGACGCCATATGCAACAAAATCTGGTCTCTGATTGGTTGTTGGGTAGCGACTTGAAGTTGCGACGCTTTGACAAGTTGCTTGTATATGGTATGAAGACGCTCATGTTCGTTGACGCTCGCTCGAGGTAGGTCGCTCGACGTCGCGTGAATGAAGTTTAAGCTTAAGGCCCACCACTAAGTCCACTGAGCTTCTGAGTCCGTGAGCTTTACATAAGTTTCTTACTTCAAATGTGCCGCATTTGCTTTGCATAGTTAGTTACCTGATTCTGCTTTTTTTTTATAGAACATTGCGTGCGCAATGTATGTTAAACTAAACCATTCAGAAAATAAAGAGATAATGATGATTTCACAGATAAAAGGAGGAGATCGAAAATAAAAAGAATTTCTGTTTAATTCTGTAGAAGATGAAAGAATGAAAGAATGAAAAAAAAATTCTATTTCTTTGATGTCTTTTTTTTTTTCTGTAAAGAGGTTTTTTTTATAGTTTTTCTTTTCTGTTGCTTCTTTTTCTTCTTCTGTCCAATCACATACAAAAGAATTGTTCTATCTTTTTTTTAGTCGACTTTATAAGAGATCTTTTCTCTTATCCTACCAACACTACTACCACCACCACCTTTCTTTTCTTATTTGAATTCTTTTCACAAACTTTTAATAAAACAAGATGTGTAATTTACGCCTGTGCTTTTTTTTTGTTCCTATGCTTTTTTTTATATTTTATCTTAACGTGATGACAATGGTGGTGGTGGTGATGGTGGTGGCGACTCGATTAGGACTTAAATTATCACTCTTTCTACCCATCTTTAGAGAAGAAAATCACTTCTCTTTTTTCTTAAAGACTTTTTGAACCCATTATTTTTCATTCCTCTTGAGCATTCCATACATTTTCTAATGTGTAATCTGAAAGATAGAGAGAAGGAGAGATAGAGAGTGAGTGAGTGAGAGAGAGAGAGAGAGAGAGAGAGAGAGAAAAAGTTAATGATGGGCCCCTCCATTCTTATTATCTGTAGTCAGAATCACATTTTTTGATATGTGAAAATTCAAATATGCACATATAACTTACATTTAATAAAAATAGTAATTTTGAAGTGCACTCTTTAAAGTTAACCAATCTTTGTTAAAATCAGTTTGAAGTTTTGAGATAATAATGGCGGGATAGTGTAGCTCGCGAGCATGGCGTTGGCCGCCTCTTGCATTTATTCATTAAATTATTAAAAAAGAAAACACTTTCAATAGCAACTTTTTTTAAGTAGGCTTTTATTAAACTAAACACTCTTTTATACCCCTATGAATTTGTTCAATGCCTTTTGCTGTTGCAATGATGTGATATCATGCTAATTGCAAAATGCCAGTTGCCAACCAACTGAAACTTAAACTGTAGTGTGTCCCTATCACATAAAAGTTTTTTTTAAACTTCCATTAACTTAAAATAAGACAATGCAACTCGAATACCTTGTACACACAAGAGTTAAATGAATTGAAATTAAATATGTTTAGGTGAATTATACGGAATCCAGTTAAGGACATGAACACCAAATAAAAATTGACTTTATTATTAATATTTTAAATTGAAATACTAAATCAATAGTTTATATATTATTATTTAAGTATTAACTCAATATTTTGAGATTATTAACTGAATAAATTGAATTCGAGATATTGTTTGTTTGTCCTTCACAGGGCTCTGTAGAACACGTTTATTATTTAAATGCATTTAAATTATCAGGTGTGTACTAGGTATTAGTTTGTAGTGTGATAAGACATTGCAACCTGATGAAAACCAAGCTTGCAACTTGCATAAGAAAGTTTGAACTACATCAGTTCAACTTTTTTTTTTTTTTTTACAACTTTTTATGAAACTCGCCAAGAAAGTTTTACCTGGAAACGACATCCAAGGTTTGATGTGAAATTTTTATTTTAAACAATTTTGACTTAAATGCAAATTTTCTTGACCCACATTAAAGATCATTGACCTTATAAAGGTCCATTTTGCAAAGCCACCTTTTGGTTCTTCATAAACATCACATTCAGCTTTAAGAAAAATGGTGTCTTCTTTAATATGTTCTTCAGGTATTAAAGCATTTTCATGAGGTTCAGAATTACGATTTGGTTGCTAGAGCCATTTTGAGCAAATTTGGAACGACAAAATTGATCGTGTCTTATGGGCACGTGAAACAGTCGAGTGTCTAGGCTTGTTCGTAGTTTAGATTTTTAGAATATAAACTTCAAGAGCGTTTGTATTGACCTGTTTATGGTCAGGATCTGCAATTCGTCATAATTTTGCAGAACTTGTAGCTTCTACTGCCGCTCTCCTACCTTAACTATTCGACATTTCAAGACAGGCAGTTAGAAATCGGTCAGAACTTCAGTTGGCTCCGCCCTTGTTATGACGACCAGCAACTTCTAATTGGCTGGTTATGTAGTCTGATGTTGAAAAGGGCGGAGCATGTGACGTCAGACTACATAACCAGCCAATTAGAAGTTACCGGTCGTCATAACAAGGGCGGAGCCAACTGAAGTTTTGACCGATTTCTAACTGCCTGTCTTTTCAAGTTAGTCATTTTATTTATTTTTTTTACGTAATTGTTTATTTATACAATTCTAAGTATTTTTTATGTGACCTTTTGTAGTCAGAAAAGAAATTTTGATGGATACCAATTTACCGCTTTTATTATTTGCATTTATTTGACTAAATGCAAATGAAATTTCGTTTGTTTAAACTTAGCTTTTGTGTATTGTTATCTTTTTTTTTTGTTGTTGCCATTTTTCAAGACACATTTAGATAATGTGATGTAATTGCCACGGAAGTTAAATTATGTGAAGGAGAAAAGAAAAGAAGGAGGGGGGTGGGGGGGAACAAAGAGGATGAATAAGGGGGAAAAGAAAATTCCCCATTGGGAATAAATAAAGAAACCGGTTCTTAATTAGAATTTTCATAGTAAATCCTTTGAAAAATGTTAATTATTTGTAGATGAGGGAGTAAAAATCCGATTGTAGTCTTTCTCTTTCTACAGTAGGCCTATGTAACGATTATTTCATTGTGTAGCAGCAACACTTGAAAGGATTTTTCCATTAGATGGAGTTTTTTTTTAAATAATTATTGATGTTAGGTTGCTCGTTTGTGTGGCAACATACAGCTCAATGAACTTTTCTTTCAAGCTGTGTAACTGTGTTGGTAGGTAATAGGTACATTATTATGCCAAGTGCATTTTGTTCATCTTATAATTAGTAAGAAATTACATAATTTTCAAGGCGCATGCATTTATAATGAAGTTACGTTAAAATGATTGTTTTATGTAAGTAGGTTTTAATATTCTTATCACTTAGTTATT